>WAAB01012980.1:0-26221 GCA_013389865.1 Piaya cayana | reverse complement strand
CTGGAGAACAGGCTTTACGAGGAGCAGCTGAGAGAGCTGGGGGTGTTTAGCCTGGGGAAGAGGAGACCTCACTGCTCTCTATAACTACCTGAGGGGAGGTTGTAGAGAGGAGGGTGATGGTCACTTCTCCCAAGTGACAGGGAACAGGACAAGAGGAAACGGCCTCAAGTTGCACCAGGGGAGATTTAGGCTGGACATCAGGAAAAAAAATTTCACAGAAAGGGTCAATGGGCACTGGCATAGGCTGCCCAGGGAGAGGATTGAGTCACCTTCCCTAGAGTTGTTTAAGGCACGAGTGGACATGCTGAGGGGCATAGTTTAATGTTTGATAGGAATGGTTGGACTCGATCCGGTGGGTCTCTTCCAACCTGGTTATTCTATGATTCTATGGTTCTATGTTGGTGTAGCTCACTGGCTCTTTCTTACTTCATCCACTATCACTTGTAGTTTTTATTTTCTGGTTAGTTTCATTTTTAAGATGTTTTCCTGGGGGGGGAAAAAAAATGCTAATTTCATGTTTAATTTAACATGTGTTCTTCTATCTTCTTTGTTTATTTTACAGTACTAGGGTCTCCTCATGTTACTCTTCCTATTGTCATTATGGGGTTGTGTAACTACCTCCCGACTACGTGCAAAACCACACTTAGTACATTCACTTCCCCTGTTTCCCCTTTACAATATAAAGGGCCAGTTATTCATTAGACAGAAAAGGCTAATAAGGGTAGTATTTACTCAATACAACAAAAGTCTGTGAACTCTGGTGAAAAGTCAGCAAAAACTGTAGAACTTGGTATTTAGTTGCCTATTTTATGTTGCAGTTTCACCAGCTACTTAAAGTCATGTTGCTATCAAAAGGTAAAGCCTCATCCTCCCTTGCATTAGCAATATCCATACAGATACACCAGCTTAAGGTCTTCATTAAGGACCTAGATTAGTTCTCAACCAGGATCAGTACCCAGATTTACATACACTATGTGGCTTTATGGCTGCTAATACTGAAAAAAGTGGTGTGGAAAGAGAGGACAAGTTGGGGTGCATTTTTCAACAATAGCAGAGATGTATATTGGGTTACAGTGATTTGCAGAGATTAGACTTTATTGTTCTGATCCTGTAAATAAGATTCATGCAGATGGTTCATGTGAACAGATGAATCCGATTCTGACCTCCACTGAATTCATCAGGTCTCCACACAAATAAGATCATTTATTGAAGAGAGCATTAAATCATGTTTTAATTTCAAAGATGGGTGAAGCCCCTACCAAACATTAAGAAATACCAAATTACTAAAACTTCCCATCATGTCTCAGTATAGTTTATAAAAACAAATAGAACAAAACACACACACAAAACCACACCACAAAACAAAAGCACAAAGCAAACCAGAAACCCTAAACACAAAAACACAAAACCCCATCGCACAGGCTGGATGTGTTTTCCCTAGTTTACCTGCTCATGGCAGGTGAGCTACAAACTCCATAACACATTTCTGAATACCTGACTCAGGCCACTGTTCTAGAGTTAAGAAGGTACCACAGATGATATTCACTTTGTATTTATTGGATTCTCACACACCAAATATTGTGCTATGGAAAGTGTAAGTATAAGACAACTTTTGGCAGTTCTTAGAATAGCTGCAGAAAATGTGTTTCGATTTAGACTTTACGTAAGCAATTCTTCGTCAACACCTCACACTAGCTATTAAACAACAGCATGTGATCTACAGTACAGAATTTCATGCATAAAAATATTGTAAATGATTCTTACCTGCTGCAAGCTAAGAATAAGTGTTTTAGCACATTGGATTTTGTCTATCTGTCTTGTTTTACTCATCGTTTCTTTAATAATATCACCATAGTCATTGTAATACTAGGAAAAAAAGAAAATAAAAGGTTAACTTCTGATTCTAGTAGAAAACATTACTACTGAACCACTGTATTCTTCAGAAAACAACATGTAGGATTTGCTATTTGAAAGAAATGTTTGAATATTTTTACAAGGAAAACATGTAACATGTTCATTACACCATCAAAAAAGACATCCTTATACACCTCCAAAATTATGAAAAATGCAGATCAGGAAGAGCATATCCACTTTTTTCATTCTTGTCATTAGTATTACACTTTAGAGGCAGAATGACCTATTTATCTTCAGGGCACGACATTTGTTAGTGACATGTGTTCACCCCTTCAGGGTACAAGATTAAATTCTAACCTTTTTCGTAACTCCTATAACTCTGGTGTGTAATTTTCCTTTTTCTCCTCTGAAAGTAAGCACTTATGGATAGCTACATAGCCATGATTTTTCCAATGAAGACAGCTGCCTGTTCAGTTCAAGTATTTCAGGTTTGATAAAGACCCAGAAAGTTAGAGATTCAAAATATATGTAGGACACTCAGATGAAAGCAGGCTGCCCAAATTTTAATTTTTTTAAAGATAATCACCAAGGAGTAAAGCTTTATCACGTTCACAAAATGAGAACTTGTATTACTGTGCAGCTGTGAATCCCAGGAGCCAAGAAGGTTTTTTTATATTTAAGTAAGATAGAAACAGATATAAAGATAACACTGCTGGGGGAGCACACAGGTGGTAGGTAGAAGTCACAGAACTGTTTTTTCTCTTCTACAAAAAGTTTAAGCTGAAATTATTTGTTGAGGCTAGACACCAAAGAGTCGTCCTGTGTAAAAAGATTCTCCAGAGGCCTGCTAAACTAATAACTAAATTAAAAATACACTATCAATCAGGATAAAAAAATAAATCTATTAAAAACAGAGTAAAGATAATTATCAGGTTTCCTTCCTCCCTCCCTGCTACCCAACACACTGGTTTCACAGCTCCCACCTCTGTCATTGTTTCCCTTCTTATGGAAAAAAAATTTTAAAGGGCCTACAAACTACCAAAGCTTCACATTCTGAATCTGTAGCCTTGCTATGTAAAAAAATAAATAATAATAATAAGCCCCACAGCTACTGTATTCTAGTAGTCATATGAATTATCACTACTAGGCTTCAAATTTACCTTCATATATTGCTTGAAAATGTCTGCAGCTGTGTTCATTTCCACCACAGTATATACAATGAGTTTACAGAAAGCTGCAAGCAGATTTCTTCTTTTGTGCAATGCTTCAATTTTGCTAGCTTCATCATCCTGTTGTCCATCTAGAAAAGAGTTCAGAACATGAAAACTGTCAGGTTTCAATACTTCATATTTAAGCATTGTATATACAAAGTGATGTGGGCTGACGATCAGGATTCAGAAAAACAAATCTCAGTTCTGACAGCACTGCATTTCATTGCCTACTGACACGTCGCTCTTCCTGATACAGACATACGTAACTGTGCCAATTAAATCAAACCCTTACCATGACTATCCTATGTCCCCCACACATAAAATGCTTTAATCACAGAAAGGTTTGAGTTCGATCACGTAATTCAAATACCCTGCCATGGCTACCCCCCAACATCAGCTGCTAACATTTAAAAGGCAAACCTACTTTTACGTCCATGCACACCTCCCAGTGCCAGAAAAAAAGAAAATAAAACCACAAAAAAAACAAAAGAAAGTGCATTAGTTAGAAAGCAAATAATAAAAGGAAATGGAAGTTTGCTACAAACCTGCACTATTATTATCATCATCCTGATCAATGAAGACATGATCTAAAATAAAACTGAGTAGTTCAGATTGCAGTGAAGAATCAGGAGTGTAAACAAGTGGCTCCAACATGTCACGTCCTCCTGTCATAATCTGATGACTGAAGATCATCAACACATCACATAGAATTGTGAATGCCTATTAAAAAGAAACCTTAGTAAATATTTGCTCCATAATTGGATTTTATTTAGAATAACATGTTCCCACTTAACAAAATAGTTAGAGGCCAATGAGGTACACAAGCCATTTAAGTCCTAATTAACTACACAGGCCAGCTGGAAGTCACGACGTGTACAGCTTCTTACAGGAGTTCTTATCAACACTGGTTCTCCAAATATTGCACAAAGTCAATTAAATATTAAAAGACTGTGAGATTAACAAATGAGCAACCTGAAATTCTGCCCAATGCATACTATATTAGGTCACAAGAAAACTCCGTGTACACCACTCACGCTACAGTTTGCTGTTTTCTTTCTTTTTTTGAAAATAGCTTCAATCACATTTGTAAAACACCTAACAGCTAAGGTAATTAAATCATAAATGATGTCTTGCTTCCAAAAAAACAACCATCTCTTCATTTTGCTGGCTAACTCAGGCATCTGACATGAGGTATAAATGTCTGTACTCCCCCTTCACAGAAAGTTCCAACATATCAGCACCTGGACTGACATTCTCCAAACTCACAGACCAAGGCAACACACTACGTAGCATTGCATCTCATCTCTGTTACTCTACTCTCTGAAGTACTTCCACTTTAATGGAAACATCTGTTCTCTAACTCCTCGAAGCAAACATTACTAATTTCCTGGTCACAGAAATACTTATGGTCCTTTAAGTCCCTTGTGCCCTTTTCATATTACAGAAGGAAAGCAGAAGTGTGGCTATTGTACCCTACATGACAGAGGCAGTTCTAGAGCATTTGCCCAAGACAGAGTTAAACATCCTTTTAAAAAGACCTACTCAGAGATTCAGTAATTTTTGCCGCTCACACTTTCACACCCTACACCTTGTGATTTTGACACTAGACACCTCTCCAACACAGGATGTGCCTATTCAGTTCCAGGAACATTCTTGTTACAGCAAGTTTCACAAGCTGCNTCAAGGAGTGGCCTCACCAGTGCTGAGCACAGAGGGAGAAGAACCTCCCTGGGCCTGCTGGTCACGTTATTTCTGATACAAGCCAAGCTGCCATTGGCCTTCTTGGCCACCTGGGCCACTGCTGGCTCATGTTCAGCTGGCTGTCAACCAACACCCACAGGTCCTTCTCCTCCAGGCAGCTTTATAGACAGACTTCTCCTATCTTCAATCTTCAACTTCAACTTCAAGCAAGTTACTATTATGTTTAGCAGCAAAAAAGCTCCTGGCTTTCTATTTGTTTAATTAAAAAACATACCCATAAGATAGTTTGGTCCTTCCCCCATAAAGAGATGGTTTTTGTCCCCCAATAACTTTAGCATTGTAAGGGTTGTTAATGGCATTTACTTAGAATTGATCCTGCTACCAGTAACCTGTGCTCTTCACTGGAACCTGAAACTCCCATGAGTGTCCGGGCTAGAGAACTACTTGACCACAGACCTGAAGAGAGACAGCATCTACAGCCCAATCCCCTCCTTCAACCCTATTGCCCTCAGTACTCAGGACAAGTACTTCCCAAGCTGATGTCTCAGTTCTGTTTGAAACAGAAGAAAAATTAAAAACAGCCCCTGAAACCTTCATGTCTTCATTTTTCTCAGGGTGGGGGAAGAGTTTTTGCCTAAAATGTCAAGCACTATCTGTGTGGATTAAAAACCTACATATTTTGTTTCTGAAGTTTCTAACAACTTAGGTACATTTAAAAGTCTCTCCCACAAAGGAGAAATCTGAGGGACTAACTGGTAAAATGAAAACTGCTCACACGTCTTCTGAGCAGTATATCACTGTTGAGGCTTCCAAGGACCTGCCAAGAATGGTCTCCAAACAACTCTAAACAATATCATTAATACTTAAGCAGCTTGTGAGTTTACCTAAGGGTGACCACAAAAGAAGACAGACCACTTCCCAACAACGAAATACCCTAGGTTACAGTGCACATCTATGCACACAGAAAATACACATACACAATCATGTTAAGTACCCATTTTTTTTAACTCCCAATTCAGAGTTGCCCAAAATCCTGGGACTCTAGAACAGAGAAAAACACTCCGTATGCAGCATCATGGAGAAGGGAAACATGAGACATGAGAAGCTGCCTCTGTATGTCCTCACAGTTTTACAGCAAGAGGAGGCAAGTTCTATTCACAGGACTTGAGTGGATGGGCACACGTATATCATAGTACAAATGTGGGAATGTAAAAGCATCCAAAGATATGTTATTTTTTTAGTTCCATCTCTTGTAAAGAGTTGTCCTTAACTACTGCAACTCTGACCCTACAAACCCACAATCGGCTGCACCAGGGGCATGTGTCGTGGCCACATGGGAAGCAAAAGCTTTGAAACGGAACTTTTCCACCTAATTTACGAACCAGAAGGCTTCTAACAGTGTGCCTACTCAGTCATGGTTTAAAGAAACAAACAAAAGCCCCCTTTGAATAACAGTTTATGCTGCCTGAAACTATGAGAATCAAGTTTAAATTGATTCTAAAACCCTATCTAAATTACCTAAAGGAGGGGAAGCATTCAAGTACGGTATGTATTCAGACTGAAAAGGCACTCAGCCTAAACATCGAAGACACATCACATTCCCATGTAAACGCTAAAAATATTAGCAAGAGGAATTTTTCATTATTTTATAATATTAGAAGACCAGAAGTATAAATAAGTCACTGACCTGTTCTTTAACAGCAGTGTTTACATTGGTCAGGTAGTGTTGACAGATTTGACAGAACACTCTCATCTGTTTCTTCAGACGTAGAAGATCCTCCTTTAAAGAGAAGGATTTCATGTAACAGTTTGGCTTTTGTAATTTTAGTCACATTTAGAGTATGCATTTTCCAAGAGCTATTCACCACGGACCTTGTACATATTTGTAACATTCTAGTTCATTTAAGGCACTATTTAAAATTAGCCATTACAAATAAAAACAGCAAGTAGCAATTTCATCAATTTTGTCATCCTGGGTATTGCAAAAAGAAATGAAAGCTGGGATGAAACTAGTGAAGTTGTAAAACCAAAAGAACAAAACTAACAACCTCACCAACATGTCCCCACCCAAAAAAACCCCAGAGCATAAAATGTTTTCCCTTTAAAATAGCTGCATTTTCAACCTAGAAGACCAATTTTGGATAACTATTTATAACTACAACAAACATGGCTTCATGTTACTGCCTTTGTTTTTTTTTAAACTCACTGCATGAGTATAAAGTAACAAATTGAGGTGAGTTGTCATTTTCTTCACTTCTTCCATTGAACAAAAAATGGTAGTTTTAAGTGTTGCAGTAACTTCCAAAACAGGAGATTATTGAACAAATGAAGGATTACATTAGTACAAATACCGTCTGCACAGTTAGCATTACTCAATCATGTGAAGATACCAGCCCACGCAGAACTGGGGAAGTCATATTATAGAAGATCAGCATCAGTCCAGACAAAGAAATACCACTCTGATAAGTTTAACAACTATCCATGCAATCTAAACCAAAATAAGTTTTCCTTCAAGAAAGCAGGCAGCACATTGGTACCATCTGTCATTTAATCTGAAGAAGCACAAAAGCAACAGCTGCTTCTTGACAATGAGCTTAACTATAACATGATTTTAGAACACCTTCACTACATAAAACCTTTTCTCACAACATTTACCACTGAGTTTATTATACTGTTGTTCAGAAAGTTATACATGGAAATATTTTCTTCCCTTCACACAGAATTATTCATTTAAATCTTAATAAAACCAGAACTGTTTATGTAGTCCTTTATTTCAGCAGCCTGTATGGGTGTTAGCTTCGTAATACAGAGTCAACCTGTTCACAAACAGCATGTAGTGAACAGTTAATTCTGACAGAGAAAAAAATCTTAAAAATAGAATCTTTAGACACAGCACATTTCTGTCACTTCTGGTTTCGCATTTCAACTCCTTTGCTGTTATGTTCCATGGCCACTGAGCAGAAAGCAAAGGAACTTCAGTACATACCTGGTATACTTGGCAGCAGTTAAGCAGTTAAGTATTATAAAATAGTTGTTGCTCAGTAGTTTAACCTATGAAAGCTCCGATTTACCGAATTTTATTATACAGGAGCAGAAAATAGTCTCAATATAAGGACCACATTTCAAATAAGTTCTTTTCATTCCTGTTCAAAGTACTACCAATTATATTTTCTGCAAAATAGCTAAGCTAATCTTAACTTCTAATCTAACTTTTCAGCTTCTGACATCAGGCTCAGGATAAAGCTTTATTCACGAGTAGAAATAACTGACTGTTGTTTACCTTTGGCAGACTAAGCCAGCAAAGGTACCATACCCTTTCACTCATATAAGTGGGTTTTCAACAGTCTATGTATCCACTTTATATCTCACAATTTTGGTTTTGGAAATGTTAAAAGCCATTAAAACCTATACAGTAAACTAGCCAGGCAGCATTGTAGAAGTTACCATTTACAGATCTTCAGATTGTAATTACTGAAAATCAGTAAAAGCCTCAATTATTCCTTCGACTATTGAAGTGTTAACATGATGAACAACAAAAAAAGATTACACATCCTCACATTAAAGTAAGTTTATTGTAATGGATTATTTATTAAATATAAATTACGAACTACTGATCATATATTATTAATGTAATGTAATGAGTTCTCTTTGTTTATTCCCTAGTAAATTATGACAGTTACCTTTAACTACTTTTTCTTACATTACTTACAAGTATGGCAATCAAAGTGTTTAAAAAAAACCTGAATAATTTAGGTATTTCAACTCTGACATAAATAAAGGATGTGTTATCACTAGCTTCAATAATAAAGTGCAATTCCAGAATATATTTCCAGAGACAGAGCACAAAATACTCCCTACATACAGGACTGTGGAAGAGTTCCAGAAAAAGTATATTTGATTTTAATTTAGGGTGTTGGGGTTTTTTTTGTAATGTAAAGAAATCATCAAAAGATTTCAGCACTTACAAACTCTGTTGTAAACTGTCTGGCTTTTATAAGAGTTTCATTAAGCAGTTGGCACAACAGATCACAACCACCTTCCTTAAGCAACATCATCCATACAAGAAACCTTAATCCTTCCTCCAAGATTTTTCAAGAAGTGAAATTAGAAAGATGACATTTGCCACTGCTCTGCCCTTCAGGATTACTATACATAGAACAAGAACAGGCCTTCTGATTCCCTGGGGAAGCTTGAAACTTAACTTACTATCATGTCTTTAACAACACATTTAAAAGACTGACAAACAGCAAAGTGATTGCAACATATTGAGCAACAAGAATACCACAGTGGTGTGCAAATGCTTATCTCACTGACTTGTCACTTACATTTCACAGTTTGCAAACAATTCAAACCCACTACTTAAGAGAAGACTTATTATACTGTTACATAAGTGGTATTCTACCCCTCCTTAGTATTGATACTGTACCACACTAATAGGTATTGCATTTATTTACTACAATTACTTTAAAAAATCTGTCAAATTAAACATAATATTGACATTGAAATAATAAAATGTAACAATTCAGAGAACTAGAAGGGTTGAAAGTCAAGCCTTCCTCCTCCTGAAACTGGATTTTGATAAACTTATTAGAAATGCAGATATAGGCAGGTATCAGTATTAAAAAAACAACCCTAAACTTCTTCGTGTTAATCAATTCTGTCACAGATCTCACTTAATGACACTGCAGGACTGTACAAATGTTTATTTACTCATGCAACTGGAACAAGGCATACCTTTGTGGAACTGCTCTCAGTAATTTTTGCTAGCTGCCAGAGGATTACATAATGAGTGCACTGCAGTGCATGAATAACGATCTGAAACCAAAAGGAAAGAAACGCATCAGATGACAAAGGGCAACAAAAGACAGCAACTAAAGCTATTTAGCGTTGTACCTAAAAACCATATTTTAACTACAGACCTGTTCTGGCATGTCTCCATTTTCGATGCCAGTTTTCAATAACTTGTAGTTGCAGCCAAACAAGTCCCATCGTGATAGGTCATGAGCACTGGAAGCGTCAGAAATAAAGCCAAGTTGTAATTTAACTAGCATTACTTCGGGAACTTCAGTAGTTAACAACTACTAAAGCCCTAACTGGTTTAAAAAAAAAAAAAAAGCCAAACCCCAAACCTAAACCACTCCCCAGAAAAAAAAACCAAATAATGCAACACCCATCACCAAACAAAAACTGCCTCCACAAAAAAACCCAACAAATCCACACAAAAACACCAAAGCAGAAAATACCACAAGATGTCAGTTTCACATATATTTCTTCATATATTCAAAATGCATAATGTTCTGCACAATTCTCATTCACGCTATACTAAAGCCTCCAAATTAGCTTAAAAAGCGGAAATACCGAACTAAAAAAAACAAGCACAGACAAGACTCCACCCCGAAACCCTGACAGACATTCGCAGAAGCCTGCTTACTTGTGAAACGCAGTAATTCTCTTCAGTGTTGACAAGACTTGATAAGCATCATCTTCATCAGGTTCTTCACCCTATTCAGTAATCACATAATGATCTCACTTAGACCCCAAGCAATGTATGTTAAGCAAATCAGGGAATTTAAGATTAAAAGCAAACCACCATCAGAAAAAAAAAAGAATAAAAATTGCATCTAAACTCTTCATCTATAACACGTTTGTTTTTAGAACAGTTAAAAAGTGAGAGATAGAAGGTAGTCATTCCTGTTTAGAAACAGTCCACAGTGCAAGAACAAGCAGCAGGGAGAAAGGGGGGGGGGGAAGAGATAAGTCTAGGCTGCTGGAATACAATGTATTATGTAGGTGCTTCAATTTTCTCTGAAGAATCCAGCAGAGGCCACTGTCAGACAATAGATACTGGACTAGATGGGCGACAGGTCAGTACCCCAGGCATACTTTAATCATGAAAGAGTCTTGAGAAAGGTAAGGGAAAGGGTTTGTTCAATTTTCCCCACAACTTCTAATAAAGTTGCATTTAGAGAAAGGAGTAAAAAAGGGAAGGGTCCAAAAAGTATGTTAGGTACAGAGGATAAACTACTTAAGGTCACAGAAACTTCTCCTTGGTGTATGAGACTCTCCAATGCTTTTTCGTGCTCTGTAGTTGCACAACCTTATCAAAGCACTGTGGATTTCAACACTATTACAAGCATATTTGCCATTTTCCTTTAAGTCAACCACTTGACATTTCATTTTCTAGCTTTACCTCTTGTTCTTCCTTTAACTCACAAACAGGGAAAAGATGGATTACTAGGTGCATTACACAGCCCAGATCTGCTTTCTACAGTGGAGTCCTCATTCAGGCCAGTAAGCAAGACTAACAGGAGCAAAACTCGATAAAAAAAGTCTCTATCTGGAAGTGTGGAGAATGAAGTTGTTAAAAAGACACTTCCCATGCTCTTCATCACAGATGAGGAGGAAGAGAAACAAGTTTTGTCTGAATGTCAAAAGATATTACACAGCGAAGTTACATACTGTATCAGAAAAGTCTCACTCTTCAGATTAGCACAGTGTGAGAACAAAGTGATTTTTAAGCTATTAACTGCATCTGCTTGCATTTAGGAAGGAGGGGGAGTGTTTTCCAGAGATTCCGATATTTATCAACAGCAACATGTAGGCTAGCAACACAAGTACATCTGAACAGAACCCTAGTGGAATTATAATGCCATATCTCAAAACCAGGAGCTTCAAAACCTAAGACTACATAATCTCATAGTTTATCTGAGACTTACCACAACTCCCAAAAGACATTTGTCAAAACAAAATGAAAATTAAACCCACCATTCCTAATATAAAACACCAGTCTGAGTTCACACAATCACAGTAATAATACTGTTCTGTTATTGGGCTTGACTTAACCGTTTTGGAAGTCAGTGCTAAGTTCCTATGCCTAACTCATTGACTTCCACAGGAAGTCAGAAAAACACAGCAGAAACATTTACAGGGGCAGGAAAGGTTGATCTTGCACACTAAAATACCTCTTGCAGGAAGTCTTCAAGAAGTCGATTAAACTTGTCCGCCAATTCATCTATTAATTGACTTCTTGCAATATCAACCCTGTTAAAGATGGTGAATTCCTCATTACAGAGAGCGTGGTATGTTTTTGAACACGCTTCCAAAACATCTATGTCTGTGTGTTTCTCCACAATATCCCGGATTTGTCGCAGTAAGGCATCCAAATGCTACAAGAAAGATGAGGCATGGAAAAAAAAATATTTATATAAATACACACACGTGTGCACATTATACACTATTAATAAACCTTGACATATTATAAAAGGAAATTCAAGTTATTACTATTGTAACTATGACACGGAACACAAAACACTCCTGGAAAGTCAGTGAAATTTCTGAGTACATGAAAACTCTATTCAACAAAAACTAAGTAGGAGTTTATCGAGATCTAAAGAGCCAATGTATTTTAAAAAGTCATAAAAAATTTCTAATTGTTGGTATGGTTTTATCTAACAGTGGAATTTTCAATGACAATTGCTGAACACACAGAAACATTTATCTCTGACTTACACAAACATTTACACACAGTCTTAAAAGATGTATAATTAATCACAGAATGACNAGGCTGCCCAAGGCCCATCCAACCTGGCCTTGAACACCTCCAGGAATGGGGCAGTCACAGCTTCCCTGGGCAACTTGGTCCAGCTGAAGATTTAGTTTCATAACAGTTAAATGTTGGCAATGAAACCAACTTCAGTCAACCTTATATGCCTCCTCCCAACTTGAGTTGCTCTCTGCTGATCTATCCATGCTATGCTATGCTGTGAACTGAATTTTTTATTACTTTTTTGACCCTAGTGATTTCCAGCTACTTGCTTCACAATACAGAAAAATAGCACATCTGAGACAGAGAAAAAGAGAGATTAGAGCAGCTCACACCAACTTCATCACTATAGCAGGTAAAATGAGGGCAGTAACTACACAATTTGTCATCTCATTGCATCTCATGCAATGAGCATGGTGGTTTATTAGTTTCAGTGAACACAAAAATTACCGTTGTATTTCTACAGCCTTTATCTCTCAGGTAGCACATCTCCAAACATGATCATAACCCAACAATAAATGCTGTCACGTTATTCTTATCTAACTTTTACCTAACAAGACTCTGTTAAAACACAATAAACAGGCCTCAGAAAACAAACTTTTCTATGTCTAAGCACAGCAGCCAGTCACAGCTCTGAAGTCGAGGTTTCATTCTCAGCTAGGGTTACAATAAGTTAAACGTCACACAAAAACCTGCACCTACAGTGGTGACTGAAATTCCAGTGACTGAGTGCAAAATCTGTTTTCTCATTTTCCGTCAAGTGCTTTCGATTGTTACTTTACCTTTTCTAATCGCCCTGTTGTATAGATTTCCAAATCAAAGTACTGTGGCAGCTGCAGTAAGTTGGTGACTTTTTCTGCATCTACAGAATACTGTAAAATAGACAAGCAAAAAGTTTTAATGAAGAAGTCTCGGACAACACAATTCATTATAGAACAATCACATATTAAAGAGTAATAAAAAGAAAATGAAGACACACAGTCTATTACAAGCCATACAGTCAATTACAGAAATTATACTTGTTAACATTAGAACAACAATCCCTTAGTTTGAATTCAGTGCAATTAAAACTACCTTTGCCAGCAACTGAGGAAGTGCCACTGCAAAAAGTTCAGTAATTTTTGTCCTGTCATCCAACTGGGTTTTCTTCTCCTTTGCTGTCAGCACCTAAAACATCGGTACTGTGAGGATTTTACAACTAAAACTTCTGGTGCAAAGTTTCATTATCATTAAAAAAAAGTAACAATTAGGTACACAGAACGTCTAATATCACTGTAAAATATCAAAGTAAAAAAAACCCCCCAAAACGGCTTATTAAAAAACATTCAGCACTCAAAAAATGCAATTCAAATTTAAACCTAATACTGTTGAGATTATCCGGAAAACAGAAGTTGCCCATCGAGAACAAAAGGTTTACCTTCCCTGCAACAAAACACCATAATCCAATTGTTTTTCTTGACAATGAAAGAACAGCAAACCTTTCAGCTTACTTACAATTTTTAGAAATATTTACTCAATTCATACATCAATCTGATCTTCATGCAAGTTTTAAACCTGTACCAAAATGGGTTTCTTACCAAAAGCTGCCCCAGACTTGAAAACAGTTTCATTCCCTGCTTAACGCCTCAATACGAGAGGGCTGCCTAAACTCTATATAATCAAAGTTAATTGGTGCACTGTCCTCCTTCCAAAGAGACTATGAGGTATACTCCCTTCCCCAATTCTGCTCTTTCAAACTGGGAAAGTTAAAACTGTTTACAAACACTGCTTTTTGTCCTCCTTTCCAACCTATAATTCTTTCAGAATCAATTTCTTATTTTAATAGTAAAAACAAAAAGTTGTTCAAACAGCATTATGCACATGTAAAGTCCAGGAAAAGTGAACTAGTCAGGTAGTCAGATACTAGAGGCTGTAGAGACCAAAGCTGAATTTATGAATTCAGTCCCTTCAGCAGCAACAGCCTACAGTTTTTTCCTTCTTCCCACACTGTCCACACAAGCCATTCCCATAACTCTAGACAGACAAGTAGGTTTTTGCTTCCTACCCTTTTCCCAGTTCCTCTTCCCACAGGAGGATGACATTCAGCTGCTTGCCGAATTGTACAAAGCATTATTTCAATCAGTGCGCTTTCCTGTCTATCTGTTAAAGCTGAAATTCAAGAAACAGAAGTTAATACACAGCTTGATTTTTCATTTTCCACAAGTATTACTGTCTAAGGATCAAAATGTGTTTGGTTTTTTTAAAGAAAAAAAGGCAATTAGGCCAATAGCTCCTTTCCAGGGGTGAGGGTAGCACAGGGGGCAGAAGATAAGCACTTTACAAAACAACACAATAAAATATTTAAAATGGAGGAAATATCACTGGATGAGTCACAGGACAGTATGAAACAAATACCAAGGCTTATTATAAACTTAGTTCCTCTTCATTTTTCAGAGGTCCATCTCCTATGTCCATTTACAGAATTATGCCAGGGTATTGGTTTGGTCTTACTGCCATTAAAGAAACGACACTGGTTTTCTATAGGGTCATTATAATACTCAATAAATGAAACAGTTTGAAAAGCAACTTAGTTTCTCTAATGCCAAAAGTACAGTCTGAACCTATGGAACAATAAAGGAACTGGACACTGTACGCTTATTACCTCCTCTTTTCTCCCTCTTCCCACCATTGTTCTGTCTCACTTCCATACCAGAAGCGATCTCTTGGAACTCTTCCTCACATTTTGCAATTAGTATTACTGATTAGTATTATAAAGTATCTGGAGATTCATAAATGTAAACATTCTATTTTCCTTATAAATCAAGACTAAGAATTCTCACAACAATATGAAAAAAGAGCTAAGAAAATGTCTTACGTTCTTCTCCATTGAGAGGCTCTTCCAACAGAAGACTGTTCATACATTCCCAGTCCTTCAAGAGGTCTGTTGCACAGTCCCACATGCTGTCCACAAGATAAGCAGCATGTTCATGCAACTAAAATAAGAACAGATTAAGTCTTCATCAGTGATACCGTTCATTACAGAATTTGCTATAATACAGGCTATTTTCCTCTCTTGGCTCCTGCCTGTGTCAAAAAACCACAGAAAATTTTGCACAGGCTCTTTGGTTCAACAGAAGCCTCACTTCCCTAAGTAACTTAAGATGAATCCAGACCACCTGCTACAAAGAGTACTGCCACAATATCTGTCAGAACTTGGTGGTTGGAGGGTGGGATGGGGTTGTGGGGGGCTCTTTGTTTGGGCTTTCCCCCCCCCCCCCTTTTCTCCCTTACAGATCTCCTAACCACAATTTCTTTCCATCTATAAATTAGGCTGAAGAATGAAGGAAGAATATTTGTCAGAGTAGAGATCACAGTCTGTTTCAACACCATGTACTAGACAGGTCCTTTAAATAAACACAACCACATAAAACAGGCTTTCAATCCCCAAATTGCTCAAACAACAGGAAAACCAGGACAGGTTCAGTGTTATTAACCAGTGAGTGGGGAAATACAAAGCAATGACTATACAAACAAACCACCCAACACAAACCCATGCATATCCCTGAAACACAACTTACTTCACTTTCCAAGAAGAAAAACACTAATGTTTTCACAAGGTTAGCATTTGGACTTTGTCTTCCCCTCCTTTTGAGTATTCCATCATCTTCGGGATCTCTGCGGCTGAAAAGCCTAAAGAAAAATAATTACTTAAGGATAAGTTTCTTCTTCACAGCCTTTGCCACTGTCATACCAAGACCAGTTTTTTTTACAAACACGTACTTAATACCACGTTGTGTGGCTCCACATTCTACTTTGAAAGGAAGTAATTTGGGACAAGCACTATTGGAACAATTTATATATGCTGACTTCTTATTTCACCAACTGTTTGTAGTAGAACGTATTATTACAGAAATGACTGATAACTGCTGCAGGTGCTTCAGGTCTCATGCTCCTCTTTAGCAAACTACATTTCTGACTCTCCCCACACAAGACTTTAAAGCAGCAAAGAAATACTGGAAGGTTTGTAAAGTATAGATGGAAACTTTTGCTTCCCTACACAGCTGACAGGTGTGTTGAATCTCCCTTTTTTTTTTTCTTCTCTTCTTTGAAAACAAAAATACCACATGAAACAGTCCTATGAGCCAAATTTGGGGGGACAGAAAGTACAAATGGGAAAACACTTGTTATGACACAAGCACAACTTCTAGGTACGCAACTATATATGCATTTTAACATGATTCACAGAGCACAGTAAGGACAAGAAAAAATATTACATGAGAACGTTTGTCTTATACTCCCTGTAGCTTTTAAAGCACAGCCTTGGATATCACTCTCTATTTTCCATTCAGAAGAACTACAACAGTTCACAAAGTGCAGTAGTGTTAATTTTTATACAAGCTACTTCTTAAGGCTACTTCATTATTCAGTTTTACCTTTTCTTAATTAAAAGTAAGGAGAATCACAGTATTAATGCACAATAATATCTACAGGAACAAGAAGTTCACAATTTCTCCATCTTACTTTTTATACAGAAACTCCCCTGCCGCAACAGCCACCGGCCGATGAGCTGAATAAACCAGATGGTAGACATTTTCACAGTCTTCTGCAGTCAGAACTTCTTCACTACTCCTAGGGGTGGGGATGGGAAGAAGGAAAAAAAATAGCTGAGTCAAGAGCACAAACTCTAACAAAGGAGATGTAAATGAAGGAGAAGGTAAACCTTTTCCTTATCACCCAAAACCCCAAAACAAGATAGCTTATTTCCAAAGTCCTCCTAAGTAAAACATCAGTGCTGAAGCAAGAATGTTTGGTATAGTTTACACAGTAGTTGAACTTCTGAGCATATGTTCAGTATTTCATGTATTTCTTCAGTTCAAATATTCCACAATAACCAGAATTCAGGGAGTTTCTAGCCTTCACACATACTTAACTGTAAATATGTAACTACCTAGCCAGATTGCTTTTGAAATAACATTTTTTTCAAGTGTAAGATGCATAGACATTTCTCTGGATTTTGGATTATGTGAATTCTGTCAAGCTGCTCTCCCCGCCCACAGTCATGAGAAATACTTTTAAGTTTCAATATCTATTGTAGGTCAGATAAGGAGATACACATGTACTTACTGTAAAACAAGAGTGAGTAATTTTATTGCTTGTACTGCAACATCATATTCTTTGTCAAGAGTCATAGACACAATTCTATCCTAAGAACACAAAAGAAAGTATTTTCAAAGAGGAAAGAAGCATAATACAACTTTAAACACATTCATATGTACCTAAAAATATGAAGTTACACTAACCTTGAACCGACTGGTGAAGAGTTCCAATTTGGAATTAAGTTCTTTATTATAGTAAAGCCCTTGCAAAGCAGTTAGGCATTTCAGTCTTACTTCCCCTTGCTAAAATAAAATTAAGAACTGGATTAAAAGTCAAGTATAGGAACCGACACGATCTTCAAATCATACACTGCAGCCTAAATTCAAAGACAAAGGTTAAATCTTGTCAAGATATAGTATAAATAACCATGTTAATGACATAAGAAAAGGTCCTTGTGAACAAAAAAACCAAACCTAACCCCACCAACGTCTTACTGCAATTATCTCTGTAAAGAATAAAGTGTATTTTGACTTAAAATACTCTAATGCTCAAGATACCTTTAAGTAGGACTCAAAGTATTGCCTTTCACTTAAACTGACAGCATCTGTATCATTAGCAACCATATCTTGTTAGATCAGAATTACCAAGCAGATAGAAGCATTGCTCCTGAAGTACCAGATTTACGTTAGCAGAGAACGCTTTTTAAGGTACAGATGCAGAAATACTTTGCAAAATCCTAGGACAACTAGCAGCTGCTTACGACCCCACTGCCAGAGGTTATTGATTTTTGATACTAAACCCAAGAACACCATATCATGAGTGAGCATTCCTCATCTGTTTCATTTCATATTTAGTAGCGTGAAGTCTCCAGCACAATAACAGAGACAACACGATAATACTGAACAATGAATCAAGGAGTAAGCTGTATCTGCTGACTACTCTAAGCAGAGAATAATCTCTAGCTGCCAGCTGGCAGAAGCTTGAGGCACTCGTGAGCACAAAAGGGGACTATTCCCATGCTTTTTACAGCTAGTTGAGAACGCTAAAAAGTTTATTAACTTGGTAAAATAGATGTACAGGTAGGCTGTACAACTGGATTATTCCATGTGAAATGCATTAATTTTAAACAGTTAAGTCATATGAGGTAGTAGTCTGTACCAGAAATAAATATACAGAAAAAATTACAAAAAAAATTACAAATAACAGTTCCTTCAGGACCTACATATACTGTTTAAAACCATTCAGAAGAATCTGGTCTATTTTATACGTACATTGAAATGTCAGTGTTTGAGTGATAAGAAAAGCAGCGACTGATGAAAATGGTTAGAGATCAGAACCCAGCCTGACAAATCAACAACTGCAAATGTAAAGCTATGCTATTCTTCTCCAATGCAGCCTACCTTATCATGCATAGTCCACCCTACATATTTTAAGTAGCTGTCATTGAGAAAAGCATCACTGTACATCTTCATCCATATTCCAATCTCTTCAATACAGATAGCTCTTATTTCAGCAATTGCATCCCTGTGGAGAGAGCAAGCAATAGGATCAAACAGATGAATAATTAGAAATAGCTTGTCATCAGCCTCCAAAATAAATCAATGAGACTACAAATTACTTACTAAGAGAAACTTACCGGTATCTATGCACAAAAACACCTTTAAATATTGCATTCATCATGTTTTCTATTTCATCCTGATTTTCCTGAAGCTGGAAGAGTGAAGAGTACATAAACAGTGAGCGGCATTTCTACAGTCAAAATGCACAGACACTAGACAAGCTACATTGCTTCAACTTTTGCAGGTGTGGATCACAGAATCACAGAATCACCAGGTTGGAAGAGACCCATCGGATCATCGAGTCCAACCATATGTTGGATGTTGCATCCTTTCCCGAAACATTCACAAATCTGTTTCACACTTCAATCTGCTATTATTTATGGAATTTCAGCATGCAATTGCATACAAATTTCAGTAATTCTGACCACTGGAAAACTGTTCAACTGTAATAAAGACATCTTAGGTTTCTACAAGCTCCTTCTTAAATTATTTAAAAGAACCTGATTTAGTTTTCCAGTAACTTTTTAAGCCAAATGTTTAATACACTTACGATATTCTTATGGACACATTATTAGAACAATACCTAAACTGTGTCAATTCCATTACAAGTTTTTTTCCACCAACTAAAGAACTTGTAATCTTGACAGGCAAGATACAGATGAAGAACTTTATGTCTACATGAGCAGCATAAACTGCTTTGAATACCTCTTTCTTCCCCATCTAATACTTAATTAAGCAACAAACCAAAGTAGGGTATTACAGGAAATGTTAATTTAATAATATCGAGCTGAAAAATAACAGAGGAAACAAATCCAGTCTCAGAGTAACACAAGAGCAAGGCATGAAAACAAGTTGTACAGCGATATGTGCAGTGTTTTTAAACGCTGTACTTGTTCTGAAAGTGCACGGAAGTCAGTTAAAAGATCTGAAAATAACTAAATACTGTCAGCAGACAAGTATTTATTCTTTTTGCACTTCAAACTATAAACATAGGACAAATTGAGACAACTGACTAATAGTCAAGGACTTGTCCTTTCCCCTAAGGAAACCATCAAGAAATATTACCAGATTGCATGGGTGTGGTGTGCAGCACAGAGGTATGGATACAAAGGTAAAAAGACCTCTCCTACAGGAGTTTAGAAAAACATCGAGAACAAAGAGTTTCCAGGGCGTCATAAGATTTAGGAATTTGTGTAAGAATGGAAAACGTACAATTAGAAGAAAAGGACTAAGAAGCAGAAGGACTAATAAAGCAAAATATTAAACGTGTTCTGGGCCTAAACCTAGCACTTGCTCACAGCAGCCTCTGAGGTAGGAAGAGGGAAACTCAAACTGGAAGATTTTTGTGAGATGCAGAGGACAAATTTACTCGAATAGTCAGGAAAGTAAAAGCATTAACAGGCTGTTACACAAAAGCTGAAGAACTAAGGCGAAATGTTTCCTTTGTTCATGAGGAGGTTATTTCTAATATCTGAACCAAACAAACAAAACCCAAAACAAAATACTGGTTCCCCTCAAAAAAAGAAAACACACCCTTAAATGTGAATGAATTCAGGCTTTCAACAAGACACTGCTGTCAGCAGTGAATCAGCAGGTCCCTTTTACACAGCAATAAGGAAAATACAAGTAATTGCATTTCAATTTTGGTAGTGTTTTCTGTAGAAGAAAAAAAACCTTATCTAAAGCCTTTAAACACTTTCTGTGGAGATCAGTACTGACATCATAGAAGTAGTATTTGCCCCAAGATCATTGGGTCCTTCTCTAGAAGCAAAAACTAGTCAATGCATGGTAATTTTTCTTAATTATTGGAACTTAGTTTAGGAAACTAGTCAGAAAACACAACAAAAAAATTACCTATTACCAATTGATGTCTCCTTTGCTAACTTGACTGAGACAGCACTACCTGAAATTTTTTTTTTAAGAGTCTACACTTCTCTCTTTTTTACAGAAAACAAGACAGTATAAAGTACCTTTCAAAGTAATTAATTTTCTTCAAACATTAAATATTAGCACTTGAAGAATGAAGCAGGCTAGGAACTACCTTTACAGAAAAAAAAAAAATTACAGAAGATTTATCAACACTCCTCCTACACACACCATCTATATACAGTTGCACAAACCTCCTTTCTTTTCTGCAGTAAGAGTTCCAGACGATCATTAGCTCGTTTCCCAATTATTTTATTTCGTTCTGCTTCATATTGCCGTTGTGTGTTGTCCATGTTAATACTTAGATTTAATGCCACGTTCACTAAAGCAGTCATCAGCTTCATGGCTACAAACAAGCGAGAGGAATTTTTTAGAAGAGTACCTGATCTATGAGAAATTATAATAATCTTGGTACGTCCTCCTGTTGACCTTTTCTGTATTTATGAAAATACATTCACTGTAAGTTTCCTGGTATGCAAACTTAAGGACTCGATCAGTGTTTTACCAAGCACTGCATCAGTACTTATCAACACAATACATAAAGCACGCACCATTTATTCCTTTATCTGTCAATTTTTTAATACAATAACCATTATTGTTGAATTGAGATATAGGATGTGCTTCCCCTCAAAAATGAAGATGAAATGCAAGATTTCCAAACATAACCCAAGAAATACTAAAAGGATTCCATTATTAGAATTGGCTAATAGAGTGGTGTTACCAAATCACTGAACCTCAAATATGCAAGGTTTCTTCCTCCAAAAGGAAACACCTTGAACACCACCACCATATTGAACCACTCTTTTCCCTCTCAACTTCATTAATATGGGGCATTTTCTTTAAATATGGCTTTACATGCCAAAGCAGAGGAAGGCGGTTGGCCAACCAGAAGCCAAAATATAAAACACACTTGGGCAGGGTTTTTTTGTGTTGCTACTTCTGAATCAACTCTTTTCAAGAGAGTGCAGACATATATGCCCATCCTGTGAACCCTGAAGTGGGCAATAGTGCTCTTGTTTTGCTTTGGAACTTTCGTAATTGTGACTATATCCCTGATGAAGTATTATTTTAAATTATTTCTAATGCATTTAATGGAAATGCTACTTTCAATTACATCATGCCATGGCCTCAATATACAACACAATTTAAATTTGTAGTAAAAATTGCAACCAATCTAAAATATGACTCCTGCTTGACTTAATGCACAGCATAAGCAGGTTCAACTGCATTTGAGCTTAAAAAACCCCCTGCAGCCTTATTATGATGAAATACAAACTTGTAGGATCTACTGAGAAGTTTTATTCTGTTTAACTTTTTCTACTAGACTCAAAGCTAAAAAAAGTACCAGACAGCTAGCAGAGAATGCTTTAAAATAATAGTCTGTATCACACAATGAAACACACATTGAACACTGAATATCAACAAGTAGAACAAATCCTTCCTGTGCAACACAAAACATAACACGGAAGCAATACACAGATAAATATAGTTCACTGACCTGCCAGAGTGCTAGTGTGCCGAAATGCTCTGACTTGAGAGTCTGACAGCCCCGTAAGCAGTGAAATGACAGTATCCATCATATACTCATCATATATGATGCTATATTGACATTGTCGGACGAGTACTCCAATGAACTCACAAAAACTGGATTTGAACTTCTTCCACTGAGGACCAGCCATAGTTAGTGGATAATCTCCGCTATCCTATTAAAAAGGAAAAAGGGTAACAGGAAACTCTTCCAAATATCTCTAGTTATTTTATTAAACAAAGACAAAAAAAAGACGGGTACAACTTTAAAGCCAAAACCTCCTGATTCCACAAATAGTCATCTACTTTGCAGCTCAGGCTTGTTCATGCAGAGATACCTATTACCAAAAATGCATAAAACCAGATATACTGAAATAACTACTTATTTCTTCTTTCTGTCATACCTTATAGATTTCATACAACATTGCCTTACAGTAATCAAATATATTCATGCACTGAGATAGTTCTCAGGAATGCTATAATCCTTTTATACAAAAACATATTAGATTTTTCCCTTTAGTGGAAATGTTACCAAAGTTTTGGTAAACTCTGGTAAAGTTACGAATGTTTTCTGAATTTTAATTGGGGTGGGGATTATTTCTGTATTAGACAAATTTAAGGAGAAGGTTTTAAAGTTACCTTTATGGTTTTTGGAACACAGCGTGAAAGGGATACCACTCAAAAATAAATCCACAAAAAAAATCACCCCAAAATGCATCTAATTTACCCCAATACTCACTGGAAAAGCAAAGAAGTGATAATTTAAAGGAAAAAAAAAGTCATAATCCCTATGAAAGGCAAAGCTTTAAGTCTTCAACTGCAGAATAACGAAATTCAAATCCCAGCAATTTGTAATTAATGAATGCATAGGAATAAATTTAGCAACCATTTTAGGAGTTAAAGATGACTTAAAAGCCTTACACAGACAGCAGGAACAGGGAGGCATCCCACATAGCCCCGCAGTAGCAGGAGTTCCTTCTATTCAAAACCTGAAAGTCAATATTGACTTCTTAAACCATTAATAGAGTTAGACACAGGCAGAGCTTTACTCCTTAGTTAGTTCAGTGAAAGAAGGATGTTCAAGGTTTTCATTCATACAAGTCCTGTCATTCTTGCAGCTGACCCTATCCTTGAAAGAAAATGTAGCTATGTAATCCAAAAGGACTAAGACAGGCAAAATGAAAAATTAATATCAATACATTATCAGCACTTCAGTAAATTACCTCATCAAATTCTTCAGTCATTTTTCGGATTATTTCAGAATTCTGCATGTGTCGGAACATCTCTGCGGTAACAACTCCTACAATTTAGATATTAGATCATTAGCACTTTTAACACAAAAAAGGTAGATAGGTGACAGACCTCCTGCTACCATCTAAAAATGATCACTTTTTAGCTAATCCACAGTTTATATATGCACTTTTTAAGAAGTTACACTTTTTTAATATAGTGTCAGTCTATAACAGGCACCTGGCATGAATACTTATTCTTTCTTAAATACACTGGTTTTATTATTATTCTTTTTTACAAGCGTGTTTGTGTGTGTACACACGCACACCTCTAGAATTTACTCCTTCACTCATATTCACAAGTCAGAGATACTTGCACCAGACCTCTTCATCAGCTGAGAGACTACACTAATCAGAAGTGACCCTTCAGGACTCTAAATGGTGTAAGACAGTTTTGAACAGTTCTACTGATACTTATTACCTTCTATACTGTAAAAAACACAGCAATTTCACTCAATTTCTATTTAAGTTAGCCTAAAACTGTTCAACTGTGAATGGTGACAAAAACCAAATAGATCTCCTAAAGTTTACAGCAAAATTCATGACAAGGATTACCTCGAAAAAGCACTCAAAGATTCTGTAGATTTATCTGGTAACAATAATCAAAAGGTCACTGCTCTTGAGAGCATGGATAACCTCTGAGGAATGCTGTTAGCTTTCTGGAGATTTATGCACATTATAAGTTTATCAGGACAGAGAAACGCTTGAGCAGAACAAATTACATCCTGTTCTACTGCAGCAACACTGCAGGGCAAACTGCCTTCTCCTCTTCAAAAGGAGGCAAGAAGAAAAAGAATGGATGACATGGAAATGAGAAAAGAAAACCAGAAACTATGAAAAATTATGGAAATACAATCTCACAGTGGACCAGCTACCACGAAGCTGTCCATAATGCCTTTTAAATCAAGCATCCCTACAAAGGATATGAAACAATCTTAAAAGACTCAAATGATTAAGTACATAAATCCAAACTGAGCAGGACTGAGCAAGCCAAGCTACTAATGCGGAGATAGAGAGAGATGATTTTCTGAAACAACAGGAGCAGAGGAAGATTAAGCAAGTGTTAAGTACCAGTACTGCACTCTCTCCAGTGTGATTACAAAAGACATCTACATTTTTAAGTACAGTATAATATATCTAAACTTCCTGCTCCCAACTTCAGCTTAACTACAAGAACCTAATAATGTAAAGTAGCTGCTGGGATGGATCAGTCCTACAGCACACATGGTAGAAAAGCAAAGAATGACAATCACAATGGGTTATTACTTAGATGAGTAAACATTTCAGTATCTTACCTTTGCAGCCAGAACACTGAATAAAGAAGTTAATGAGATCAAGCAGTGCTATATCTCTGTCATGTTTGTATGACTCTATCCAGTCATCCACTACAGACTGAAAAGAAACAAATATAAATCACTTTTTAGTTTTCATAAACTGAAGACGGCACTATTTAACTGCTTTCCAGTAAGTGATTCTTGTTCCCTCCATAAAATAACTTGAACTCTGTGCATTTTTCATTAATACACATCAAAAAGTTCGAATGGTGCTTTACTGCCACAGAATGATTTTTGAAGAATTCAAATTCAATTCATTTTGTTCTATCAACATATACAAGTACAAAACTGACACTTAAATATAAGCACAAAGCACAAGAATTACGTAGAGTTCTACTGTAACTTTTCTTGAGGAAGAATGCAAAGGAAGAGTGTGGTTATTTCACAGAAAAGCGTTTTCTCTTTTTTGTTCTTCCCTTTAATAGTATATGTAGAGAAAGGGCACTAGTTTAAGTACTCAGTTCCAAGAGCTACAACTCCTTATAGTCTTCAAAAAAATGTTGCTCCATTGATAAGCTATGCTCCAACCACATCAGCTGTGACAGAATTTACAGCCTTGACCTATACTGCACGGACATTAATTACTCTGCATTAGCTAAACCAACTAAAAATGCCTTAGAAGGAAGCAAATTAATAGGAAACCTGTAATAACGGTTTTGAGAAAACAGAATTTGTGTGCAATTATGTTTAAATCATCCACATAGACAGTACAAACTGTGTTCTGCACAAGTCATAGAAGCATACAATTAATTTATTAACACAGGATTCAGTATCAAACTCTGTTTTGAGGTTTTTACTACATTGCATGCAGAACAATTTCTGAACAAAGTTAGAGCTAAATCCTTCTTCCCTAATTTCAAAATCATTTACAGTATGACAGAACTTTAGTTAGCAAGACAAAAACAATGCAAAACTCCAGGTAAAACTCAGTCTTCCGAGGAGGAGCAGAACCTACAAACTAGAGCTGACTTGACTGATCTGTGGGGAGGGGAGAAATAATCTAGGAACCATCCCAAATGCAGCTTATAAATAAGAACATCATGCAAGAATAGAATACTGCTAGGAACAGGACAAAGAGTAAGACAGCCTTGTTTTCAGAATGTATTTATAAAGAACCTCCAGCAAAGCAGTAGTTTCTTGAAACTCAGTTGATGAACTGTCCAGTTTTGCCAGAGAATACTCAGAAGAAGGTATGGAAGGG
>WAAB01012979.1:13653-81722 GCA_013389865.1 Piaya cayana | reverse complement strand
TTTCTTTGCGTTTAAAGACTGAGGCAAAGAAGGCATTTAGTACCTCAGCCTTCTCCTCATCCCCTGTTACTGTTGTTCCCTCTGTGTCCAAAAGGAACTGTATGGTCTCCCTAGTTCTCCTTTTGTTATTAATATATTTGTAGAAGGATTTCTTATTATCCTTCACAGTCTTAGCCAACCTGAGTTCTACTGCATTAGCTTATCCAGTAACCTGATAATTTCTTCTTTTTCTAACTGGATTTTTAAGATGATCAGAATGGAGAAAATTAACATCCGGAAGTTTAGCAAACAGGTTTTGTGTTGAATTATGTTAAAACTGTTTAAAAGCTAGGACACTATTAAAAAAAATTATTAATCTCTGTATGTTATGTGTGTTATGTGCTGTGCAGTTACGTTTTGCCTAGTGAAGAAAATCTCCCCCAGTAACTTTGAGGTGAGCTGACAGATATATATATTAAACAGAAGAGATGGTGTAAACTAGACTGTAACTTTGTAATTCCATTGCATTTTCAGTGGACATTTTATGAACCCTGCTCTGAACTTCACGTGTATTTCTGATATTCACAGCTATTGTTCCTTTTGTCTTGAACTCAGGGTTCAGCTCTTGCTCAAGAATTATCTTTCCTTGCTGATAAATGATTAATGTAATCCACTTACGAGATTACCATGACATCATTCAGATTTTGGTATGCTTAATTTTATTTCATAACAATGAGAAAATCCCAGAGGCCTTGAAAGTTTCTTCATGCAGAACCATGGTAGGGCTACCAGGAGAATGAGAGAGGTTTGAGTTTGATTCCTTCTTGACAGGGAGTTGGGCATCAATCTCAGGGGATATCCTAGCCCACTGTACATCATAACATTGTCTCTGTGCTAGCTTCAACATCCAGGCTTTAAACTTTTTTTACTACAGCCTTAGGATAATTAGTTTGATTGCCTATCCCCCTGTTCAAAGTCTTGCCCAAGTCGTGTTTTTAATGGGTTGTATTTTGAGTGTGGTACACTTTGGGACACACTGATTTTGGAACGAACAGTTTTAGTTGCAGTTAAAGTTGAATTAAGGACTCAACACACTCTCATTTATCTTTTCATTTCTTTATCTACAGAAACTGTAAAGAACTGAATGTTCTTTGTTTGCTTTAGAATATGAAGTTAAAGGTTACTAAGGCTACAGAAAACACATCTGTGTTTAGTAGTTACACACATTTAATGCTTTGATATACAATACATTGAAGCATGTTCTGGATTAAAATCTATCTATTTTACTAAAAAGAACTAATATTTCTAGTTAACTACTGACTTCATTATTTATTGGTTTGGAGCCAAGGTAATCCTAGGTTCTTGAAAAAAAGATTTGTCTCAAGGAAAACCAAATAAACAAACTGGAAGGAGAAGAGATGAATAAATTGTTTACCATGTCTGTGAGCCACATTTATCACGGCTTATTTTAGAGAAAAAGTAGCCTTGGTAATGAATCAGGTAGCACTTTGAGTTATCTTGGTTATCATAGGGGACACGGACCATCACCTGATGCCTCTGCTGCAGTGGTAATGAGAGTACCTGTGTCACTGGGATCTAATTATTGGCTGTCATTGACCAGGAATAACAAAAATTCATAGAGGACATCTGGTTCTCTATCAGCTCCCCCTCAGGATAAGTTACCCCCTGATAGCCAATAGAAGTATTTTTAACTGAACAGCAGTGTGGAAATAAAATTGAACAAAAGGAAGTATTAAGAGCACAATCCTAGCTGTTATACAGTTACTATTAGTACAGTGAATTTTCAAAAAAGTAGTGAGTATTCTACTCCAAAAATGATTGCCTTTTGTTGATTTTCTAGGAATTAAACCTGCAATGAACAGCTTCTTTATGCAAAGGTGATTTTTATATGTCCCATTCCTGGTATGCAAATTCATATTTTACTGAAGATACTTTTTCTTCAGCATCTTTGTCTGCGAAGTTAATCACTTCTTTGGGAACGATCCAAGGGTAATTTTGTTTTTTTTTTCTTCCAGCGTGTACCTACATTGAAACCTGACCTGTTCACAACTGTGTTTTGATTTTCAGTGTTAGACATTGTGTTATGATTCTCTAAGCAGTGACAGGCACTGTGTTGCAAGTTTATATACATATGCTGTGTAAAATCTGTATAACAGAACAGCAAAAATGGCAGTAAAGAGTTACTTTTTTTTTTTAAGAAGCATCACTTGATTTATTTGGAAAAGGAGGAATTTTTCAACTGCTTGTTCAGCTTGACCCTTGCCTTTTCAAATAGCAGAATGTATAGAAGAATGACTTTAAGGCCATTGGACACTGGGAACACTGAGGGATATGTGCCGTACTTTTTGGATGTCTTACACCTGAAACCAGAGAGTGAAATTACCAGGAAGAAATTCACAGGGTGGGGTTGAATAATTCAAGGCTTCCTGTGGTGCAAGGAAGACAAAGATATTTTTTCAGTCAGTTAAGATGCTTTTAAAGTCAGTCTGAAGGTTTAGTAATTATGTGAACTGCAAGGACTTAATGACAGTGCACTGAAGAGCTTATATTATTCAATTTTTATAATCTTCTGTGTCGATTATCAATGCTTTGTCTGTCAAAAAATCAGACACACATCCCTTAAAGACTAACCTTCTTCAAGTAGGTGCCTATCTACTGTCACTTTATGTACTCTGTTCAAGATTTTGTCTCTCCAGCGTACAACAGGAATCCTGCAGCTTCATGGCCTTTTGCAGTATCTTACACAGTAATTATGGTGTAGCAGCATTGTTGGCATCCTTTGGTGTTGGATTTTCAGTGAGGTGCTGAATAGAGGGCATACCTGATAGTCTAAATAAAACTCACTGCTTTGAAAAGAATCCAGTGAAGGTTTTGGGTGGATTTCATTGGTCTTCGCCTGTGTGAGCTCATGCTTGAGAGAAAAGATGTCTGCAAACACAAAATTGTCAGATCTTTCAAGCGTGAAGTGATATGCTGTGGAGGCACCTATAATTATTCATACTTAGTTTGAGCAACATAGGAGACCTGGCTGAAATGCTGGTGGGTTTTGGGAAGAAAGACTGAAGGGAAGAGTCAGTCAGTGCAAGGCAATGGTTTATTGCTTGCAGCTTCACTGGAAATCCACGCATTTCCCACAGGTTCTACTTGACAAGGAAGAGCCCTTGCACAACTTGTGTGGTCAGCCTGTTGAGTGGCAGCAGTCTACAGGGGACCTGTGAGCATAAAGGGGAGAATGCAAGAAAGGGAGGAGTCTAGTTAATAATTCTTTTTCTCCTAAGAGGACAAATTAAGATGTTGAAAACAAAGTGTCACTATTAAGGCTGTTTCAGGGGAGTGTGCATGACATTGATGGCAGGAATGGATTATTTTGGGAAAAAACCCTTGCCTGTGACTTTCAGTTGTGCATAGTTCTGTGTTCACCCCAGCCAACCCTTCCCAAGGCCTTGCAAGTGCCATGACAGTACAGCTTTGTAAATGGTTTCAAAATCAAGATCAAATTTTAACATTAGTTTTGATTACAGTAATTGGCAGTGATTACATTTTGGTATAGTAATGATCAGCATAGGATTTTCCACTTTCGTGCCTGTCATTGCTCTGTAAAAATTACACCCTGTTTGGAAGAGATGAGTGGGGAAGGGAAGAGACTCTGTGTACTTGGAGCATCCATCTGGTGTCGTTTGATGACACAGCATGTTAATGTGTGGACTCTTATAATTCCTGAAGTCTGTTTGTTCTTGTACCCTTGTTTATTAGCTGAATCTTTTTAAAACACCCTAAGATCACATGACTACAGCTGTATAAGACCAGTGTTCATGAGATACAATTTTTTTATACCAAGAGGAAAGAATTCCATTGTTCCCATAAAGATCTCTACCATGCTCTTATTATACAAAAGCAGTTCTGTCTGGAGTCCTGTCTAGAGAAAAGATGCATGGATCAACATGTTAAGGGTGCAAATCTGGAAGTGATTTTCTGTTGAGGGAAAGACTAGAACCATAGAATTTTAGTCTTTTGTTCTGTTGCTTGTCAGTTTTCCCACAGGAAGGGGTTTCTGAATTCTCTTTTACAGGCTCCTAGATATGTTCTTGCACCTAGGTATGTTCTTACCAAGCACCAACATAAAGAACTAATGAGATTTTTGATGCTTTCACTTATACGCAGGCATTTGACTGTCAGAAACAAATGTGGAATAAAAATATACCAATTTCAATTTGCATTTTATGACATGGCTGTGGTATTGTTACCAGATTTTGTCAGGGAACTTAGGATGGTAGCAGTGGTTTTGTTTTTATTTCCAGGATTATCTTTATGACCACAGATTCTTTAGTCTCAATCCCAGGTGCCTCAGAGGAAACCTTCCTGTACGATAGCTGTAAATTTTTTTTTTTCCTGTCCATGTGTGTAGCATGTGAACATTGATTTCTTTCTTGTATGGTATAGCTTTGTCATCCCTCAGCTCTGTCTGCTTATGCATGGCAGTTGTGACAACATCTGGAAGGTATTCTCACATATGCATTTTATTTTATTTTATTTTCTATCTGGTGTGTATCTGTTCTAGTTTTCCTGTGAGTACTTAAAAAAATACCTTTGAATTGTAGGTAGTGAGGATTTAATCTTCTTTTTTCTCTTCACTCCAATCTGTGTCTGGTTTGTGAGTTACATCATCATGTTTATCACTTGCTCTTCTTTGTCCTGAGGAAGCTAATTCTTCTGTTTCTAAATGTAGCTCCATTCATGACTTCCCAGTACATGTGACACATTCCCCATGAAAAAGCAGTGATGTAATAGTGGATATTTATATGTGAGGAATCAACAATAGCAAAAATGCCTTTGCAGAGGATATGATGAATCTGTGGAGGACACACAGGGAGGGAGTTGAGTGAGTTCATATCTGGATGTGCACTTAACGTAGAAACATATGCTTCAGGGAATAAAAAAGTATCTCTTGGAAATTGTAGGAAAATCATGGACTATGTTAATGGGAAAACCTTAGAGCTTAAAAATCAGTAGATGTTTCACCATTGTGATAGAAACAGTTTCACAGTGCACGGTTTGGAGTCAGTGGCCTACAGCGTCTAAGTAAGTCTTTGTTTCTTTATGCGAAAGACTTAGCAATGGGTGTCTACCATTCTGCATAGTTCCAGTATTTCAGACTCAAGGGAAGTATTTCCACTTTCTGTGCCCTAGTGAATTTATGGTCAAACAAATGGTTTTTTCTCTGGTTTTATGTCTGTTTTTTCTTGATGCTAACGCTTTATTGGGATGGTATCTATACGTACATGAATAAGGTGGTGTCTGGTTTTGTCTGCCATGCTGATAAAGATACTCAGTGAATTACAGAAATAGAAGACCTTGTTGTGACAGGTGTGGACACAGTTTCTCTTGTTATCATCTGCATAGCAATAACGTGGCACTTCTGTTGTGTTCAGTTAGCAAAGGAAGTTTTCCCATTGTTGATGCTGTGATTGTACACTGCCTTACATGAGGTTTGCATGGTTCTGCCTATTCATTAAGAACAGATGCATTCCTGGATTGCAGAAACAAACTTTATTCATTTTACTTGTTAAACCTTATACAGTCAAGAAAAGAATTACAGGATTTTTGAGCAGAAATGGGGTTACTAGTCTAGCCTGTGAAAATTACTCTTTGTTTCTATATCAATAAAAGCTTTTTTTTCCGTTTAACACTTTGAATTGTGACATGTCAGAAGTACAAGATTTGTAGGTTTTAATGTCTCATTTGAGAAATTCATTTCACTCTGCCAGTTTTTGGCCTATTGAAGAAAGACCATAAGGAGTACAGGGACTGAGTTAAGAGTAATCTCAATATAAAGTTTCCAGGGTTGGAGCTTAACTTGCATTTAAAACTCTGATTTAAAAGAATTTATCAACTTTTAATCTCTTGCTTACCTTGCATCTCTTACAGCGTGGCTTGATTTTCTTGAAATAAATAACACAGATGTTCAAAGGGTAGGAATGATGTTTAAGCTTAGAGACAACTGAAATGCTATCTCTGTTTTGTTAATAAAGGGAAATAATCCTACTTCCTAACTGAAAAGCCCAGGCAGAAGCAGTGGGAAACAAAGCTAAGTATAGTAAGGAGGAGTTAAGCATGGATAATGGGGTGAGACACAGAAAGGAGAACTGAGTGTTGGAAAAAGCAACTCAACACTGAGATCTACTAGACTGTGAAATAGTTTCCCAGAGTGGAGGGGAAACAACATTTTTGGAGAAGCGAACACTCAGTGGTGCAAAGGCTTCAGTAGTACTGTAGGGAGTTGAATAACCTCAACTTGAATTCCTCTTTCAGAGGAATTTTGACGTGGCTGTAGTTTTCATGATCTGGCATACATTCTTCCTTGAAAGTGATATAAGCAGATTTGCTGTTCTTCTTTTGTTTGTTTGTTTGTTTGGCACCAGATGTAGCTTCCTGAGATTGCTGTGGTTGTTTTTTTTTCTATGAGAACAACCATTTGGTGATGTGGTAAATTATTTTCGATTTTAGTTTTGTTCTTGAAGCAGCATTCCATAACTTTTTTGGCAGTCAGCAGCTTTAAGTTGAGATTTAAAGTTGAGATTAAAGTGTAGTGAAGTTTAGGAATGAACACGAGTGTGTTTTGTTCTTGCAAAACAAGATAAGTTATTGGTGAGTCAGTACCATCTGTCTCACAGGTGATCATAGGTGTAAGTGCATGTGGTCATGCTTTGTAGTGACGGTTTTATTCCCTTGCAGTTGAGTGAAGTGCTTCTAACAAGACTGCCTTATACCAATAGGACTATCTTTGATGTAATTCCAGACTTTACTACAATTTGCACTACTTGCTTTTCCTCCTTAAAAATGCAGGGAAAGTAAAATCTGTAGAAAAATCAACTTAAAACTTAAGAATCAGATACGTGCACAGTAAGGGGCAGGAGGAGTGCAATACAGGTGCCATATCTAGAGATTAAGAGAAAAATATTACACTGTACAAGTACCCTCAGGCAAATAATGTTCAGCATGGGAAGGGGAGTATTTATGTTTTTTGAAAGTGGTAAAACAAAGAAGGGTATTTGGGAGTTAAAGGTGTTAGAATAATTCAAATGTTAGGAGAAACTCTGATAAGAATGCTGTATAAATTGAAACACTGCTCGGGCACATGTTTGGAAATGATCATTAGGATTTGAGAGTTAATACAGACTAAACCACAGTGGTTTAGGTCCTCATTGTTAGATTTTCCACCCAGGGAGAGTATAATTTCTAGGTGAGGTGTCTCTGGCTGCCACAGCTGGTTATCAAAAGAAGGTGCTGTGTGTTTGTACACAAACTTTTTGATGGAAAGATGACGTAGATAATATGATTTCAAGATGACTGGAGCTATTTCAGAACATTTCCCCTTGCTGCCCCACAGGTGGTTTAAACTGTGCCAGTGTAGCCTTGAGTATTCTCATTGTTGCCTCTCTGCGAAGAGGCCTCTCTGCCTCTCTGTTTCCCATGCTCTTAAAGTCTGGCATTGTGGCATATGCTTGCTAGTAATAAAAGACTGACTAATGTTATTTCTGTTGACTTTTGTGGTCTCTGTTATCTCCCCATATCTCATTATGTTCTTTGTTATATACCCACATTTACGCATTTTACCCATCCCTGTAATACCTTCAGCATGCAAAGCAAACACTGCTGGCAGTTAAGCAACCACAACCTGTACGTGCACAGGACCAAAAGACAATAATGAGGCATCAAGCCTGACTTCATAGAGTGGTGAGGTTTTGACTGCAAATGGTGTGATTACAGTTATATAGAAATGATATTGTTGCTTTGGTGCTGCTCAGAACTGAGAAAATTATTTTACAGCATATCATTGAAATAGCTTGGATGTATTTTGCTTGCAGGTTATACAGGCTGTTTCTCCTTACCTTATCTCTTCAATATTTTTTCCAAACTTTTTTTAACTAGCCATGCTTTGGTGGCTTTGAAGCATCCTGTTCTTGGAGTTAATTTTCTTTAAGATAATCATTGTTGCAGTGTTTACACATGGTTCACAACACTTGATTTGCTGCTTGTTTCAACTACGAAACCTTCAAGAGCCTGAGCTCTTGTTATAATCAATAATCCTTTCTGTCTGTGGGAGATGACCTTTTTTGTTTATAAAGTAGCACTTTATTTTGATAGTAGTTGTTATAATGTGTGATTCTGTTTACATTTTCACTGTTTGCTCTAGAACAGCTACTAGGAATGCCCTGTAGAGATATGCGTACTAGTGTTTTCTGAGCAATGAGTAGGCTAGCAGTGTGGTGTTGTGGAAACCATGGATAACAGCTGAGGCTGTGGTTTTGAGCCAGGATATCCAAAATCTCTGAGGTGGAAATAGTGAAAGTGAAGGGTATTATCCACAGCATTCTTTCTGAGTTTGGCTGTCTCTTCTAGCATAACTAGCCAAGTCCCGAACAATAATTTTCACTTGCTCCAGGAAGGTGGAGGAAATAATATTTTTAGTGAGGAAGATGGTCTACACCAATATAATTTAAATCTCTGTAACTCTGCTGTAATCCTATCAGTGACACAAAGTTGTAGTCAATTTTATGGGGTTACATTTACTTAGAATAAACAAGAGGTCTGTCCTTAGTATCCAGTACATGTATTTGTTACTCTCAAAGGCTTTCTTGGAAACTGTATTACAGAGGCAATGTGGACATTTCTGGAGTGTATGCCCATGTTCTATTTGGAAACAGTTTTGATACATAAGTTTCCATGTTACTTTTTTCTGGACCTTTCTCAGACAAAATATATTTAAGTAACATTTTTTTCTCATTGTGACTGTATAACATATCCTTGTCGGGCTTGCATTTTTTAAAATTCAGGATGGGGTGGTTGTTTAATGGCTTTTTCAACTTTTTGGTGAGCTCAAAAGCAAAGATAACTTTAAAATTTTGTGTACGTGCTCATAGCTGGGGAAAAATACACTCAAGAAACCTGTATAAGTACAAACATGCAAAATAAGTAGATTATGTCCAACATAGTGCTTTTATCCAGAATTTTCTTCAGGCAAAATAACTTTCTTACTCTTTTCGCCACACTGGTAGTTCTGATTCCATTCCTGCTAGAAGAATTTTCTGCTTTGGTTTTCTTTTTTCTTTTTTTTTTTTATTGTTAGGAATTCTGTTGGGCAATAAAATAAAAACAAACAAACCAAACCTACCACCACCAAGAAAACATACATCTCAAACATAGAAACTAGTCAATTAGGACTCTTGGCAGCTATTTTAAGGAATTTTTGGTGTTAATAAGTTATTTTTTGTTATGAGCAACTGAAATTTGTTCCCCTCTAATGTACAGGTATGTGAAGCTTGAAATAATTAGAAGAAGTTTCTTAGCCAGATCATATTTATGGGAATGTAGATAGCATGAAAAAGTATTCTAAATCAATAGATACATAGTAGTTTCCACATAAAAGACTGAGGCGTTTTAAATTACCTGCCTTTAATGATGTAGATGTGTTTCTTTAGATGATGTACGGAACCTTCCAAAAGCTTTAATTATTGCTTTGGTTGTTTATTTCTAAGTTCTCACACAATTCAGTCAGTGTGTTTGGTATTAGTAAACATTGTGAGAGCTTCTCCTCCAGGATTTTTCAGTCATTTGTCCACAGTGACAGGAAGTATAGATGTATACACAAGCCAGTACTGAAATCTTGTATATGCTTTTGGGATGGATGAGGCACCATTTAGCTTTGTTATTTGGCTAAATTTTTAACTTCTCCTTGGAACTGTTGGGGGAGTGGTGGTGGGAAATGGCCCTTTCAGCAAATTGCCAGTACTGCCTCTGCATTTCTGTATTTTAAGTTCTTTTATGCAGGTACTCCTATGCTTAATCTTTTGCTTTCTGTCATAGTTTGTCCTTAATTTGATGGTCTGTACAGAACCTAGCGAAGTTCAATAGGCAGGTTGGTAAGGTTACAACAGAGAAGTAGAATATCCTCCCTTGATTGACTTGTAACTGCATTGCATACCTCCTTCACTGCTCCAACATCAGCATCTGGCAGGTGAAGATGGAATACCTTTTGATCCCTGCTATGCTACTGTGAAACTGTCAGATTCAGGTGGTTTAAAATTTAAAGCCTTCTCATCTCCTTGTATGATTCAAAGCAGCAGGCTGTTGCACAATACTGTTTCACAATGCAATTAGTTTATGTTTGGAGATGATTGAGAGTGAATTTAGAAAACCTGGTGTGGGAGTGGCTAGAACAGTTGTTCTCAGGAAATGGGCACAATCCCTTCACCCTTCGCCTACAAATATGAAGCTTGTTTGGACCTCAGAAGATTTTAGTTTATTTAATTTCCTAGGCTGTGCTTTGCCCTGTTACTCAATTTCCAGTTATTCTTTCCCAATCACTAAGTTTTCATTTAGAAGTTAATTGCTACTAAGTTCACGTAAGCAGGAGACATGAGTGCCAAACAGTAGTCGCACTCTATCTTTGTAGGAACAGATAAGAGTCTGTCTTGAAAAGTATACCAAAAAGTATACTTGAAAAGTATATAGTATGCAAACCACAGAGAGGAGCCTGGTAACTCCTTGTTGAAATGGAAGCCTGCATCAAGGTGAATTTTACAGGATTTTATCAGTAGTACTAAACATTTTCATTAGAGGTATCAAAACTATAGTAAAGAGGCAGCAGTCTGGGGGGACCCACTACACTGTTGGAGAACAGAACAACAATTGCAATGAGTCTTCAGAGTGGGGAGGGAGAGGGAGGTGCTGTTCAGCAGGGACCAGAGCAAGGTGTGTGGTACCATGGTGAGGGAGCAGCTGGCTAAGTAGCAGGTCTGCAGAAACCTCTGCGCTAATGGCAGTGTGAGATGGGCTGTTGGTATTGTGTTGTTACTGAAAGGCAGTTGCTGTATTGAGAGAATGGGGATAACTTCAGGAGAGGTACAAAGGATGCTTGATGAGGATTTAGGTGGTGTGTTCTGCTTGGCATGCTGTGTTGGAGATTGTTTAGGCCAAAGAAGAGAGGGTCCATAAAGGGTACTGAAAATACCTGTGTTAAAGAGGTGGTGGGCAGTCTGTCCTTAGTTTGGCAAGCCTGAGTGTAACTAACCAGCTTCCACCAAAACGGTGAAGAGTTAGATGAGATCTTGTGAAAACTTTACCAAGGTTAAGAATAATGAAACACTCAAATGTGACCAAGTGACTATGGCTGCTTGGGAGGCCTTTGAGATATATCAGAAATGTCGTCTGTGTCACTGATGCTAACCTCAGGGACAGGGATGTTGGTATGATTGTGACAGACAGCATCAGTGATTGCGTAGTTTTTGATATGCTGTCACATAACCATTTAGTTTGATTGCTTTTGTAAAATAGAGCAAAACCAACCCACTGTAGGGGGTTCAAACACACTCCTTTTTTTTTGTTCTTTATAACACCAACTTGGTCTTATAAAGAAGTAGAGAAATATGCACAAACCTCCATTTTCCTTGTTTCTTCCAGCAGTATCCTTGCTGGTTATTTCCAAATCTGGAAGAAGAGTAGACACCTCAAAAATAAAGCAAGCCATTCATTTAATGAAACTGATGATCAGTTAATGGGAAAATTCATTACTTTTCTCCTTCAGAAGCAGACAAGGTGAACTCATTTGTATATAAATTTGGCAGTCACTGGTTGACTAGGGAGTTGTGTGTACTGGACAACCTTTGGTTTTGTAGCTCTGGATTCATTATAGATACAGATCGTTATTTCTTGTTTGATCAATATTTCTTCAGGTATTAGAATTAACTTTCTTACAGTTCTGAAAGAAAGTGGTTTAGAAGACAAAGGATAGAAGGCCATAAGGACTTGAGCTTCATTTGGTTTTTCTGACCAAAAGAATTGTTTTAATTTATGAAGCTGTAGTCCCAAGTGTTCACAGAAGGATTACTTCCATCGTAATACTCGTATGTCTCATTTTATGATTACCGTTCTAGCTTTTAACTGCATCCATTACTTTTTCCTTTGTACTGATTAGATTTCACTTGTAATCTGTAGCAGGTAAGGTGAGAACTATGTATGAGTCTGAGAGAATAACTTTGATGAAGTTGTAACCATTGAGTTCCAATATACACGTTAGATTCTGAGCTGAAATCTTATGACGTATACCCAAGGGAGCATTTGAAAAGGGAGTCTGTTTACAATTCATGATTTTAAGTGAGAGCTGTCAACCCAGTGTAATGGGTGGTTGTTTCTAGTGTTTTAAAGTTGTTGATTTGTATTCTGTACTGAATGCTGGCTGTCTCCCATGTTGGTTAGAAATTGTAACACATCTGAGCATCTTCTTTAATGGGTAATCTGTAGGTGGAGTGAAAGGAGTCTGACTTTTTTTGCTTTTCAAGTAGATGGGAAATCCCAGAAGGCTCGGATCTACTGAACCTCACTCTGTCAGAATGTAAAGCTTCTACCAGTGAACTATTTTCACCTGCATGGAAACTTTATGGTTGGTCATCTAAGATGAAGATTTGATTTATGGATTGGGTTACAACACATTTACTCTGTGAGCTGTGATTATGGCATGTTTCTTGCCCATTCAAGTGTTTCCTTTGAATGCAAGTTCTGTTAGACAATTTAAGTGGTGAGTAAATGTTGGCTAATTAATGTCAAAGCTACAGCTGAAGCCTGGATTACTCTGTTCTGCAGGCTGATGTGGCTGGTGCTCCGTTTTCCTGGGTATTGTCTCTAAAACCAGCTGTGCTTTCTCTTTTTGCCTATCGAGTGATTCTGCATTAGGGAAGATGGCCAAGATAATTCCCAGAGGAAATGAAGAAATTTGAAGGAGGTTGGTTTGGTGCAACGTATTGTCATATCTCTAAGTAACTGAGAATAGCGATATAATTCAGTTTGTGTCACAAATAGAACAGTATGCCTGAGAGAACACAAATGGAATTTGCTTATGCAGAAAGGGAGAGTGAACTGTGATATGCTGGTTACTGTTTAGCAAATACAATCCACAAATTCATTCCGCTCAGATTCTTATCCCTTTCTATGTAGTATTACAGAGGGCCTCTGTATGATGGAATCATAGAATCACCAGGCTGGAAAAGACCTCTTGGATCACTGAGTCCTACCATTCCTACCTGCTACTAAGCCATGTCCCTCAGCACCTTGTCTACCCATCTTTTAAATGCCTCTAGGGATAGTGACTCAGTCACCTGCCTGGGCACCTTATTCCCAATCTGTGAAAATTTTTTCCTGATACTCAGTCTGAACCACTCCTGGTGCAGCTTGAGGCCATTACCCCTTATCCTGTCCCCTGACACCTGGGAAAAGCGGTAGTTGTAGAGAGCAATAAGATCTCCCCTCAGCCTTCTCAAGGCTGAACAACTCCAGTTCCCTCAGCCGCTCCTCATAAGGCTTGTTCTCCAGCCCCTTCACCAGTTTCTTGCTCTTCTCTAGGCACACTCCAGAGCCTCAACATACTTCTTGTTGTGAGGGGCCTAGAACTGAACACAGTAGTTGGGGTGCAGTGTCACCAGTGCCAAGTACAGAGGGAGAATAACCTCCCTGAACCTGCTGGTCACCCAACTGGCATACAAGCCAAGATGCTATTGGCCTTCTTGGCCACCTGGGCATACTGCTTGCTCATGTCAGTCAACACCCCCAGGTCCTTCTCCTCCAGGCAGCTTTCTAGCCAGACTTCTCCTAGTCTGTAGCACTGCCCAGGGTTGTTGTTCCCCAAGTGCAGCACCTGGCATTTGGCCTTGTTAAACCTCACGCCATTGGTCTCAGCCCAGCAGTCCAACCTACTCAGATCCCTTTGAAGAGACTCCCTGCCCTCCAGCAGATTGAGACTTCCACCCAGCTTAGTGCTGTCTGCAAACTTGCTAAGGATGCACTCAGTGCCTTCATCCAGGTCATTGACAAAGATATGAACAGGGCTGGACCCAGCACTGAGCCTTGGGAACACCACTGGCCTCCAGCTGGAATGAACTCCATTTACCATAACTCTTTGGGCCTGGCCATCCAACAAGTTTTTCATACAGAATGAGTAGATAATGTAGTCAGTTTATCACAGCATTTCTGTGTTTTGAATTCCAATCCAAATTGTGCCTTGGCACTCCTTGATGTGTGGTTTCTGGAGCTTTCAGAGGGAACAGTATAGTTAACTTTATAAAAGTGGTTAAAATTACAGTTAAGTTTCTTTTACCATGTAAGAGCAAAACAATAGTATGTTGAATCAAAAGAAAGCAAATGAGTGCTAAAAATGGCTAATCAGGAATTATCCTAATTGAAGTACAACTATTTTCCATCTTTTTTTTTTTGTTTGTTTTAGATGGTTAGTGACTGCAGAGAAGTTATTTTATACTGTGTTTCATAAATCAAGTTTTAATTTGGAAGGATTGACACAACTGTCATTTTTGGAAGGTCATGTGGATTGGCAAAGATCCCCTCAACTTGAGAATGGCAGGCATTGCACCCATCTTCCAAAGAAAACATCATAGAAACTACGTTCTGATTAGCCTCACTTCTGTCTCTGGAAAAATGTTGGAGGTAGTCCTGATGGGAGGACTGAAGGGAGGTTGTAGAGAGGAGGGAACTGGCTTCTTCTCCCTAGTGACAGGGGACAGGACAAGAGGGAATGGCCTTAAGCTATGCCAGGGGAGGTTCAGGCTCAACATAAGTAAAAAATTCTTCACTGAAAGGGTCATTAGGCAATGGAATGGTCTACCCAGGGAGTTGTTTGACTTGCCTTGGCTGGCTGCCAGCTGCTCTTGCATTTCCTTTCCCTGATAGGACAGAGAGAAAATAAGATGAGAGAACTCATGGGTTGAGATAAAGAATAGTAAAATCATATATCTATTACTGTCATGGGCAAAACAGACTTGACTTCAGGAAAATTAATTTAGTCAGTTTGAATTGGATGATGAGATATAGAGACAAAACCAAACCACTTTTCCCCTACTCCCTTCTTCCAAGGCTCAGCTTCACCCCTTCATTCATCACTCTTCTACCTTCTTCCCACCCTGCGCAGTGAAGGAAAGTGGGAAATGGGAGTGTGTGTGGTCAGTCTGTAACATCTCCTCTTTGCTGCTTCTTGCTCCTCATATTGTTCCCTTGCTAAAGCATGCGGACCCTCCCATGAGGTACAGTCCTTCATGAATTGCACTATGACACAGTGTGGGGCAGCTTATGGTCTGTTTTCACAGAAGCCAGCCCTGCAGCACCCCATGCCACTGAAACCTGGCCATGTAAACCCCATATAGCCAGTTAAAATCACTTCCAGACAGGACTAAAACTTGTGGAAACAACCTGTTGTGCACCAAAACCTCAACCAGTCAGAGAAGCACATGGAATTGCTAGTTGAACTTATTTAAAAGAATGGTTACTGGAAGGGAGGACAAGAGGAGGAGACACACTGGAGGTACACTGTTGGAATGAGAGGACTCATGCTGGATCAACGTGACTTCCAAGGGACTGTGGCTCCCAAGCAACACAGGCTGAGGCAGGTTGTCCCAAGAGATCACATAACTTGGAAGACCTACACCAGGGCAGGGACATCCTTATTTGAATTTAATGTCTGGTTCTTTGGGGGTTTTTGTTCAATTCTAGACTTGTACATAAAATATAGAATAGAATGGTGAAACACTTGCATTCAGAAGAACAGTCCTCAGTGTGTATCTGAGTTCAAGCCAAGGAGGAGAAAGCAAGAAATTTTGACAGCACTTTTCACGGTGCTATGTTTAAGCTACTTCACATTTTAAGTATTTCAGGCTAAGCCCCTGGTGTTAGAAGTACATTTTCAGTCTTCCCAGGACACCACTGAAAAGTATGTTGTGAAAGCATACTTAAAATTATTTGAAAAAAGGATTGGGGTGGGGGTTTTTTGCCACTATGTTTTCATTTGCCTTGTGTAGAGATAGATGCTTCACGGTCTAAGGTTCATACCTTATTGGACTCTTGAGTGTAAAGGAGGACCAGAAGAACAGATCCTTCTATGCATACATGGACATGTGCTTGTTTTGTAGCATGAACATGTGGTCCACTTGCATGACTGATGCCAGTGGGACTGGAGTTTGCATACAGAGGTTATTTTGTGACTCAACTGCATTTGAGAAACATTAAATTGATAGGCTTGACCTTGTAAGTTTTTCCGTGCAGTATGGTTGTCTGTGCACTGCACTCATTCAGCCTGATAGCATGCCTCCAACTTTTGATCCTAAATAGTTAAAACACAGTTGGTTTTTGTTTCACCATTTGCATTCAGCTCTGGGGCTGTCTTCTGAAAAAGCACACATGAGGATGACCTGTTGGTCATACCTTCAATAGTTATGCTGTCACTGGGGACAGTGCATAAGTTTTCCTTGTGACAGCAGTCTGTGTTTATGCTGCCTGTTATCCTTTGTAGTTACTGAGAACCTGGAACTGATATCTGATTACTGTTCAGAAGGAATGATCTCATTGTTTGGGGTTTTTTCTGGGAACAAACTCCCTTAATCTTACCTCCCTCACTGTCCACGCAATTAGAAAATAAATTGCTTAAAGCAGTTGACATGAATCTCTTGATAGAATTCAACAAAATTTAATTGGGCCACTATTTTGAGGCTGTTGTCTGTGTGATTATGTGTATTTGAATTGCATGTCTTAAAAGCTGTGTAGTCTTTTAAATGGGTTGTAAGGTGGGATTGTTAATGCAAACTTTGAAAGGTTTTTCAACTTTTTCTCATTGTCACCCCACTCTACTGAGATGAGTGGGCTTAATAAAATGCCATTACTGAATTGCACTGGAGGAAGGATGTGCCATTTTTGTGTCATTTTTTTCAAGGAATTTTAAAAAAATATATTGTAGCAGATGACGAAGTTCATGTACACTTGTAAGAGCTCTCATTGGAGCCACTAGCAGTTTTCCTTGCAAAGTAGTTTCAAGATTAGATAGACATCTGTGGATTAAGAGGATCAGTCTTTGTCTTTCCCTTGAGCCTTCTGAATAGAATCTGGGTCTGCCCTGCGGTGTGAGTGGAACTGTCACTCTGTGAAATTGCTGATTTGCTTTCTGCCATTAGCAGTGTTTCCCATAATCGGAAGAAACATTTTAAAGGAATCTGACATCTTCCGGATGCCTGTTTCCCTCAGTGTGGCTGAGCAAATAGGATTGCGCAAGCAGCTCTAACCCATATAAACTGAGAGGTTCTACATTTCTACTGAAAAATTTATCATCAATTTCAGACAAAAAGCTGTGCCACTTCAGCTTGTTGACAGCTGCTTAATACTTGGAGGACCTTGTGGTCTTCCATCATGCAAAGTAACTGAAGTCACTCCATTTGTGACACCTCTTAATTATCTTATAAGCATACCTGATTTCAAGTGCCATCCAGTTTTATTTTAATAAAATAGAATAATCCTATTCCTAACCTCCAGCATTTCTGTAGGAGTGTGCAGAGAATTTTACAGTAAAACTCTCAGTCTCTATTTATAGATTTTAAATCTCAGTAGCTGCAGAATGCCTGATTTAACTTGCAGTGAAAAAATCACATCACATATAATTAATGTGCTTGAGATATGTTTGATTTAATTACTGCCATTTCAGGCTCTCATGTGCCAAGTACACATTTCTCATAAATTCTCCCAGATGATTATCTTCAGGAGATCTGTTCCAGGATGGCATAGTTCCTGTATTTATAAACTGAGTATTTAAGTAGACTGGCCTTGTTATAAGCTTTATTTTTGTCCCTGCTACAAAAATAAAATAGTTGAAGGGAATAGGGTGTAACTGTTCCCTGTGCTTATGGAAAATATGTTTCAAAAAAGTTATTTCTGTTCCACTTCCTGAATGTGTTTCATGTTGCCAGTGCACTACCTTTTTAGGCCTCCTTGCTGCTACAAGTCCTTTTCACTTTCAGAATTCACTACAAATAAGCACTGATTAATTTTCGCTACTGTCTAGTAGCCTGAAACATTTTTGTGCCATGCTCTTTGCTCACTTATAGATAGGGAAACTAAAGGGGAGATTTTATGTGAGTTGCTGAATGTCTGGAAGGGATTAGATAGAAATCAAGGTTTTCGGACTGCTAGCTATGTTTTCGGAGCATCTTTTTCTGCCTTTATACAAAAGTAATCAAAATATTACACATTTTAAGCAGTGGCACAAGGTTTATCAAAGAAATTGCTTGAGCATTTCAGCTACCTATTTATTTATTAGGCTGATGGAGAAAATTGGAATCTTACAATTGTTTCTTCAAAACACTTTTCTAGTGGTGATTGGTACAAAGATTCCATATTTGTTAATACTATATTTAATAATTTTGAAACCATAATGTTATAAGTCAAGGTGATTTTGATTTAGCTTGATCAGAGTACAGTACATTGGTTACATATTGAGTTTATAGAGCTGGTACTGTCCTGTCTATGTTTTATTTAATTAGAAGAAAATGGATCATGCCAGATCCAGCAGCCTGAGGGAGCTGAGGTTGCTGCTACTCCATGGCCTCGTGTCCATCCAGCAGCAACGCTGAGCCTGTGCTCCCAGCAGATGTATCCGTGCAGCAGATCTGAACACCCCATGTATCAATATACGCATAGTCAGATCAGGCAGACACATGGAGCACTTGCACAAGCAGACAGTACCATGAAACTCCTCCTGCTCCTCTGTCTCGCAGGGATGGACCAGGTCCCCTAGTGAGACCCATATGTGTATGTATGGGAAATGTGATGCCATCAACAGCTGGTGTCACCCAGTCTGCCCTGTAGCCAGCTCTGGTTCCAACCCAGTTGTTGGCATCAGGGTGTACGAGCCTCTCATGCCACAGCCCTGCACCAATTGCTGGTACTGACTGCCACTTGCACACATGTGCAAACACATACAGAACTTACTCCCCTGGTCCCATAGCTGACTTAGCTGTGTGCCTGTTCTTGGAGATGTGCAGAATCTCTCCCATCTAGAGCTGGATGTTAGAGTTCACTCTGTCCCCTGCTCCCAGGCACTTTTCCCCTGCTCACCAGCAAGCTCACCAGCAAGCTTTCCAGCTTCGTCTTTCCTCAGTCACACACTCTTGCGCGCTACAGTGCTGGTACCATGGATGCATGGGCCCTCCACCCAGTCGTCTGGCTCTCGTTGCTGCATCCAGACCTGTGTACACACATGCACATCAAGTATTCCCTCATGCAAAAGCACATTAGAAAGGAATTTTTAACGAGAAGTTAGGACAGACCGTGCTGGTCAGGCACAGGGTGTAGCCAGACAAATGTACTGACCCACTCCCTATTCACATGTGACCATCCCTTTTTATCCTTACTCCTTTATCTTTCCACAGTCATTCTTCACTTAAGGCCATCCCTTTTCCTGTCTTTGGTTTCTGTTCTAACCTTCCTTTAATGAGACCCATGCAATTATCAAATGACCTTCCCCTGGATCCCATGAGTCCAACACGCTGTGGACAGCAGCCTGACTTCATCCGAAAGGTAATCCTGAGGCCTGCTAACAGTGACTCATCTTGAGGGGTTTCACACCATGACACAGGGGTGAGGCTGTCCTATGTCAGCTCTGGTAGGGGTCCAGACAGGGTGTTCCTTCTGCAGGAGTGTGCGTTTTGGGTTCCTGTTCGCAGTTGTGTGTCCCTGTGCTCCTCTGGGTTTGAGAAGATGGGTCTTTGATGGTCTGCTGCCTCCTGGCGTGGACCTGGGGCTAGCAGGGGTAGGGCATTATTTGAGCTTCACCCCTGCCATTTTGTCTCTCTGCTGCTTTGCAGGTGATATTTTATCATATAACCTCACTCATGCATCCTTCAAGAACACCAGAAAAAATTACTATGTAGGTGCATTTCTGTTACTGTCTACCTTTATCACCACTCTAGAATAGAAACTTGAGACTAAGCTGATGTGAACTATTAAGGTTGGTTATAATAAACACTGCAAGATGAATTAGGTAGAGCAGCACAGTAGTTTACACAAAATAATGTATACTCTGTGCAATCAAATATACCAATTAACAATTTTTTGATGATACACAGTGCAGACTCTAAGGTACCAGGTATGATTCTAAGTGCTGAGGTGCAAATCTGTTTCCTACCTGTACCCTCTAATGTTAAGAACATAAGCCTGGGGGAAAGTCCAGTGTGTCATCCAAGGGGATTTCCTCCAGCCTCCTTGTGGACTTGAATCCACATGTCAGCATTACTACCATCTGTAGATGTCCACACACATATCACTGGAAGACCCACCTTCCTTTTTTCTTCACTGAATTTGACATTTTATGCTCAATTTGATATTTTCCATGTTTTTTTCTGAATTTGGGCCCAGCTTTTCATTGAACTTGCAGCTCCATGTTTCTGCCAGAACTCTGCCCAAGTAAACAACTGTCTCGTTGACATTGGTTCCAGTTTTGCTACGTGCTTACTCAGATTTCATAATTTCATATTTTTATACAGGCAGTGTAAGCCTTATGTAGTTTTATCAACAGGATTGCTTCATTGTGAGTGTTTTGGCAGTCCAAAATTCTCTTATTATTATCAGCTTAGAGTGCTTGGTTTTGGTTTACATTTTTCAGTTAATGGGTATAATTATGCTGTTTTAGCTGTAGATCTCTGCTAGGTCTAATTCTCATGGTATGTGCTGAAGCACATATCGTAGGAGCAGGGTGACTTGTCTTTCACATTTCTGCTGTGGACTGTGAAGTTTCCTTACAAGGTTCCTTGCCTTGGATGTTGTGGGGTCTTATGCTCCAGCTTGACTTCACTCTCAATTTCCTTTACATATAATCCACCAATTAATGAAATCTTTCTGTTTAATTTACTTGGAAATAAATCAATACCTTAGTGTAAGATGTGCAGCTGAATCTCTTTATTACCTTGCCTTAAAGAAATCTTTAAATGTTTTAATAAGTAAGATAAACTTACTGCTGTGAAATCTGCCTATTATTAATGTGGAAGTATAGGGCCAGAATATTTTTTCCAGACGTTAATCTAGTTAATACCTCTGTATATAGGTATGAAGAATCACTTAAATTACTTAAATCCTTGATTAGATGTTTTTCTAATCTCTTCTTAGGTCTTTGAATAAAGAAAAAATAGATTCCACAACCTCCAAAAGTAATCAGTTTTAAACTTCATTATCCTTTAGTTACAATACTACACGGGGGTTTTTTTGTTTGCTTTGGGTTTTTTTTTTGTTGTTGTTCCCTAAAATCTGATCTCGGTATTTTCAGTTGCCTTTTTAGGCTGATTTTGCCACACACACTCCCCAACCCCTCCCCCAAGGACTAGACAAACTCATTTCCTTCATTCTTTTCTCAGAGGCTTTATATACTAAGCATCTTGCAATTATTTGTTCTTCTCTGGTGCCTCTCCCAAATCCATTATTCTTATCCTGTCACACTTGAAATCCTGCTTGTTCCTACAACCCTAAACTTCATTGTTTTTTTTGATTGTGACAAAATTATCTATCATATCTCCATTTTCAACACTAAGTCCTCTGTATTTAGTCAGAATAAAATGTCTTTTCCTGGTAGCATGCTCTGCTGTCTTAAGCAACAAGGGTCCTTGTATAGTTCTACTAATTGTGTTGCATCACTTTCTCACAAAGTGCTTGAGTCAATGAATTCTGTTGTTTTACCCTCATAGGCTCTTTTGGGTAGTTGAGATGACCAAAAAAAAAAGTCTGTATTTGCTTCAAAATTTGAGAATCTGATTTACCTGTATATAGCCTTTGTTTTCTTCCCTGTCTTTCATCTTCAGTGGAGGCCTTTCTCTTGAATTTCAGAATAAATGCACTGTCCCTGAAGTACAATCTAGATTTTTGTTATTCTTTTCTCCTTACCATGGTTGTCCTTTATGAACAACCTGTCACCTTCTGTGTTACTATTCTAGTTGGTTTTAATAGTCCCGCATCATTTAATGATGCTGGATAGGACATACTGCAGAACTTCTCATATGGTTTGTATTTTTGGCATTTATGAGGGCATCATTGGTGTTTAGGGAACTGTCTTTTCACATTTTGTCATTTGTTTCTTCCATGATCCGATTTCAATTTGCAACTGCCTCCTAGAGTCTAGTTCTAGGATGAAGTTACTGTTTTAATCTGTGAATGCTTTTCCTGTTAGTTCCATCAAAAACTAGTTTACTGCCCTTTAGCTGTTGCTGAGATAGTATTCTGAACAGCTCCTCCATCTCTAAATTTTTGGGCCATCCTTCATTTGCTAAACAGCCTCTCTTAGTTGAGGAAATTTGAAATTCTTATTCTGCTGCTGTTTGTGCAACCATGTTTTCATTGCCAGTCATGTATCTGCCCTGACTTGGGTCTTTCTATCTGACTGGGGGACTCAGGAGGGAACCACTTTTGTCTCTGAATACTTCAGCAGTCTTATAGAAATTAAATATTTCTAATATGTTACATCATATCAAGCAATGTCATTCATACCAGGTGACTCCCTGTGGTGCAGGAGGGGCCCAAAGGGAAGCGTAGAAAGGTCATCAAACTCTTTGAAGCAGATAGTCTTTTAATATTATGGAAAAGAATGTTACAGGTTTGTATGGAAGCCTGTAGTCTCTTAAAGTCATACGGTATTTAAACTTCCTAAATCACTTTTGAAAATGAACTTGATGTAGTAGTGTTCATGTGGGTGCTTCTGGACAGGTGTGTGGTCTTGAGTCATATTTCAAAGCACGAGTGCAGAGGAAGTTATGTTAGCTTTATATGCTTTGTCCTCTGCAGAATATTTTGGTGCTCACTGAGTTTTCTTTTTTTGGTCCACCTGCTTGAATTGTAGAGATATGAGACACTTTTCTGCTACAAGATATTTGCAGACAGAATCACATGCAGGGATCTGTCAGTCTATTTGGTATACTAGTTACTAGCATGTTATTCTGAGGTGTGCTAGAAACCATATCTGCTTGCAGTTGGCCCTCTCATACCTTCATCAGGGTGCTTAGCTTTGTGGTTGGCAATGGCCCTATGCCAGCTGGTTTTGCAGGTGTGAGTATGGACACAATTTCTCCTATCCTTTCTGCCCAGCTAAGCATTTGCAGAAGGGACCCATCTTTTCCCACACATGTACACACATAGGAATTATTGCCTGGCATATGACCAAAAAAAAATTTTTTGTGTGTGGGAGAAACAGAAATAATTTATTTCTTTAATACTGTTATTTTGAGGATTTCAGATCCTCTGTGCAAGCAGGCAGCAAAGGATTAGAGCCACAACTGCATTTTCTAAAATACAGGAATGGGTGTAGTGGTGATGCTACAGAGCCTGCTGTCAGCAAACCCAACTGCTTTGGAACCTACAAGGTATGTGCAGGGATGAGATTTAACAGTGCTCACCCGCAGCTGAGAGTCCATGAAGCAGTCGTATTGCTGCTGCTCAGTGTCCGTCAGCTGCTATGCTTTTTGTCGCTCAAATGCTGTTGTTCCCAGTGTGTTCTCAGCCAGCACCATCTGCTTATTTTTCTTTAATTTCTTCTGGTATTTCAGTTTTGCACTGTAGTTATAGATTATTAATCTTGAAGTTTTTGTTTCTGTGGTTAACTCTGCTTTGTTGTGCTTTAGGTTGGACTGTGGGTTTGCTGATTTTTATTTTCTTTTGGTTTTTTGTAGTATTCATGTTTCCTGGGTGAGCCCTTTAAGATGCTTGTGTGCATGCTGCTACTTCTATAAGCTGAAAAGAAAATCTGTATTTTGGCTTCTCAGCATGTTTGCTTTACCTGAATTATGACTGGTATTGTTATTCTCCAACCATGTGGAATTAAGTAATGTAGTACAAAGAATTGTTTTTCCTTTGAACCTCCGGGAAGGAAAGGGATTTTCTGTGTTCTATTTTTATAACATAGCAGTCTTTCTGTCATAGTTTGTTTTTTTTTTCCTGTTAGGTTTTTGCTCTTACACTAGGTTTATCTAATTTGTGTTTTCTCTCAACTTTGCTGGAGCAGATATCTGAATAAGATACATCTTGTTTTGCACATGCAACACAATACTTGTCATTGTTACAATGTGCTTAGAATTATATGCAGAGTTGGGACTCCTGCTTTGCAGCAGTTACTTAGGTCCATTTCCATACCTCATGAAATAATTGAGGTTATAGTTTATCTGCACAGTTTTCTACTGCTGACTTTTTTTCTAGCTTTCAGTGGTTCTGTTTATGGTTACACACCATCCCCTTGAGAAAATAATCAGCTGTCACATCCCACCGGAGACAGAGTAGGACTCAGAACTGCACATACATTACAATTCTAAGTCAAGGGTATAAGCTGAAGTCTAGACCAATATTAATGTCCTATAAGGGTTTGTGAGGAACTGTACCACCTGTCCAGAGTTTAGTCACAAAGACTTAATAGATGTTCCCACAAGGTTGCTGTAGGCAAAGCTGTTGCAGGTGCTTTGGTGGTGTAGGGATTGGATCCTTGAAGTGATGTTTGATGTTGGTGGGGGATCTCGGACCACCTCAAAGGGAGTTCTAATTATGACCCACTCTTCTTATCCTCCTCTAGCCCATCCCAGAGTGATAACATCTGGGTGTCAGTCAGCCCAGCTTCTTACCTTCTTCACTTAATCAGTGGTACTGTTGATAAAGGACACATCAAGTTGCTTTGTCCCCCCTACCAATGCAATCCCCACTAACATGTAGGGATCTGAAAAACTCCAGGATTATACACCAAGCCATTTCCAACACACAAAACTTGTGGTTTTCCACATCCATAAGTCATCCAAGTACAACATATATTGGTTTCTATTCATGTATCTTAATAATACTTCTGCTTTCAGGATCACCTCTGATTCTTTGTTCTATGGTGTAACTCTACCATATGTGCAAACTTGCTTTGATGTGCAGGAGGGGGTGACCAGGGGCTGGTTTGGTGAGTGACAATGGGCTTTGATGTAGCTGGTGTGGAGTGCCCAACAGACTTCCATCTCGCTCCCCTCCACCCCCCAATCAGCAAAGCAGTAGCCCTCTTCAGCACTTCGAAGAGGAGTAGTATGTCGTCAGCCTACTATTGCTAAATTGCATTTTCATCTATGACTTTGCATCCTCATCTAACTATTGAAGAATGTTTGCTGCTTGCTTCTAGACTGTCTGATTTAAATACTTGGTGTTTGCTTTACATACTCTGGTATCATATAGAGGGGATGTAAATACTTGTTGCCAGACTTTCCAGTCTCTTTTGAACTATGCAAGGGAAAACTGCTTTTTCACCCTTTGGGTTTTTTTTTTTTTCAGAGGAAGGCTTTGAATGCTTGCCTCTGCCTCAGAGCTTGGTGTGGGAGTGTCTGCGTCTGTAGTATTTCTCATGTTTGTGGTTGTTAATAGCTTACAGTTAAACATACTGGGTTTGCAAAGACATGCCCAGGTAGCAGCATGGCACAGCATCATGAAATTCCTTTCTGTGTGGGTGTTAGAAGTTTTGTGATATTGGAGTTTGTTCCTCTGTTGAGTCTTTGCTCTGTAAAATCCCTAGTTGGAAGGTTTGCAGGACAATATGAATGGTCTTCCATGGAACTGCTTTTGAGGAGTCAGAACGTAACATAATTTCATCCATTCCTACTCTGTGATGCATAAGCTGTCCTGAAGCTTTTCCTGTATATATTGGAATGCCTGTTTTATTGGATTAAAATGACCTTCTGACAAATGGTTTCACCTCTTATGCACTTGCCTTTTGATTTGTACATTTATGTACATTTACCTTCCAGTCTGATGTGAGGTTTGCCTGTGTATGCTTTGATTATATAGACTGCGCCTGCTGTTTATCTCCACTTTAGGGCTGATAATCTCTTACAGTGTGTGAAGTTGTTGGTATATAGATATTTGAACTGAATTTTGTACCAAACTGAATGTTGGTAAGTCAAAGAGTAAAAAATACGGTTTTATATTGAACATCTTATTTTCTTCGTTACTGGATGTAAATCTGAAAATATGACTCAGGAATAGAATAAGTTTTAGGATTTACTTTTTCTTTTGAGAAATATAATTCTACCAACAAATGACCTTAGAAATGTCTGTATTTGCAAGGGTCATTCCTAGATATTAGCAGAAGTTACAGGCAAATCTTATATTTGAGTCTGAGTACAGATTCATACATTTCTTCATTTTTTTTTTCCTGAAAGAGGTTTACACATTTAATAGTCCCTCTTGTGATGCAGCTAGCTATAAATGTGTTTCCAGTGAGTGCAAAAGAAATCTGCAAGCTTGGAAAGAAGGCTTTTGTCTGGGATAGAGACATATAAACTACATATTCAGCACTGTGCTCAGGCTTAGCTAATTTTTTATAGAATCATAGGATCATTTGAGTTGGAAGGGACTTCTAAAGATCATTTAGTCCAACCATGCATTTTGTCACAAGGATCATATAACCTGGGGGCTTGTCCTCTGAACACTATTACCTTCTTCATATTGCCAGATGACAATGCTGTAATAATGGTTGACAAAAAGTGAGATCTGCTTAGCTTAAAGCACCTATCTCTATGTGTTTCTTAGCCCAAAACCACACACAAGAGAGAAAGAGGATTTGAACACTGCTTAAAAAAAAAAAAATTGCTATTAATAAGGACATGCATCTTGGTCAAATCTTAACAGTGTTTTCTTTCAATATTACTTTATTAACCCTAATCAGCTTAATGGACAAGTCTTTTCTGCTTATGCCTTTTCTGTTTGATTTGATTTTTTTTTCTTAAATGTTTGGTCTTTGAAAAACTACCTAGGATAACTTCTGTCATGAAGTATTATGCTTTTAAGCATTCATCTAGATAGCGTTTTTCTTTTAGAAATATGCAGTCTTTTTTTTTTATATACTGCTAGAATTTCTTAGTAGGATCTGAAGTGAAATTTCTGACTCTGTCTTCATGTAGGAAGTGTGACAGAAATGAGATATGAGAGTTGAAACTCACAGTAAAACATTTTTTAATGTGAAATGCTTTTCAAAATCCATTGATGTCCATCAGTTAAACTAGAATAGCTCTTTCATGTAGAAGTGTTTTGAGTGGCATAATTTCATCTCATGGCAAAGCATCATAAATTGTTTCAGTTTCTACACAATGAGTCATGGTCCTTCATTCTTCCTAAAGCTCTGTGTGTGACAGAATGACAGAACAATTGGTGCAGTTGGTTCAGAGATGAAATTTGTTTATTGAACAATACTACATTTTTTGTAATTCTTTGAAGCCATTTTCTTCCAGTGGCTTAGAGATGACCTTACTTACAGAAGTGTGGTGTTGAAAGGTGTTAGATCAAGCCTTTCTGGCAAATTACAATGCATTGTTAAAGCTACCAGGTATGTTTTTGAGAACTGCCCTAAGGCTGCTCTAAAGGTTGGGCTTCCCTGCTTCTACAGGTGGAAGTGTCATTAGACTGTGGCACAGCCTCATCGTGCCAACACTATTATTCATATTAGGGAGTAGTATGAGTATGCTTAGGAGCTTATAAAGAAACCAACACGTAGATAGAGTTGCCCTAGTATTACAGGATGAGTTTTTATGGGGGCCTGTAATATGTAGGAGGTCAGGCAATATGGTTTACTGGTCCACTTGGTCCTAAGAAAATGTTTGTACTGTTCCTGTAAGTTTATGCATGCGAAACACCTAACAACTGCCCTTTTTGGTTGCTGCTTTTTTTCTGCTATAATTCTACTGTTTGGATGTGTTAAGACTATAAAAAGATTTTGTAAGTTTAAGACTGCATAACTAAAATATTTTCAATGTGAAATACTCTTCTACTATAACCTAAGTATATATAAAGAGAAGTCAAAGTAACCTACTTTTAAAGAAATGTGAGGCATTGGAAGTTGTTTTTCTATAGTCAGTTCTCTTTAGAAGGGAGACTAAAGCACTGCTAAGTGAGGGCAGCAAATAATTTGGAAAAGAATACAACACCACTCTATGTGAGTTTAGAAAATCTTTTATTTTTGTTCAGTTTTGCTTATGTCTGCATCTTTAAATGCTATTACATACAGACAATGGGGGGAAAAGTATATGTACTATTTCACTTTGACTGGTTTACATGGAGGTTCTAGCTGTAAATATTGCACAGGGATGTGAAAAGTGTGTTTGAATGACTCCTTTTTTATTTTCGTTGTTCTGAACTCTTTCCTGTGTAATGGTGTTCTGGTGAGTTTGTTTTCTTAGTGTGTAGACACTGGCAAGGGTATGACAGGCCTTTTGGTTTTGACAGAATGCATCTGGTTTTGATTTTCGTGATCTGACAGTACTGTGTGATCTGGTTAACTTGATTAACATCAACATTTTTTTTGTTCTTAGCGTGATGAGACCCCTATGGCTGTAGCCAGGCATTGCTCCAATCTCCCTTGCTCAGACTGTAATTTCTGAGCGAGCTGTCATTTGAGGGGCAGGTCTGAGGACCCTGAGCTGTGTACAGTGCAATTATTAATAGTCGTCAGGTTCTGTTCTGAACTGCAGATGTGGAGAAATGCCAACCTTCATTAGAGTTTAATTGCGTCTGAGAAACAGATTTCATGTGTAGCTGCCTTGGAGCAACTAGTTCCACTAATAGAAATGTGCTTGCACTGAAACTGAGGTCTCAGTCAATATCTCCCTTAGTGCAGAGAAAATAGAGAAATGTTGATGTCCTCCCTGTTTGACCAAGAAACTCTTCTCTCATCAGCTCTGGGGAGTAGCACAAGGTGTATCTGAAGGAGCAAAATCATTAATGTTTTGGGCTAGAGACAAATTTGCTCTTTTGAGGCCAGCCAAACACAGGTGGGTGCTGGTCTAGCCAGATGGGTCTTTTGCAGCTGAGAGTCTGGTCTGTGGTACATAGTGGTGTATCTGCTCTGGTGCTAACAAGTGGGCATGGCATTTCATAAAGGTCATAGCAGTGGAAGAGGTGCTTGAGATTTTTTTTTCTCTGATCACCCAGGACTATGTTGTGATTCATTCTTCCACAATCTGAGTAATGTCATCATGTCTTACATATTGCCTTTTTCAAGCCTTTCAAGAAGACATTGCCAAAAGACATGTAGTGATGTCTAAGTCTCATTGAAAGATTTCTAATTGAAGTAACAATTGAAATAAGAGGGATTGGTTTTGAGACCTCTATGTTCCTATGATGAAGGCAAAGGTGGGGATTATAAATTCTAGTGTGATTTTCAGTCTAGCTACTGAAAAGTAGCTGGCTGTTACAGTTGCTAGGCAATGGTACAGTTTTAAGTGCGTGTTATACTCTGAAGGGCAAGCAAGTTCTGTATCTCATCTCTCCCACTCTTCCAGCTTAACTCAGGTATAGCTCCTTTGAAAGCTGAGAGATAAAACGAATTAAGGGAGGATCAGGTCTCTTATGCTGTGTGAGCTATGATAGCCTTTCGTGAGGGAGTATCCTTTGCTTGAAGCTCTCTGTTAATAACAAGCACCTCAGAACAAATGCTTTTACTGATTGCATGGATGTTACTGGGTTTTCAGCACTGTCTCTGCACTGTTTTGATTAATTGAACTTCTACTTTTGGATTTGAGTTTGGGAAGATAGGAAGCAGATTTTTAGATCAAGATTTGTTGCTTTGTTGTCTTGGTAACTACTGTGTTTTTTACAGATGCATTTAAGAAGTAAAAAGAATTCTTGCTTAGTTGTTTTTGGGTTTTTTTAACTTCACAGGCATGCTATTCTGCTGTTTTAGCCTTTTATTTTTTGAAGCAGTATCTCTTGAAAACAGTATTTTGCAACTTGCATCTCTCAGCTGAAGGAAGCCAGTTAGACTAACAAACCAACTAGCTGAACTTACAAGTTTGTTGTTTAACTTAGTTTTCCTGAAAGTTGCATATTTGCTGAAGAGCCTTCTTTTATATTCTAGCAGACCCTTGTTCTTTTCTTGATGTGGTCTCAACCATCCAGGTGTTTATTGTACCTGACAGAACCCGTGGCTTGGTTGTTTTAAGGAGTTAAAAAGATCTGGAGTTCAACTCACTTGAAAACTTCGCTTCCCATGAAAGAAACTTGGTATTACCCTAACAGTGTCATTTCATGTTATTGAATCAGGAGAACTAAGCAGCTCAAAAGTTTCAATAGATGCAGAATGTTTTCAGTCTTGATTCTTGTATGTCTTCTGTCTCACTTATATCAAAGATTTGTTGCATCAAGACTCTGCAACACTGACCAAGATTGCAGCTTATTAAGATTGTCTCAACTAAAAAGGCTGGGTGAAGTCTTTGTGTGTAGGCAGAGGAGGAAATCAAGGGCTTATTGGACATACTAGTTCTTATTCTTTCTGTGAGTGAAGTTGGATGTGTTCTTGCTCACCCTGAAGAAAGTCATGCCTTACACCTTACAGAACTGTATTTTTTAGCTCTGTCAGCAGTTGTCCTGTGTTATGCTATTAATGGTATCTGAAAGGAGATGTATTTGGATTGCAGGGTTAATTTGTTTTTTCTGGGGGCCTTAGGGGTTTGTTTGGGGTTTTTTTGGTTTTTTTGTTTGGTTGGGGTTTTTGGTACATATCTAATCCCTCTGTTTAAACAGAGAGAAATACATAGTTCTCATTACTATAAAAATGTCACTAGTGTAAAGGTAAGAACATTTGCATTCCAAATTCATCATGGGAGAGGGAGCCTTTTCCGCTCTGCTTTCTGAGACAGTTCTGCCCTTTTACAAAGAGAAGAAAAAAAATGGTAAATTGCAAACAACCGTATGGTCAGTTATGGTAAAGTTACATATTAGTAATTCTATGTAAAATAAAGATTGAAGCTACCTCTGCATTCTAATACTGATCTTAAATGTTGTGGTGCTTTGACATTGGTAATACACCCATACAATTTCTCCTTCCTCTTTGGAAATCAGTTTTATTGGTAACAGTCTTTTAAATACCAAGGTAACAATTACAGGAGTAAAAATTTTAGGTTATCCAGATGCTAATTAAAAGTATAATCCATAAAACCAATTGGGAATAAAATCAACAGTAACCTGTCAGAGGCAGGAGAGTGAAATAAAACCTCAAATTTCCTTAGCTAGCTGTTACAGGACTTTAACTTGTGATGCTTAATCATCCTGGTTGGTGAGTGCAGTCAGATTATTCCCTCAGGCAGTCTGAGACTTGTGGGGTTTGGGTTTTTTTAAAGTGGCTTCCATCTAGTGTGTGTAATTGCCATGCTTCACTTCAGAGGTTGCCTGTGGATCCTTGTCAAGATTTTTCTCTACTGATTGTCGTTCATTTCTTCTGCTTGGGCCATAATAGCAATTATCCTGCCTCTGGCAGCAGGTGGATGGCTTCAGATGCTTCCAGAATCTGTTGCTTCTGTTTGTTGTGTAGGCAGGACTTCAGTGTTAAATGGTGATGGGAAGAATCTTTTTTTTTCTAATCAGAACACTCTTTTGAGTGCCCTAATGTTTTACCAGCCCTGTCCTCAAGAGACCTCTCTTTCTCTACCCTTGCTTATCTTTAGGCACTTACGAGGTCTGGGCTGTTTGCATTGAAAATGACTTCCTGATCAAGTTTAGATTTTAATTTTGAATAAAATAAAAATTTTTAATAGAAAGGGCAGAAAAGTTATTTATTTTTGAGAGCTCATTAGCTGATAATTGTAGATCTGTTAACTGTTAACAAAAATTTGGAGTTCTTGTATGTCAGGTGCAGGTTTCTCTCAGGCCCCCTTTCTTTTCATGAGGGCAGGCATGGGTCTAGGAGAAGGAAGCCCATGGGCAAGAAATTAATTAGCTGTGGTTTTTTTCACCTTGTGTCTGTTATGTTGGTTTCATTGTTGACTGGACATCAGTTGTTTTCAATAAGCTGTTAAATTGGTGAATATAATAATTAAGCTTTTTATTCCTAAAGAATTTTTTAAAAAGGTGTTGGACATTTGTCAGATAAATTGTCATTTTTTTAAACTGTTCTGTTGTTTCACTAGTTTATGTGCTGCAGTAGATGAAATGGGAATATACTTTTGAAGACCTGCAGCAAGGGTGAAATTGTGTTATTGAAACAAAAAGTTCAACCTCAAATGTAGGTACATAGAATTAAAAAATGGAGAGTTAAAAATGCTGTTGAGAAGAAATGTGGTAAGGTCCGTGTTACCCATTATCCAGGGATTAATGACATTTCCACACTTCACAAGAGAGTTGTGTGACTTGAAGTTTTTTCAGTTATGTTGTTAGTTCAATTAAAAAAGATATTTAGGAGCTGATGTAAATAATATTTAAATTTGAAGCAGAAATTAAAGTTATTTCCCTGTAATCACAGGGTTAGTTTGAGATTATGTGATTTGGTAAGTCTGCGCTGGCACATGTTCACCCTCTCCACCGCAGAAGTTTGTACTTTGGTATGAGGCAAAAAAAGATGTAGAAATAGTGGGAAACTGAAATCTGATGTATGATTTGCCTTGGAGTTACTCAGGTGCACACTGTGACTTAGCACATTTCAAGTCCATTGCAGTTTGGCTAATGTACTCTCTTGGTTATTGTTCCATATGAATGTGTTAATAACATACAGTTTGATTGTGTTATAAATGGAGAAGCTTATAGCTGCTCATGTCTAAATAACAGATGTAATTATGCCTTCTTGGGAATCTGTAGGTTTTGTTTATTTTTCTGCTGCAGACTTAAATACTGTGAAGGTCCTGTCCTAGTAGTTCAGTGGTTGTTTGGTCATGAGTTCTTGAGTTTGCTTTTTTTTCTCTGTTGTGCCCAAAATTTGACTTCTAGTGTGCCTTCAGTTGTCAGGGAAAGTGAATGGTAAGCTACTGAGTCTTGTGCTGTTGTACTTGATCCTTGGCTAGCTGTAGTTCTCTTGCTGGTCAGAGGTCTTCTTTTAGGTGCCATGGCCAAGCTGATGCTGTAAGCATAGGCCAGTATATATCTCTTCTATTTTAATAATACTATTTCCTTATATTTGTTAGGAATTTTTTTAGGCTAGTTGTGGTCAGAAAAGACTGATGTAGGGTAGAAGCTACTCCCTTTTGAGATTTATGTACTTTAAAAGAAAACAAAAAGCTTTCCTGCTGACCGTTTCAGAAATAGATCTGGGAGTCGGAGATAGAAGCTACCTGGGTTAGTCTGAGCAAGATTGGAGTAAAAGACTGCAGAAAATATTAAAGGCAAATTATAGCAGTGAAACTAATGCATTTAGCTTGTTTGAAATGTTACAGTGATACACATATTCCACAAGAACTTGTAGAAAATTTGGTGTGCAAAGCAATATTGTGCATGCAGCTTTTCTGCTTTATGGTTATAAATATAACAAATGTTCACAGTTGTTCAGCCTCATCTGTATGAACCAATGTGCATGCATGTGGTGGGGTGTTAATGTCACTTTCCAGGTGTTTCTTTCCTAACTGGTAAGCAACTTACCTTTAGCAGCTTTTTTATTATTATTATTATTATTATTATTATTTTGTTTGAAACTGTTTTGTAGGAGCTTTACTTGGCACATGGCAGCAGAAGCAATCAGGTTTCCCAAGCAGATTACAATTTGGAAAAGTGAGAGTTGTCTAACACATTAGAGGTTGGGAATTCTCTCTACGTGGGACATTGCACATGCTGTTAAATTCTCAACCATTTTATAGTACAGGGACTCTTTTGAAGGATGTATCTTGTCCCAAAGAGATATATTTGCCAAAAGATAATGTTAGCTTTTGAAAGTTAGCTTGTGGTCATGTGTTTGAGATAACTGTATCTGTACAAGTGAAAACTGATATATTGCTGGAGTCTGGAAAAGTATAGGTGCTTTGTGAAATTCAACAGAAAGCATGCCAAGAAAACTTGCCCTTGGGGTAGGATGCCTTTGCAAATTCAGTCAGAAGTATCTGATGGGAGGTGAAGGGAGGCTACCTGGGATGTTGTGACTGGAACCTTGTGGTACCAGGGCTGGTTTAGCTGGGAGGAGGGCTGGCTTCGAGCACACTCAACAGCAGCCCTGGGGATGGAGAGGACGGTGGGGCTCTTCATGGTAGCATGTGGAGGAATGGTGGGTGAGAGGCAGCAGCACAAGCTGAAACAGGTGAAATACAGACTGCTTATGAGAAGAAACTTTTTACCCACAAGAACAGCCCAGCAGTGGAGCCCAAGGTCAGGCAGGTTGTACAGTCTCCAGCCTTGAAGGTTGTTGGGACCCAACTGGCTAAGGCTTTGGGCAGCCTGGTTTGAACTCAGAGCTGGATGTGCTATGAGTAGGTCTTGGAGTGGAGACCTCATGAGGTCCCCTCCTCAGTTAGCTTGTAATCCTGTATATGACAATGCCCAGTATATGTGCATATAGGTAAAGTCTTAGTTCCACAAGTCACACAGCTTTGTTTTGGGACAATAACAATAGTACAAAGACACATTGAGAGTGTGACCTTTTATTCCAAAATGTCAGGATTCAATTCTGGGAATACAGTGCTCTTATAAGGTAAACTTTAAAGGGCATATTTGGAATAATAATAAAAAAACACCTTCATTCCTGCATACTTACGCAAAAAAGCAATCAATAAACAATCTGTTCTTGGGGAAAAAATAAGAACAAAATTGGAATCTTAACACTCCTGTTTTCTCCTTTTCTTATTGCATGTCTTTACCCAAGTAGAATGTATGGGGCATGGATGTTGTGCTCTTAAGTCAATACGATTGTACTTTCTTTGATGGTGTTCAAATTAATTCCTTATTTTTTTAATATAAAGTAGCAGAAAAAAAGTCCTTCAACTTACAGCATTTTCTGTATATTTCTTTATAAATACATGGAGGTGTTTAGTTTTTCTTCTTCATAGGCGGGAAGGTAGTTTAACCTTCAGCAAAGAGCAGTAGTAGTCAGCCTCTGATTTCTCTTATTTTAGAGACAGATTAATGCATCAAGTCCTGAGTGCAAAGCTAAAAGTGCTTACATAGCACCTCCCATTTATGTTTGATTACTGGAGCACAGCTGCTGTTCTAGGTAATTAACGTGCAAGTATATTATCTTTCAGATGGGCACCGTGTCTTTATTTCCAAGGTCAGATGACCTCTCCTACCTTCTGTGTGTGGCATTTTATGTAGATTATGGATTTCTGTTTGCCTGCTGGAAAGAAAGTGCTTTTTGATGGCTTGGTGATAAAAATCAGGCAGACCTTGTATTTGCTTGAGGGGTTTAGTGATGCTAAGGCCTACCTTAGTAGGTGGTTCTTTAAATTACTGTCCTGAAGAATCATTGTTAAACAGTCAAGTAAACATACTTTACTTAGAAGCTTACTTTTCACTGGAGGTTATTGGTGATTAGATGACCTAAGGGCATTTATTTGTATCAACAATTTTATAAATAAACTTATTTTCTTTTCTAACAATTGAAATTTCTCATTTTTGAAAATAATGAAATAAATTTGAAAATAATATTTCTTTACAAAAATAAGAAATGAAATTAAATTGAAATTGTTTTTCAGTAAAAAGCTTTAAGTAAAGCTTCGTTTCCTCCTTATTCCCTCAGAAGACACAACTTGGAAAATTTCAGAATATCAGCGCTTGAAATTGACCTGAGATTGTTTTTTATGAGGGCAGTTTCACCAGTGGAACTTTGGACAGTTTCAGTTTGCAAAAAATGGGAAAATGTTTGGGCTGTCAAGAGTTTTTTAGCAATATTTTGTATGGTTTGTAATCTCTGTGATTTGTTTCTTACAGCCATGTCAGCAGGGCTGTCTGTCTATAGTATGTGTTATGTTGTGAGCCTGTGTTAAGACTTCTAAAGTAGGATAACATTTTTTCAGTTACTATTGGAACTTATATGTTGTCATAAATAGTGTGGCATTTGATACGTTATTTGACTTGAGTTATAGCTAGTCTTCATTCAGCTGAATTTTGTCTCCATTTCTAACTTAATATATTTCAGTTAAAAATGCAACAGGATATGTTTGTTAAAGATTTCAGGAAGTTGGTCATCATCCTGTGTTTATGTGTGACTTCATTTCTTTCAGCTGTTACTGTCCCTTTTCTGTGGGTGACCATTAACACTTACATACAAGTCAGAGTTTACCTTGAATGCAACAGATTTAAGGTAGAATTTTTAAACATTCCTCTATTTTAGCCTAATTCTGCCTTCTCACAAAGCGAAGGAAATTTTATAATTGTCTTTAGTGGAAGCATGATGCTTGAGATGTGAGGGGACTGAGGCATGGACTCCTGTCTGATGGACAAAAGACCTTTATTAGGCTTATTAGCTTCTTTATATATGTTAATTAGTAAAACATGCATCGTTTGTTTTATGATGATTGGGATTTACTACTTGTTCATGCAACTAAACTGTACATGTGATTGGCTAAAACTAACCGTTCACGCACCATGACTTGTTCTGTTTTTCAATCTCTTTCCACTTTTTCATCCTGTTTTTCTGTTCAGTCTGTCCCTCTTCGTTACTTTGTTTTTCATCTCCTCACAGCCAGGGTCCTTCAAAGACAGTGTCCCTTTATTTGTGTCCTTAGTCCTGTAAGAATTTCTCTGTTTCTTTGTGTCCTTCAGTCTGTAAGAATTCCTCCACAGGGATGGACTTTTCAAAGAGCTGTTATACCTTGGCACCAGGTCCTTCTCCTCAGGGCTTCTCCCAAGCACTTCATCCCCCAGCCTATATTGACACTGAGGGTGATCTGCGGACATAATAGTTAGAAAAACTGCAGAAACGTTAGGTAAACTTAGACAGCTTAGTTTACTGAAGTACGCACTGTCTGCTAGTAAAGGCCTTGAAGACGCTGGATGTTGATAAAAGAGAAGCTCATTCACAGACATTCACTGATAAGGAAAAGCTGGAATGCAGAAAGCTAACTGCAGCTTGACCAGAATGAGGCTGCGCCTGTGCACAGTTTGAATTCAGGGACAGTTCATGGGGAAGTTGAAGGCGATTTCAGCTCTGAGTCCCAGACCACAATATTGTGCCTGTGCAAGTATAGAAGAAGATTCTCAAATCTAATTATAATAAGAAGTGGGAAAGGTCATGAATATGTAATAGGTGCTTATGAATAGACATATCTTCACACTATATCTATCTGCTTCTTAGACTGTTCGGTGTGCAAGTTAGGAGGATTACCCCCTTGCACCTGCTGGCGAATAAACACATATCTGCTTTAAAACCCTTAACGGAGTTATAGAGTTTGATTCCGCAAAACAAGGGCTGCCCCAACCCCAGTGCAGGACCTTGCACTTCTCCTTATTTTGAACCTCATGAGTTTTTCATAACCTCAAATGTCCAGCCTGTCCAGGTCTCTCTCTGGATGGCATCCTGTTCCTCAGGGGTGTCATTGTCAACAGTCTCTTTGGTGTCATTTGCTGACTTGCTGATGTTGTACTCAGCCCCATCACCTATGTCACTGATGAAGATTTAAAATAACACTGGTCCCAGAACAGACCCTGGAGGGACACCACTCACCACTGATCTCTATCTGGACATGGAGCCATTGACTGCTACCCTCTGGGTGTGACCATCCTACCAATTTCTTGTCCACTGAATAGTCCATCTATGAAATCCATATTTCTCCAGTTTAGAGACAAAGATGTTATGGGGGACTCTGTCAAAGGCTTCAGAGAAGTCCAGATTGGTGACATGTGTGGGTCTCCTCTTGTCCACTGACATAGCCACTCCCTCACAGAAGGCTGATAGGTTGGTGATGCAGGACTTGCCCCTGGTGAAGCCATGCTGACTGTCTCAAATCAGCTTCCTGTCCTCCGTGTGCCTTAGCATAGCTTATTTGTTCTTTTATGGGGTTTTCCTGTTTTGATGGCCTGCATATTTATTATTATAGGCAGACCTCTCTAGTAGTTATATAATCTTTTGAGTTGGTTTTTTTTTACTCAAAGTCAGCAAGGCTAAGGTGCCTCACTAGTCTCAATGTGGTCATGGTGATGAATATAAGTAAAACTTCTCTATGTCTTAGGAAAGATGCTGGTTGCAGAAGCTATCCTACGTGATTATAAATATTTTCCATAAATGTTGTATTGAGCTGTCATACTTCGTATGCCCTGAGAGTGTGTATTTATATCTAATGATTTTCTTTTAAGTGCATAGGGTAACTTGCTCAGCTGATGATACTGTACTGAAAAAATGTAGTGTATGTAACTGTCAAATATTGGAGCAATAGCAGACTCTGGTGATGGGATCAAATCTGTCATTTTACATTACAACATCCTTCTTTGCACTGACTTAGTGAGCTGTAGAGAGAGCGGTGACACAATGGTGGAATATTTCTGTCATATCTCTGTGGAGGTTGATACCCTGACAAAAGTTAAATTTTCTGATGTGCACCTGCCAACATCACTGATAAGCTGCAGCAGTCCATAGAAACATATGCAGGAATTGCTTGGAAATGATTCTTCCACAAAGAATTTGTCCATAGGAGTGAGAAGTGTAGTCCCTATGGGTATCATTGTTGGTTGCTGCTTTTGGAGGTCATTTGCATGGGAAGTGGTACTGTTGTGCTAACTATAATCTGACTTTGGAGCTGATGGAATCAAGCATTTGTCTGCTGGGGAAGGAAGGGTGTCTTTTGTTGTTCTGCTTATTGACTCCACTTTTTTTTAAGAGTAACAGCAGAGGGTTTTTTTTTATTTCTTTCCAGCTGTCATAGACAAAATGTCAATAGAATAAATGACCTACCCACCAAAACTTGCCATGAACCATCTGGTTGGACCACCTGAGGGTGAGGTAAATGAAGAGCCAGCAGATGGAGCAGTGAACGAGTCAGTGGAGGCTGACCTGGAGCACTCAGAGGTGGAAGAGGAGCAGCGGTATGCAACTCGCTACCCAAGGCATACAAACGGCAGCCAAGGGGGTCTGTCTGGGCAGGAGGAGGAAGGGATGTTAGCTCGGTCAGCCAGCACTGAGAGTGGTTTCCACAATCACACAGACACTGCAGAAGGGGATGTCATAGCCACAGTGGAAGACAGTTATGATACAGAGAGAGCTCAGGAAAATGAGGATGAGAGCACATATGCAGTGCAGTACAGGCCTGAGTCTGAGGAGTACACGGAAAATGCTGAGGCTGAGCATGGCGAGACCATACATAATCGAACATTGCCCAATCACTTACATTTCCATTCTATTGAACATGAGGAAGCCATGAATGCAGCCTACTCGGGTTATGTCTACACACATCGGCTCTTCCACCGAGGAGAAGATGAACAATATGCTGAGCCTTACGCTGACTATGCACTGCAGGAGCATGTGTATGAGGAGATAGGAGATACATCAGACCTTGATGTTAGGGAGGGGATCCAACAGTACGACCAGGAAAGAGAGGAAGATGACAATTACCGCAAAGAGGCACTTGGTGCCCGCCTTCACCATTATGATGAACGGTCTGATGGAGAGTCTGACAGCCCTGAGAAGGAGGCAGAGTTTGCTCCTTATCCACGAATGGATAGTTATGAACAAGATGAGGACATTGATCAAATTGTAGCAGAGGTGAAACAGAGCATGAGCTCCCAAAGCTTAGACAAGGCAGCTGAAGACATGCCAGAGTCGGAGCAGAGTTTGGATCATAGTCATACTCTTGCTGGTGGTGGGCATGAAAGTAATGGCCAGCTCCTGGCTGGTTCTCAAGTTACATCCGGCTCAGGAGAATCTGTACAGAGGTACAGCAAGGAGAAGAGAGATGCAATTTCACTAGCTATCAAGGATATTAAAGAGGCTATTGAAGAAGTGAAGACAAGAACCATCCGTTCTCCTTATACCCCTGATGAACCTAAGGAACCTATCTGGGTGATGAGGCAGGACATCAGTCCGACCAGAGACTCTGACGACCAGAGACCACTAGATGGAGATGTGAGTATACAAAGTTTCCAGCTGTCAGGTTATGCACGTCTCCTGTTCTTTAATTACGACCTGCATGGCAGTGAAGTAGGGTGCATTTTGTTCTTGTTCAGTGAGTCACCCTTCAGCAAAGTATGAAGTATTTTGTCTTCTTAAATATGTATGCTAGAGAACATGTAAGAGGTAAGCATGTGCATTACCAGTGGGCAAATTTTTCCTTACAAAGCATTGCTGATGCCAATTATACTATGGAAGATTTTGTCATTTGAAGGTCTTCACTTGTTTTTTTTTCCGAAACAAATATTCCTACATTTTTTTATTGCCATGGCATATTTTAGAGTAGGTACCAAACACTATGCTTCTATTATCTGTCCTTGTGGGTTTCTGTGAATTCTAGGTTTCTAAGTTTCATTTTCTGTCACATAAAAATTCTAACAGTTCCATTAGAAATCTTTTAATATTCTTTATACTGATATAGTCGGTCATATTCATACTCCAAAAATGTTGCAGTTTTTTTGTCTACTTACAGGCTCTAGAAATATGTTATGAACCTCAGCATATTGCATTATCACTGTAAAGTACACTCACTCTCCAGAAAGTATTAAAGACCATCATTCATATTTACAGAATCAGCATTTCTGAAATTCTGTACTTGTGGTGTGAAGCTTAGCTTGGATCATAATTGGTTCCCCATTAGTGATTCCAGCTGTGAATATGATAACCTTTACTTGAAGTTTTATGAGGTGTCTGCATCTCTAGTAATATAAACCCATACATAACTTAACCTTATTAAATTTATGCCTGATATGAGAAGAACTGGTAGGCCAAAAATAGTCAATCGTATGGACCTATCCATGAAGGATAACTGTACTGCAGACCATTTCATTGCTGTGAAATGTTCTTTGTCACCTTCATCTTTTTTGAAGAATACCAGAAACAGAACTTTTTGTGTTTATTTGGTGTTTTAAACTTAAGTTTTGTAATGTTTTAGGAATACGCCAGAACTATCCATTACACTTCAGCCTCTGCAAAGGTAATTTGGATGTTGAAAAAAAATCACATGCTATGTAGATCTGCGACAGGCTTCTGATTTTTATTTTACCTGCCTTCAAAATGGTGAAGGCTAGTATTCTGTGAATGGGAAGATGGTTTTTGAATTGATGGAAAAACATGCAAACAGCCTCAGAAATGTAGAGTTTGGACTTATTTTTCCTTGAAAAGTGTTGGAAACATACAGTGATGAGTATGTTTGGGCTAGTTTCTTGTTTCTCCATAGTTTCATTTTTTAAAAAAAAAACCAATTATATTGCAAAAATAACTTCTACAAATATTTTCAGAATAATGTCTATTTCAGAGTTGATTAGCAGTCATGCAGAAGGCTAAAGCAATCTTCCATGATTATTATTTATGGGAGAACAATTATTATTAACTTAACATCTTTAAAGATTTCCAAAACCTGTAATAGTTTCTCCTCTCTTTTTCAAGTAGAATCATAGAATCATAGGATAGTTAGGATTGGAAGGGACCTTAAAGATTGTATAGTTCCAACCCCCCTGCCATGGGCAGACATCCCACTATATCAGGTTATGCAAGGCCCTATCCAACCTGGCCTTAAAAACCTCCAGGGATGGGGCATCCACAGGCACCCTTGGTAACCTGTTCCAGTGTCTCACTACTCTCATGGTAAAGAAATTCTTTCTACTGTCTAATTTAAATCTGCCCATCTCCAGTTCATACCCATTCCCCTTGTCCTGTTATCGCAAGCCTTTATGAATAATCCCTCTCCAGCTTTCCTGTAGCCCCTTTCAGGTACTGGAAGGTTGCTATAAGATCACCTCTTAGCCTTCTCTTCTCCAGGCTGAGTAAGCCCAATTCTCTCAGCCTGTCCTCATATGGAAGGTGCTTTAGCCCTCTGACCACCCTGTGGCCCTCCTCTGGACCTGTTCCAACACTTTCATAACCTTCTTATGATGGAAGGTCATAAGAAGGTCTCACACGACAAGAGTAGAGGGGCAGAATCAGCTCCCTCAACCTGCTGGCCACGCTTCTTTTGATGCAACCCAGGATACAGTTGGCCTTCTGGGCTGCAAGTGCACACTGCTGGCGCATGTTGAGCTTCTTATCAACCCACATCCCAAGTCCTTCTTTGCAGGACTGCTCTCAATCACATCATCCCCCATCGTGTACTGAAAATGGGGATTGCCCTGACCCAAGTGCAGGGCCTTGCACTTGGCCTTGTTGAACCTCATGAAGTTCTCAGAGGCCCACTTCTCCAGTTTGTCCAGGTCCATCTGGATAACATCTTGTCCTTCCAATGTGGCAGCTACACCACTGAGCTTGGCATCATCTGCAAACTTCCTGAGGGTGCACTCAATCTCACTGTTGATATCATTGATGAAGATATTAAACAGCCCTGTTCCCAGTACAGATTCCTGAGGGACACCACTAGTCATGGATCTCCATCGAGACTTGAAGCCATTGACCACTATTCTCTGAATATGACCATCCAACCGGCTTCTTATCCACCATGCTGTCCACTCACCAAGTCCATATCTCTCCAATTTAGAGAGAAGGATGTTGTTGGGGACCATGTCAAAGGCTTTATAGAATCATATAATCATAGAACGACCAGGTTGGAAGAGACCCACCAGATCATTGAGTCCAACCGTTCCTATCAAAAGAAGGCTAAGTACACATCCATAGGTTTTCCCATGTCCACTGCTGTGGTTACCCCATCATAGAAGCCACTAAGTTGGTCATACAGCATTTGCCCCTGGCAAAGCCGTGCTGGCTGCCATTAGTCACCTCCATGTCCTCCATGAGTTTTAGCATAGCTTCTAGGAGGATCTGTTCCACGATCTTCCCAGGTACAGAGGTGGAACTGACAGATTGGTAGTTCCCAGGGTCATCTTTTCTACCCTTTTAAAAAATGGGCGCAACGTTACCCTTCTTCCAGTCACCAGGGACTTCTCCTGGTTGCCATGACTTTTCAGATGTCATGGAGAGTGGCTTGACAACCACACCTGCCAATTCCCTCAGGACTCTAGGATGCCTCTCCTCGGGTCCCATAGACTTATAAATGTTCAAGTTCCTCTGTTGGTCATGAACTTGATCCTCCTTTACAATGGGAGAGGGTTTATCCCCCTGGTCACTATCTTGTTGTCCCATAACCCAGGAAGGGTAAGGAGAGCAGTTCTTGGTGAAGACTGAGGCAAAACGATGTTAAGTACCTAGCTTTCTCCTCATCTGTTGATATGTGATCACCATTCCCAACCATCTGTAGGGGTACGTTCTCTTTAACATCCCTCATTTGGTTGACGTACCCATAGAAGCCCTTCTTGTTGGTCTTCAGTTCTCTTGCCAAGTTCAGCCCCAGCTGCACCTTGTCCTTCATGACTTATCCCTACACAACCGGGCAGCATCCCTATACACGTCCCGGGCTACCTGTCCCTGTTTGCACTACCTGTGTAGTTCCCTCTTCTTCCTTAGTTTAACCATCAGGTCTTGACTCAGCCACGCCAGTCTCTTCCCTTCCCTGTCTGATTTTCTGCATACAGGGACTGAGTGCTCTTGTGCCTTATGGGAAGTGTCCTTGAATATTTTCCAGCTCCGTTCTGCTTCTTTGTCTCGGAGGACCATGTCCCATTCCTTGAAGAGCGGGAAGTCTGCTTTCCTGACGTTTAGTGTCCTGACTATACCCCTTCCCTGTCCCATATCCCTCTGGACCTTGAACTCCACCAGTGCATGATCACTTCAGCCCAGGCTGCCTCTGATCCCAATGTCACTGATGAGTTTTCTTGTATTGGTGACCTCAGGTCCAGTATTGCATCTCCTTGGGTGGGGTTCTCTTGTCAGTTGGACTAAGGAATTTTCTTCAATGCACTCCAGAAGTTTCCTGGATTGCCTACAGCTTGCTGTACTACTTTTCGAACGTATGTCAGGGTGGTTCAAGTCTCTGAGTGGGATGAGAGCTTGCAATCATGAAGCCTCCTGTAGCTGGAGAAGACTTAATTGATTCGTTCCCCTTGATCAAGTAGCCTGTAGTATACACCAATCACAAGGTTTCTGTTGGTTTTTCTGTCCTTAATTTTAACCCACAAGCTCTCAACCTGTTCATGGCTAGTCTTCAATGACAGCTCTTCATATTCTATTCCCTTCCTGAGATAGAGGGCAATGCCTCCACCCCTCCTTCCCAGTCTGACCCTTCTGAACAGCCTCTAGCTGTCAGTAGCCGCACTCCAGTCATGGGATTTGTCCCACCACATTTCCATGATGGCAGCTAGATCATAGCTTTCCAGTGGCATGGTAGCCTCCAGCTCCTCCTGCTTGTTACCCAGACTTCATGCGTTAGTGTGAAGGCACTTCAGCTGGGCTGCCAGTTGCATCACCTTCCCAGTGGACTCTTTATTACCTACAAGGTGTTTTAGGGAAGTGTCCTCCCTAACACCTGACCCCTGCCACCCGTCTTCCCACCGCTTGTTACAGGCTAGCTTGAAGTTGCCCTCCCCCCCCTTCATATCTAGTTTAAAGCCATATACACAAGCCCTGCAAGCTCCTGGGTAAAGACCATCCTTCCCCTCTGAGATAGGTGACTCCCATCTGAAGCCTGTAGTCCTGATGCCATGTAGGCCATCCCATTATCAGAAAACCCCAAAGTTATTCTGTTGACCCAGCCATGGAGCCCTGTATTAATTGATCACATTACTCTTTTGTTGTACATTTTCTTTATCATATTGCCTGTGTTTTTAAGTGCTGTCTTTGGGAGGATCAAATAACTACTTGTTACTTATTGATTGTCCAACTATAACACCCAGTAGCATGATGGACCCAGTGACATTAAGCTGGGCATCGTCAGAGCACAGAGTCCTTCCTGATGGTGCTTTAACTGCTTTCCAAAATCTTGTTGCACCTTGCAGAATTTGACTTTACTCAGGTATGCTAATAGGACTCAGCCTGGTGTATTTAAATAGTAAGCAAAACAGGCGTTCCCCTTGGTCTGGATTTGTATTAGGTACTGATGTACATAGAGGTTTCCATTTAGCACCAGAAGTTAAGATCTCAATCATCTTTTTTTCATAGCCTTTCAGATATGAACCTATCTGAGATTTTCAGTGATGGCTGTAATGAAAATGTTGATGTATAATGACAGTATAGCTCAGTGCAAAGGTAAATTATGGTTGTAAGTGATCAGAGTGTCTGTGTTCTTGGAAAGAGGAAATATATTAAGCAAATAGTTTAGAAGGTCTACAACAAATTGAGCACAATGAGGGGAATGCATGCTGTAGAAGAAGGGACTTGGGACTGGGTAGTAATTTTGTTTCTCACTGAAGATGAGGGATATATTTATATTTCCTTTACTGGATTCTTTGATTCAAATGCCAACTCAAGAACAATCTGAACAATCTGTTTTCTTTAACAAAACATTCCTAGAATTGCTTAGCAGTAAATTGGGCAAAATTAGATAAGGTGCCCATGAGTAATTGTAAAAAAAATAAAGGTGAAGCCCATTCATCTAAATATAGATTTTTCTTCTGTCTACCTTGAGAAGGAAACAGGCGCTTTTCAGTGTAACCTGTATATACCAGAGGTTATTCAGCCTGATTTTAACACTGGCCTTGAAATAAGAAGGAATTACATAAAAAGCATGTTTTACCTTCAGGCAGACACGCTTTTCTTACCCCAGAAGTATCAAGGAACTGCAAATAAATGATAACAATTGGGTGCTTTTATTATTTTCAGTTACTTTGCAAGTCTAGTTTTTAAATTGTCCCAATATTTTTTTTAACAGTCATTTTATTTTTAGAGATAGGTAGAATTTACTTGAAAATATTTATAATCATTTTGTGTTGTTGATCATATTATATTGAAACTGGTAAGACCTCTTCAGATCCAAATAGCAGTCACTGTTTATTTAGCTAAGAGCTCTCCATGAAAGAAGAGTGAAGCCAGGGAGTCAGAAGAACGGTGTGCAGTTGAGACTCATTAAATATGACAACTTCTTTTGCTTTGTTTCACAAGAAAGTGACTGTTAGTCCTCAGTGCTGAACATATGGATGATGCATTTGAGGCAAAATATTTGGTGGAATACCTGTTGGAAGAAGTGTTCAGATGGCTTGCAGCTGGCTATAGTTTGAGACTGAGAAGTCGTGCATTGACTGTGAGGGCGAGAAAGCTACACATCACTGTATTAATTTGTTTTAAAGATACCATGTTTCCAGGTTTTTTCACTGTTTAATCTACCAAGAATTTCAGGCAGTATTTCTCAGTCAAATAAATGCTTGGTAGGTATATAAAAACCAGAAAATTGCTCACAGCCCACAGACAATTCTACTGTAGTAAACTGTTAGTCCTGTGATGTAGAAGGAAAGTGGAAGACTTCTGTGAATAAATGAATAGCGTACCAAAGCCTACTTAATATTTAACAATGGATAGCATTTGCTGTTGTGTGCATCCCTGTTTAGTGACACATGCTTTCACTTGAATGAGAGACAGTCTGGACATCTAGTTTGTGGGAAAAGTGTTGTACTTAAGTGTTTTATAAAAACTGAGAAATTTTCTCAGTCCTTTAAATAAATGCAGTAAGATTTTTTTGAAGTTTGCTGCACATGTGTGGTATGAACAATTGATATATATTTCCAAAATTTATCAGAAAACTTTTTAAAGCAAAGCAGACCATCACTTGGATGTGGCTGTGTAAAGATATCTCTTTCAAATACAATAGCTCTTAGAGTTGCATGACTACAAGAAATGTGATATCAGGAAACTGACCCGTGATGGAAAAGACAGTGGAACTGCAGTTAGGTTGTATTTTTTGAGTCTGAAAAAGGAGAGAATCTTTTGACATTATACTGAATAATAATCATATATGGAAACCAGTATGGAGCTTATCGTATGCATGTGCCTGAGAGTAGCGGAGGGGGATACCCTTTAGGAAAAGTCATTCTCCTAGATGCATAGTTATCCCAGTGGAAGAGAAGGCTTGTCTGTCATTCTTCTCTCATCATATTCTCAACCAGAAACCTACTGTGAGTATCCTTAGCCAGTTACAGAATACTGGTATTTAAAAGTGTAAATAGAAGACATCTGCAGTGCATGAATATGGACTTTTTCTTTTTTTTTTGGCTAGCGTTTAAAGAGCATTTCTGTCCTGTCACATCTAGAAGAGAGAAATAAACTGCCTGCTTCACTTTTGGCATAATCGGGAGAAAGCAGTGGTTTGGATGGAGAAATTCTCAATGCTGTAACTAAGTACCATGACCTTTTTCTGATGTCCATTCCATTATCTGTAGAGTTAATAGATCTAAAAGCCAAGATTTGTTAACCAGCAGGGCAGAATTTGTACCTTAAACATCAGTTTTGCAAAACCTTCTTATTGGTATTCACAGTCTCTGTTCCTCTGCAGACACTTAAGGTGGCACAATGTTAGAATAAATCCTGATATAAAGTAAAACCACATGCATGAGTAGTTCAGATTTGTTAAGTTGAAATTCACACCTGAAGACAAGCATTTCAAGTAGAACAGAACCAAGATACATTGGGTTGTTTCTCTGTTCTTTTTGGTTATGTATATTTTATTTCAGCCTTTAGTTCTTGGTTGCAGGGTTTTCTGTTTTCTGATAACTCCAGAAGTGAAGTGTTCTCATGGAGATTAATTTGCTTCACTTTTTCCACAGCAGGAGTAATTTATTATTAACAAGGCAATAGAGAAGTCTATTTTAAATAATTAAGCAGGTTTCAGTAATAGATGAACTAAAGGGAAAAACAGAAAGAAAATAAATGAAATAAAGATGAGCTCATATTGATAGGATGTTCTTTGCTTCTCGCCAGATGTCCTGGAACTGTTTGTTGAGTACACAAAATACAGGTGATCTTTCCATCATCTATGCAAGCCAGCATTCTTAAAATTATACAGGAAAAAACCACCCCAAAAGTCCTAAACAGATTTTATTTAAAAAAATTATACATATTAATATCCAAGGCAGAAAGCTTTATTCTGTTTTTTCTGCCCATCACTTGTCATATGCACAGGAGGAGCCAGCTGGCCTGCCTGAAAATCCTGTATGGAGAGGTCCTATAACAATTAGTCAAACACACGGATCAGTCAGTTACCCTTTCTCAAGTCAATTACTTGTATCATCTATGCATAAACTGACAGGGGGTAGGTCCTGGACCACCCAGGAAACTGGATGCATAAGTGCACTGGGTGTGTGCAGAGGGAGTTATACCACAATTACTATTACACCACAACTACAATACCAGCTGAAGTTTCATCATTGTGTCACAGTTCTAAATTAAATTGTACAGTTTGTGTATAATTGCCTGTGTGTGTATAATAGTTCTAAGTTGGTTTTATCTTTTCAAACCCTCCATTTTAACATTATAGTTAAAGCAGATTTAATCAAAGACAACTAATAATGATGATTAACTCTATTATAAGGAAATTTAACTTTCAGATCCATTTTTTATGGGTACTTTGTGCCATCTAAAAGCTAGAAACATCTATTGATAATCTCAGTCTGTGTTTTAGTGAGTAGAATTTGAACTGCTTAAATGACAGAAGTATTCTGCCACAACATATTTATGCCAAAACCTAAGAAATTAACTGCTGTAGCAGTGCAGTATTGGGCAGTGAAATTATGCGTTTGACTCTTCTTGCTTGTTGGACTGGAATATTTCATAGTGCTTCAATCTTTGCTTAATGTGTGTGGGTACCTGTCAGAAGACTTTTTATTACTGAAATCAAGCAAATTTAAAAGCTTTGCTTTATTGTGTTGTCTCCTTTGAACTTATGTACAAGAAAGCTGTATTTGCCATTCCTCTGCCAAGAAGCTGGTAGGTGGACATGAATGATGATGTGGCCCTCTAGACTGTACTCTTTTCAGATAGGCTGCTGCTAAAAGCAGGTGAAAGCCTACTGCTTTTATAAAGCAAGAGTAGGTTGCTATATTTCAGGATATTTCTGCGTCAGTTATGGTTATGTCATGAGCTGTCAGTAGCCAGCTGGTTGACCGGGATAGGCTAGATGTAGCACAATGCAACGCAGTCCTCTCCTGTTACAAGTCCTGTTACTAAATCCCTCTGCACCGTTTCTCAGGTGGAGTGGGTTACATGTTAGCTAGAGTCTAGCAACACAAAAATTGAGATGGAGAATTTCTGGATATACCAGACTGAGTATCGTAAGAAATATGTAAGTAGATATTCAAGAGAAGAAATGGGGTAACTGGTATTTTTGTATTGCCACACTGAAGAAAACACTTTGCAATTCCATTGATGGACCTCTGTATGTTATTACAGTGTGCTTCAGATGAACATACTGTGTTCTGACAGCCTTTTTGTTAGGCTTCTAAAACTTGTTTTGTTAACAGACTATGAAGCAGCCACAAAGCATTTATTTTAGACTTAAGTTGTAATGTTTAGGGCAGCTATGCAGGTTGTCTGTCCACCATGATGTATCAAAATATTCCTTGTTATTGCTATGACTGCATTCTTTTCTTGTATGCTGTATGTGGTAGCTCTGAAAATGCATTTTGATGTAGAAGAGAATTGAGTCTTTATTCTTCAAAGACTGAACTTTTTGTTCAAATGCTTTGGGGAACAGCTGTCATGTAATGTTTTGTAGGACTTTGTAAGATGTAGAATTTGAATTTGGTAGGTTTTGTTTTGATCCCTGCCAAAAAACATTGAAGTGACATTTGAACAGAGCGCATGGAAAGCTCTGTGATCATTTTGCTTAATTCTGATACCTTGTAGATGAAAATAACTGAGTAAAAGTATTTCTAGTGCTACTGCAGGAACTGCAAGTACATTTGCACTATTTTAAATAGTGCAAAATTTCTTAATGTAAACAACAAACTGTTTTAAATAATGTTCTCACTTTAGTGTGTGAATATGAGATCTTTCATGCATTTTAAACAACTTTTATTTTTGTGGAAACATTTGATGCCAGAATATGCTATGGTTTACTTTGTTTGCTACTTAAAGCTCAATCCTACAATATCCTGGTGCCGTTATTAAGTTGATAGTATTGTGCATCTTTTGTATTTAATCCTCATATGGAAATACTATGTAACTATTGGGAATGTGAGCACTATGAGGACAATTACTTAAGTAAATTGGGGTTGCCATTTGTGCAGTTAAGTCACTGTGGCACTGTAAGTCTGGTAGTTAGAGAGCAAGTCCAGGCAGCCTCTGTCTCTCCCACATGAATTTCTGCAGTGCAATGAGTAGTCTGTCATTCTGATAGTGCAAGCATATGACAGTGTTCTAGGGACCATTTCACAGCTGCTTCTGGACAGAGACTGTTTCACAGCTGCATCTCCTTTTTACCTTGCAGTTGTAATGCAATATTTAGGGAGATTCAAAGACTGCTGTTTTACCCAGGACCTATCTGTGTACACAATCAACTTCTATATCTTTGGAAGCTTGTATTAGTTAACTATAATTCTAATATTTCCTAATTATCAGAAATAGACCCTTTAAAGGAATGAGGGGAAAGAGGAAGAGAAGGGAATTTGACTCATTAGCTTAGATAAAAAACATGTTATGTAACTGCATATGAAACCAGAATAATGTTTGTCTGATTTGCTGTCAGTGATGAATTTTGAGCTGGCAAAACTAGGGCCAGACTCCCTGTGTCAGAGGAGAGTGTAGCATGCCAGGGCTGCTCGACTAAATGCCCATTTGGATATCTAAACCTTCCTTTAAGCGTTCAGATTTTGGCAGGTAGATTGTCATGTTTTGTAGGTATCTCCTGAAGATCAGCCTTTAAAAATGCTTGCTGATTGAAGCTTTGTATTTTCTTTCATTTTGTTGTCTTCATTAATTCCACACTTTGTGTTCTAGTGTCAAACACCCCCCAGCCAGTCCCCCTGCTTTCTGACTTTAGATACCTCATTGTAGCTTTTTAGTGCCACCAGCACTTATTAGGAATTGCCTATAAACAGAATATCCTTTCCCGAAGCATTCTTTCCCTTTACTAACGTAACAGATCCTGACAGATTGCATAAATTTAGGTATTCCGTGGTACTGTCTTCCTATGCTGTTCCCTTTTTCTGCTGTAACATTCTTGATGATTGTGAATGACTAGGAGGTGGTTGGAAGAGCAGTTTCTCCAGTGAATGTTTATGGTGAAGGGAGAGAAATGAGGAAATCTGATCTAGAGAGCATGTACAATACATCTCTTATTTCTACTGCCAAGTTAGAGGAAAATGTAAAAGAAGAATTTCTACATTGGTAACTCAAATTATTATTTAATTTTCTTGTCATGTCTAGTCTCCGTCTCTAGATTCCTCTTCACCTCGAGGTGCTGAATCGTCAAGTAGGCAACATCACCAAGATGTCTGCAGTACAGCAGAGGCCTCCACTAATAAAGAGGTAGAGTGAAATCTTCTTAAAAGCCACAGTCCCATTCGTGGTTCTTGTGCCTTTTTATTTTCTTTGCCCCCTTGTACCTGTGCAATCCCTTCTTTTCTTCCAAAATCTCAAGAAACTCAAAAAGCTGATTTGTAGTTCCTTTCTCTTATGCTTGCCTGACTGGCTGACTGAAATTCTAACATATTTAACACTGTTTATCATGGCATTTCTGACACAGCGTTCAGTTACCAGTTGGAGGTATTGATTCACCAAACAACCAAAGTCACCTCTGTACTAGAGGGAAAAAGCATCATAGAATCATAGAATGGTTTGGGTTGAAAGGGACCTTATAGATCATCCAGTTTCAACCCTCCTGCCATAGGCAGGGACAACCCTCACCAGACCAGGCTGCTCAAGGCACCATCCAACCTGCCCTTAAACACTTCCAGGAGATGGGGCATCCACAGCTTCGCTGGGCAACCTGTGCCAGTGTCTCACCACCCTCATCCTGAAGAATTTCTTCCTGATGTATAGTTTAAATCATCTGCCTTCCAATTTAAAGCCATTCCCTTTCATCCTATCACTACATCCTTTTGTAAAAAGTTCCTCCCCAGCTTTCTTGTACACTTCTTTCAGATACTGAAAGACCACTATTAGGTCAGGTCTCTCTAGAGCCTTCTCTTCTCCAGGCTGCACAACCCCAGCTTTTTCAGCCTGTCCTCATAGCAGAAGGGCTTTGTTCCTCTGATCATCTTTGTAGTCCTCCTGTGGACCCATTCCAGCAGTTCCATGTCCCAAGAAGAAGCCCTTTTCGTTCTTCCATGCAGAACGTCTTCCTGCAAAGTGAGGAATGTTTCTCAGACAGATGAAAAAGTTTGCTTAAATGAAATTAATTAGATAGTAATATATGCTGCTTAATATTTTGTCATTGTAGAAACTGACCTGCCAGTGATTCACAGTCAGAATTCACAATCCTCAAAATAAAACTAAAAACTTTACCTTTTTAGAATGTGCTCACATGTAGTTTCAAATATTGTAAGCTCATGTCCACAGTAGGATGTGTCAGGCTGTTTTTTTCCATCAGATGTACAATAATGCCTGCTTTAGTACTTGCAATGCAAGAGCAACAGTGATAAGGCAGCCTCACAATTTTTGAGAATGACTTTCAGGTCTTAGTAAAGACAGTTTTTAAAATATAAATTTTATAGTAGTAGGGAGCAACAAGATTAACAAGAGTGATGAAATGTTAATATCCTTGACATTTCATTATTAATTGTTGTGTAAAATTAAAAGGTGTAGATTTTGTTCTATTGGTAACTTTACCTTTTTCTTTAGTATTCCTGTGGTCTTAGTAGAATGTCTTTCAGCCTGGGTGATGACTAGGAAAACTTAAATTTTATTTGAGTTTTTGCAACAAAAGCGGGTATGATTGCAGTTTACACCACTCTATCCTGAAAAGAAGTCAATCTACATGACTAGGTGAGGTTGTTGAATAGTTCCCATATCTATAATTACAGACTTTATTCACTCTATTTAAAAAAAAACCTAAAAGTACTTTAGAAAGTGTATTAATATTGGTTAGCTCTCTCTGGTGTGTAGGGGCTTTACCTTAAGGCGTGCTAGGGTCGGTGGTTAAATTTCCCCTCTAAGCACTACATCAACTGCAATTATAAACAGTTGTTAAAATTGATGTGGAAAGGTGGTCCAGTAAAAACATGCATATGAAGAGATAAAAGAGCTACAGATCTGAAAAGGCATGTCAATGTCTTTACAGCAGCTTAAATGCTTTGGTAGCTGTAGATTGTTGTGTATTGACATCTTTATGCTAGTACAATCTCTGATGGAGAGCTTTCTTGGTTTTGCAGTACAGCTTAGTCATTTTCATAAGGAACAGCAAGTACTTAAAGGCTGCACAGATTCTGGCTGTGTCACACTCCTTTTGATTTATTTCATGAGTTATTTTATTTTATAGGAAGACAAGTATCACTGGTTGAAAAATACTACTTGTTACATCCATTTGCTATTTGTTACAGTGGAAAACACTCCCTGAGGTTAGTTACTCAGCCTGTCACATAATTATAACCTTCCTAATTTACCTGATTTTCCCCCTAAGAGTCTGTTAAGTTGCATGTTGTAAAGGAAGCGGATTATATAAACATAGATTTGAATGGAGATTGTATGGAAACACTGGAAATTCTGTAAGATATTATGCATTATTCCAGTCATGTATAGATTTTATTTCAATAAAAGTATATTAAGCAGTCACTGGAGGAGTTACTGATAATGCAATCAGTTGTAGATTCACTGAAGTTTTTTAATCCTTGGAGTGTCCAAAATTCTTATCTGCAGCACATATGATAGCAGCAGGTGTTTCAGTATGCCTAATACCATCTGTAGAGTGCCACTTAGAATTTTCCTTGATAAGTTTTCCTGTGTGTTTTATTGATTATTACAAAATAGTGAGTCTTACTCACCAGAAGTTGTAGCTTTGAGGTGTTTGAAATGTTAGCCAAGAGTCTTCCACAAAAAATTGTACTTGGAATAAGGTCTTACTTTAGACTGTATGTTTACATATGTAAGTTCGGGTTTCTTTATTTGCCCACCTTTTATGAAATCTACTACATGTGGGTTTTGTGCTGAGTTCAGTGTAAACACAGGAGGTGGTGAGATATTAGTGAATTTGGTTACCACATAGAATACAGGTTGCTACCTAGCCTGTTTAAAGTCTAGAAAGGCTGTATTAATGTGAGGGATACATCTAAGAGCAGTCCTAATGAATAGCAGGATTTTGTTACTGAATAACTGACTGGGCTGATGGTTTCAGTCACAAATAATAACAGTATAGCATAAATTTGTATATTCCTGCATGTATTTTATTTGTAGTGTAAAGATCCAGTGTATTTGAGGTATGATTGTTTTGCCATATACTTCTTGGTTAGTAAAAGCATCTAATGGTAGGCAGTTTGTAATAAATACACTGCTGAACACCAACAAGCAACTGAAAACTGGGCCTGGTGTGTTGCCTGATAAATAGAGACAAACAGAATACATTGAATTTGATTGTAGTAGGTGCTTAGAGTTTGAAAAATACTAAATGTAACGATGAATCTTAATAAAAGGTGATCGCTAATAAGTATGATTTATTTACTTCGGGGGGTTTTGGCATGGATAAAGTTTAAATGCAGATTTGTGCATGCTGTGTTCTGTTTGAAATCCTTTTTGTCTTAATTACAGTCCAGAAAAAGCTTGGCTTCATTTCCAACCTATGTTGAAGGTAAGGTTCTACAATTTCCAAATATTTTTTCATATCCAAAACTCTCCAATAAGTATAATGTATGAAACTATTATTATTTGCTGAATAGGAAAGCTTATATATATGTATATGTATGTATGTATGTGTATGTATATATGTGTATATATATGTATATTTTTCCTATTAAGTTGTGTCCTGAGCTAAATCTTGTTATGTTCTTTCAGAAGTTCAGAAACATGAAGGTTCTTTGTTTGTTTAATTCATAGTTTCTGTCTAGATTCCATTTTTTCATCAGAAACACTTAAAACATTACTAGTTTTTTATGGTATTTATGCAACAAATGTGAATGTGTGTGGACAAGGAAGATAGGTTTGGTAAGAAAGGTGTACTGTTGTCTCCACTACTGATTTTGATTGGCAGTCTCAATCCAATCTCAGTTGGATTAATTCACAAAATCGAATTAATTTAATTAATTTGTCAGTCTGACAGAGGATCTGCTCTGTTGTACAGCTGCTTGTCCTCTAATTGAATTAACAGTGCTTCCTGTTTTAGGTTGCACTTGTGCTAGTGTTAAGTTTATTCATAACAATGTGGAAAAGCAAGTCACCTAATATATTAACTGCTTTTACCTATCTATGAGTCTGCATGCTGTGATACAGGAAGACTGCATGCTGTAAACCCAGTTATTTTGTTATTGAGAGCATGACAAAAGCAGAAAATTCCAATTTTTTGGTTTTTTCCTTCCCTGCCAGTGGTTGTTGTGTATGACTGATTAAATGGCAGAAATACAGTTGATAGATTATTTGGACTGTCTTGGAATTCCTTGGATTGCTTTACAGTGTGCTATGTTTAAATGATTATGTGGTCATTCTTTTCAGACTACAAATTGATTATTCTATTAGTCTTTGGTATATGAACTCCCATGTTTTGGAGTCTGTGGCCAGAATATCAACTAATGTAAATTTCATATATTGATATGAAACTAGCTGAACTTTGGGATGTTGAAGCAGTGAAGAATCTTGCTTAGAAATGAAATCTCCTACTGGTAGCCCCGCCTATCAAGGGCTATCTTAATAGTTCTCATGCCATTAAAAAAAAAAGACCCCAAAGTGTAAAACTAAGATTTTCTTAGATGTTGTTCTGGTGCAAAATTTCTTAAAAAAAAAAATCTATTTTTATTCATTAATGGCCCAAGAAAAACTTTTTAGCACTTATGCTACATTTCTGTTCAGATAGTAATTTCGTTGCCAGAGGTAATAAAGGAGAGGGTCTTAGAGCTCTGTTGTCTCTGCATTCGTCTCTGAGGAAGATAGAACACACACTGTTTTTTATTTCAATATGCTTCCTTCTGGGAATCTTATCTACACCTTTGTCAGTCTATATTTATGGTTTCTATGTTTTGATCAGAAATGATACTTTAAGGGGTTGGTTATATACTGAAGGGTTTCATACCATATAGTGAAGTGCTGGAAGTGGTAACATGTGGAACCTTGATATGTAGAGTAGTAAATAGCAACTCTTCACATGCTGTATGGTTTCAGGACAGGCAGAGTGTGCAGATGTGTCGTCCTTCCAGATACACAAATTTCCATAAGGAAAAAAATCCATTTCTTTGGGTCTTGTACTTGAAAGTGACTTGTTCATTTTAACAGTTTTCCAGATACATAGTGTCTGAACAAATTTTGTCCAATAGAGATGAGCATCTTAAAATTACTAGTCATAAATTTTCCTATTTAAAGAAACCATAAAGGAGACAAATTGCTTATAAGGTTTGCACATCTACATCTGTATGTGTGTATAATTTCAGTGTGATATTTATCTCCAGCTCTTTGTTCTGTTGTTTTAATCTTAATAACTTGCATTTCTGAGTGGTTGTTAATCTCTTCTGTTATAAATAGAACAAAACTGACATTCTGAGTAATGTTAAAGTTTAAGCCCCGTCATCTTATATCTCAAGATGCCCCTTGAACTAACAAAAACTGCATTCTGATGTTGTAGGGTTTTTGCTTTGTTCTTGGAGTCAAAAAGGCAAGCCTAAAATCAGTTCATTTTTTTTGTGATAAAATGTGGACACTTTTACTGTTAGCATTCTTTAAGATGATTTGCATTTGTCTTTGTCTTGAATGTCAATTTTTTCCCATACTTATAAGAAAACAAGAAGCTACTTAAGTTAATCAGCTTCCCTTTTGGATCACGACAATTTTAACAGGTAGCAAGGTGTTAAAATTGAGCATTTTTACCTGTACAGTTTTTAGATATAGTCAGTAAACATTAAAACACTTACAGATCATAAATGCTGCTTTGTAAGGATTTGTGTTGTTAAGCACTGATCACTTCACTACCCTCTTAACTTTCCACAAAATTTGGTAGGAGTCAGGTCATTAAGAATCTGTGGGACCGAGAGTTATTTTGTCATCAGGAGAGCCCTTGTTCTGTGTATTTTAACATTTTTATTTAATTCTCTACCTCATTATCCTTGTTGAGACACTATTTATGAAAGTACTTCACTTAATTGAGGAATCGGTCTTCCTGGTTAGGGGAGTTACCTGTAAAGCATTCATGAGGAGGTTCCTGTTGTACTGACTGTGTCTAACACATAAATGAGCAAGTGGCTGATGGCTGCTAATAAATTGCACCCTTCTTCCTTCTGTTTGTGACTTGTGGACTTAAAATTACAAGGCTGGTTCTGATGGGTGAGGGGTAAGCTGAGTAACTGTGTCCCTGTATGACTGTGAAAACTTACAAGATTATTTTGCTCCAGGGTGATACCTGCTTACAAAAGAATGAGCTATAGTGAGAAACAGACAGGGTTAGCAATTACAGTTTTTGCTGGAGAGACATTAAGAGCATTTGCTTGGTGTTTTGTACCTTTGAAAGTACTGGTTGCCATATCATCATGCTAAACAAAAGTATTTCAGAGGAGGATTTACAGCCATCAGGTGCAGGCTCAAGTTGTCAGAGTGCTACTTTGCTGCAGTGCTTCAGAATGATTTTCTTCAGTGATTGCTTTCCTGTGTTACAGTTCCTGGACCTTGTGATCCTGAAGACTTAATTGATGGAATAATTTTTGCGGCCAATTACCTTGGCTCGACACAACTCCTTTCTGATAAAACTCCCTCCAAGAATGTGAGGATGATGCAGGCTCAGGAAGCTGTCAGCAGGATCAAGGTGAGGAGTAATTACTGCTGCTTCACATATGAGTGCCTTAAGGTTGTAGATATGAATTTATTAGTATGCAGTAGATTTTCCATATAGCATTATCTGGGGTTTCAAAAAGGTTAAGTTCCTCATCTTTCTTTCTGCAAAATAAATTATGTTTAATGCTGCTTTTGGAACAAGAACAATAAGGAGAAGTTACCAGATCATTTTAATTCCCTGAAGTAATACTTCTACCATGTACTGCAGGCCAGAATCTGAACTGAGTGATGGTCTAAGTTATATGTTACCTGAGTGTTGAGGGAAAACAGGTTTAGGGTATAACTAGTAAGTACTACAGCTGCTTCTGGCTGGGCACTTGAAGGAATTGTTACTGTGGTAATGTCTGCAGTTGTTTCTGACCCTAGTGTGGATACTAGTTTCTCCACCATGTAACAGCTGTGAGCTGATTTAAAAAGAAAAGGATGGTACAGTGATGTATGAAGAAGAAAAAATTGACCTGGAATCTGGTACATTTGCTTTGTTTGTTTGAAAAACAGAAATGTCCACTGTGCAGGCCACAACAAGCAATGGGCATTCTGTTGTGTGTAAATTATGATGATAACATTGTCAACCAAAATTAAAGCGTGTAGATGAAGTATTGCAGAGTTGTAGAAGATGCTGCAATATTTGCCCTACCCTTGGGTTGTAAGCACTAGCTTCACCTGCTGCTAATTCATCTAACCGACACAGTCTCATCTGAAATTTTTCCTCAGTTTAATATTTGTGTGTTCTTTTTTGTGCAGTTTATTTTGTATTCCAAGTCAGACTCTATGTGGAATTGTATAAAAGAGAGAGGAATCTATTAACGTCAGCTGATGCTTCCCACTGTTACTATTCCGTCCAACGTTTTCCATTCCAGGAGTTCTGTTTGGTCTATGTATGCAACTTTAACAGAGAAGCTCCAATTAGAACGGTTGAGACACTTTCAGAAATTGTAATTTGTCTGATATTCAAATAAGTGAGTTATTGTAACATTGTCTCTGAAAATCACTAGAACTTCTGGCATTTTAGAGGAGGCATGGGTGTAGCCTTCCTGTTTAAGATAAGTCATCCTCTGCCATCTCTGTAAAAGTTTCCACAAGCAGAAGCAAATACTGAGCATTTTTGTAAAAGAATGGTTTATATGCATTCTTTGGACTCTGGATTCATGGACATCTTTAAAGATTTTTTCTCTCAGCTTTCTAAACTCTGGCAGGTCTTTGTGGGTTTTTCCCAAAGATACAGTGGAGGCTTTCCTTTATAGAGTCTGCTTCTTCTGTGAATGCAAGAAAAGCTGTGTCTGTCCGTTTAATAGTCTCCCTATGTTCTTTCCTGACACTTAGCTGCACAGTAGAAAAGTTGTTAGTTTGAATGCAAGGTTAGATAGAGAAGGGAGAGAAATAAAGGCTTCAATAAAGCTGTGTCTAGGAGGAATGCATCGCTGTAGGCTGAAAGGAGAGGACAGCATCAGCTGTCATAGAAACTGGTATCAGGAGTTGAACTTGAGCCTGGAGTTGGGCAGAAGTTTGCACTTAGGAAGTAAAGCTTGCATGGGAGTACACAATAGACAAAGATTGAAAAGATGCGTTAGAGAAAATTGGAACAGAATTGATTCAGAGTAGGTCTATGGGGTATAAGAACGTAGAATTTTTCTCTGATACTAAATTTATTCTCTAGAAATTAATTAACAAAGTAAGTTCTTTCTGAGGATTCTGTTATGTCTCAACACTGCTATACCTCAAAATAGAATAAATTGGTTTAGCTCATTTATCCCATAAACCCGATGAGTTTACATCTGTGTAAATCATCGGGCATGCATATTCTTGGTTGCAGTAAATTTGTCTCAGAGTTGAGCCCCAAGTAGTTGCTTTATTGACCTGGTAAAACCCTAGCATGTGCCCCTAGTTTTCTGAAACTCTTAAGTGTATTTCAGAAAATTGTTGACTCACTGCAGGGCACAAAATAACATTTTATGCTTTTTTTGCAAGTTAATGCTTTTCTGCTTATAGACGAAGCTCTGACAATGTGAAGATACATCCCTGCACCATAGGATCTTTGACTTATTAGGGTTGGGTTTAGCTGGTTTTGTTGCTGATATCCATGAAAGCTAAACTGTTTAAGTGAGAAATTCATTATGTCAGATGGAGTTCCTACTGCCAGGTTCATCACTAATATAGCCATTAGCCCAAAAGTGTAAAATACTGCGCACACAATGGCTGTCATACGCATGCCCTACTCATGTCTGCAGTGTGTTATGTGTTGCATGTGAAATATTTTTCTGTAGTTTAAGAAAACAAAGGTTATGAATTAAGAATAAACTCCTAAAAATTGGCACACTTCAAGTCAAGAGCGTTAAAAAGGAGAGAAGAGCCTTGTTTAAGATCTGCTGTGTACATATACCTTCTATATTAGTGTGTTCCTTTGTATTTAATAATCCCTATAACGCTTCTTCTTAGCAGAGCCTTCAGACCACATATTCATTAATTTAGAATATGAACAGATTTTGAAAACAGTTCTCATGCTGCTTCTTTAAACAAGTACCTCTTTAGTTAAGAATACAAGAGTTGAGTTTTTTCTTGTTTGGGTATTCATCTCCGTGAAGTCTAACTAAGTTTTAAAACATAACATGGCTTTGAAGGTATTCATCAAATAAAGTTGTTTCATATTTTCACTAGTAGGTACTTTAATAACAGAAAAGGTATTTCAGCATTTTCAGATTGTAAGCTCATTTCTTCTGATAGCATAGAAATAAATACCTACCACCTTACTTAGAGTGGATCCATAGTACTTTTAAAAGAAAAAATCTGATGGTCATAGTTACAGTTCACAGCTCATCTGTACTGTTCTGTTTCACATGTGAACTAACAACTTGCCTTTTTAGTTTCCATCAGCAGATTTGAGCTGTGGCAGGTTTGAACATTTTTAGATAACGATTTAATTACTGAATGTAATTTAAGATAGAACCTATATGTAGAAATAGTTTAGTAGTCTGCAGATTTTATCTACTCAGTGTCAGTTGGGTGTTTACTGAGTTGCAGTACCTTTTATTGTACAATCCAAATGTGTTAAACTTATTTAAGACATCCTTGTAGCAGAAGTGGAAGTTTGCTGTTTTTTAACAACTTATGATTTGGGAAATTGCTACTAGATATATAGTTACATTTCATTTACCTTAAATGAAATACCTGGACTCTGTATATATATTTTTTTTAATTTTGTTTAGATTAAGTAGTTTCTGAGTTGTTTTTCTAACAACTGTTAAATCACTTACTAAAATTGGGGGTTCTGTATCATTACCTTAATTTTAAGAAATATTTGAAAGTAGTTCTTAAAAAAAAATTAAAATACCACCAAAAGCAGATTATTCCATTGCAAGAGCAGAATTTCCAGTGGATTAAGCGATAGTGTATTTCAATTAATCTTTTATTCTGACTCGTAAACTTCTAGCTCAAGGATTTCTTTCCCCCTTTTTCTTCTTTTTGGCTTCTGCTTTTCTTCTTTTGTAAGGCTCATCACTGTAAATTTTGAGAAGGGAAGGAAATTGTCTGAAGATGACTTGATTTTGGGAAGCAGCTTAAATGCTCTGTTTCATTAATGTTTCCGCCTTTCCTAGTGTTTGGCAGGCAGTTGTTATTTGAGATGAATACATTCTTTCTGAGTATCAATATTAAATGATACTAATTTAATTAAGAGCCTGAAGCATGAGACATTTCTAATTGCTTCTGAAGTAGTTTGCAGTCATCAGGCTATCAAATATTTCTTAGTTTGAAAAATGTGGCTAAAACATCATCTGAGGGTGTTTATATTTGTAATAAGCAGCATGGTCTGAAGTCTGCTTAGCTGCTTTCAGATTTCTTTAGCTGAAACCTTGCGGATTTAAGTTGAGAGCATAAAACTTTTGAGGTGTGTTGTGATTCTGGCCTCTGCTTTGTTCTTCATAGGTGTATTTAGCTATGAACCTCTTTGAAGCCTGTAATAGTAAGCCTCCATTACACTGCAAAAACACCTGTTAATTTAATTAGAAAACTGGACATTACTGTTGTGAGTAAAATGTTATCTGCCAGCCTGATGAGTATTGCATTTCTTCAGTCAGCAGGTCTGTAAGTTCAGTTAACCTTGGTTTGAATTAAAGACTGTAAAAATGATGCTTAATTGTGGTGGTGTTGTTGCCACATTAGTAGCCCATAAGGAGTCGGGTTGTTGAACAGTGGGTTTATATATCTCTGGATATAAATCAATTAAACTACTTATAGACTTGAACCTGTTTTGAGGTGCCTGTGGAACTGAAGTACATGCTCCACTGCCTTCTTGAAAAAACATGGTAGTGTCTATATATCTTTGTGCAGGTGTCACAGGAAAATCTATTTCCCAGATATGTGATGCTAACATTGCTGTGGGCATATTTGACAGAAGGAGGAGAAATGGAGATGAAAGTTAGTTTATGTAATTTTGTTTTTCCAGGAAAAAATAGTGTCATCTTAGAGGTTATTTTTTGAAGACTGTTTCAGTGAGAGCATTAGGAAACTCCAATCTAAGTTCTTTACATATGAAAAAGCTGGAATAATAATGGATGATTCTTTTCTCACCTTTTACTCTGGTGGTTGTTCAAAAGAATTAACCTCATGGTTTACCTTGCTATAAATGAAGGAAAGCTCAAACAAGAAACAAACCAACAAAACAACCCCTTGTTTGTTGCAAGTGACATTTTAAATGGAAAAAAAAATCGTTTTTTGTTCTCCCTGACTCTTTTGGAGCCATTTCTTTCATTTTTTTTAAAGTAGTTGTGCTATTTTAATTTTTTTAAGCCAAAAAAAAGAAAAAAGGAGGAAATTAATCTAAGGAGAGAATTATTTAGAACAGCAAGTAGTCTGTGAGCCCTGGCATTAGCATGCAGATTCCTGCTTGATTTGGGGTCTCTGTAAGTTCTTCTCTAACTATTCTCCTGTCTCTCTTTGTTCCATGCTAAGCAGATGGCCCAGAAATTAGCCAAAAACAGGAAGAAGGTGCAGTACAAACTCCATCAGCTTGGTGTTATGCCTGTTCTTTTGTTTTCTGGGAGGGTTTTTTACCTTTTTATTTTGTGTTTTTATTTTCTGCATCCAGCAAGTTTTTTTAGATTTATTTCTGAGCCACCATGCAAGTTGACATTTCTCAGAAATCAGTTGCCCGATTGGCCATCTTTTGTTGCTTATCATTAGCCATTTCATGTTAGAAATAAAGATTGGATTTATCAAATAGTTACAGGCAGTACCCAATATGTGTACTAAAGAAACAGGACTGACATGACAAAGGTTGTAATTCTGTAAAGTGATAGATTAAAATTAAGTCTGGGGTTTTTTTGTCTTTCTACAAGAGTGTTTTGTTTGATTCAAAGATGTGTCAAATTGCTGGATGCAAAAAAGAAACAAGTTTATGTACATACACACAGTGATATACCGATTGACTCATCTTAGTAATGTTTCGTTTATGGACTTTCTAAGTATCTTTTAACAAATCTAATTTTTGAAAAAATTACAAACATTTGCTTTCTGTTAACAAAATATGACTTCTAAAGTGGATTAGTGCTTGAATCATGTGTTGTCTAACTGTGAAGGACTTCTTACCAGAACTGCACTATGGATTGCTTAAACTATACCCACCTGTGGTACAGTTTTTTACACTGGTCTTTGACAGTCACTGTTAGCCCATATAGAAATTCCCTGGGCAAGAGATGCTGTTAGGCCCTCCTGTGGCTTGTATGAAGAACCTTCTATAAAATGGGATTCATAATGTGGATAAAATAAGAGAATAATTTTGATTTTCTCGAAATCTTTGTATAGTTCATGTTGCAATTGAGTATAATTTTACTGAATGGGAAAAATACCAGGGAAGCTTTTATGGGGTTAACAACTTTTTAAATAATATCAAGTTCACTTTCACTTGTATGTATGTAGTTCCCATATCTTTGTGTTTATCTTTAGCTTCTGCAGTCTAATACTCTATTCTGCACTGCTGTTCTGGTGACTGTGTCTTAGTACACCCCTGTTTGTGAGCTAACATCATTAGTAGGTATGTTTCCTAATGGGTTCATTTGACTCTAATGCCTTTATTTGCAGGCTCCAGAAGGTGAATCTCAACCCATGACTGAAGTGGACCTCTTCATTTCCACACAGAGAATAAAAGTACTGAATGCAGATACACAGGTATAGACAAAAATACTTGTCAGTATTTTGGTAGTAAGCTACTGAAATAGACTTTCATCTGCCTGCCTAAATTTGTTCTTCAAAAAGTGCTGGCTCTTGTACTTCATTCTGGAATTTCCTTGTAAGAAATCCATGTCAAGATCAGCATCATACATGTAGCTACTCTGGTGCATCTGACTGTAGGAGTGATTAGAATTTGTGGGTAACCTTATTACAGTCAGCTCATTTGTTACATACCAAGTATTGATTGTGCCCCAGCATAGTCTAAAATGCCAAGTTGTGATAATTTGAAGTTCATATTTTTTTTGCACATATGTGCTTAAGATGTTCAGGTTCTGATATTGAGGTCTTCATCAGCTTTTCCACAGAAAACGCAACTCTAAATTGTAAAACTTACTCTTTAGTTTTGGGAAGTAAGGTCTTGTGTTCTGTTGGCATAACAAGTATTACAACCGTCACTTAACAAGGGTCTTGTATTGCCATTTGTTTGTTTTAGTGCTAGGTGTGCAGTAAGAACTTCCTTGTAACAAGTGTTCATGTTTTTTGTATTGCCCAGGAAACCATGATGGATCATCCTCTGAGGACCATTTCTTACATTGCAGATATAGGAAATATAGTTGTTTTGATGGCTCGTAGACGAATGCCACGGTCTAACTCCCAGGATAATGTGGAGGCATCTCACCCTTCCCAAGATGGAAAGAGGCAGTACAAAATGATTTGCCATGTCTTTGAGTCTGAGGATGTAAGGAATTACTCTGTTTTATCATTTTCTGGGCGTGGAAATGTAAGCATGTTGTGGTAGGCTTGAAGTCCATTGCAAGTAGTCCTGCTTGTTCATTAAATGCAAGCATTTCATCTAGGCAGGGCAACTTGCCTTTTGTTTACATGTTTAGACCTTACATTTCATAGAAAACTCCTTCAGTGCCTTCCTTTGACAAAGAGGAGCTCATTTGCCACAGCTTACAAATGTCAGCTCATATTCTACATATGAGAGTGAAAATATATCACAGATGCTTATTTTCCTAGGGAAATTCTAATCTCAGATATTTCATCAAGAACACTGATACTCACTAGAAAGGCAATTTAAAAAAAAATTTTTTTTTGAGGAGAAAACTTCTGTTGGGGAGTAGTTGCTGACATCATAACAAAAGGTGAGTAAGGCAAGTTGGTGATTCCCAAAGTATACTGGATAGAGACATAGCTGAGTAAATTTTTGTGTATGGTGCAGCTTACTAAGTTACCTTGTATAGGACTTGATATCCTGTCTTCACAATCAGTGTGCATAACTTGCTAATTTTATCACTTTTTAAAGTTCAGTAACGGAAAGGTAAAATCAAATATACCAGTTTGAAGTGGCTAGATATGTAGTTGTCAGGATCATTATCAAATTAGTTCTAATCTGGGAAAATAAATATGCCAATTTTAATTCCTCCAAACAGCAGATAAAGATGTAAGATGAAAATATTGTTTCTTATAAAATCCTTATTATGTCTTCCATTCAACAGTGTATTGGCAGGGACTTAGAAATGAGAATGTTTTCTTAAATAAGCAGCTGATTTTATGTATTGATGAATGTGTTCTATACCAATGTGTAGATAAATTATCTGGTTACAGATGAATGTACATATATGACCCACTGCTGATGTTAAGAAGTAAGGACAAGAGCACCCCTAGAAGTAATCTAAAAAAATTTTGACAGCATAAAATCTGGTCATCCACCCCACCCCACCTCCTCGCCACCAGTTTGCAAAGTTCTTGAAGAAACTGGTGTGAAAATAAAAAGATTTGCTAATTTTTTTTTTTTTTGCTTAATATCACTTGACATCCTGCCCACTTGGAGAATGCTGTTCTTGTATTTCAGTCACAAAATTGGACCCTGCTAGGTCTCTTACTGGCCATTTGAAAAAGCAATGCCAAAGGCTAGGGCTATTTTCCTTCAGCATGTGGTACACTGACTGTGATCCAGGCATCCTGGATCTGTTTAGCAGGCTGCTATTAATACAGTGACTAGCTGAAATCTGTGCTTTCCATTGGGAATCACTGATGTTACTTTCTGCAGTTTGTTTGGATCAGCCCATGTCTGTGTAAGATGTGTTCCTCTCTGTGCCACTACGTATTGGCTTGGAAAGTACATGCCTGTAGATCCAATAAAAGTGTTGCTCAGTGATGTGAAGATATGGTGAGAGACTGCAGGAGATTATATCAGCTTTCTGTAGTCAAATAGCTTGCAAAATATATCAGAAATACCCAAATGACTGATAAAGAGTTAGAAATGACACCCTCAAAGATCCTGTACGTCCAGTGGCATAGTACAGCCTGCTTATATTATGAAACTCATATATGTATCATTGTCAGCTTTTCTTCTCCTGGGACAGTTATTTAGAAGTTACCCCATAACTGACAAGGTGTAAACACTTAAGCAGGTGTGGCTGGAGTATGTCTCTGCTTGGAAGAATCCTTATCTAAGGAGGACAGCACCACATTTTCATTTATATTTAGAGCTGGATATTCAAAAGAGCTGAACCCCAGTGATGTGTCCAAATACTGAGTGTCTAAATGGAAGATACAAGTGTGTGGATGTGAAGTCCATGTTTATCTCTTCACCTAGGTTACTGAACTATGGAGGTGTAGTTTTTCAATACTCTTGCTGTCTTATTCTTCCTGTCAGCACTAGGTTGATCTGAGCGTTGGTAAAATACTGCAAGTCAAGATATTGGCCTTTTCAGCACCAGCAATCATTTTACTCCCATCAGCAGGTTTAGTGCTAGTTTGAGTTGCTTTAAGACACAATCAGCGTATTATTTCAGAGTTGGGAACCTTTCCTTTAAGGTCCAAACTGGACTTTAAATGCAGCTGGTAGGCCTTACAAAAATACACCTCAGCAGTGTTCATTCATCACTAGCACTCCCTCTGTGGGAGTGGAGCTGTGGAGCAATCCTCTTCCCTCCCTTTGCTGCAGCCAAGGGTCATCATGGTCAGCTTCTGTGCACTACATCATGCTTACTGCATATACCACTCTAGTTACACGCAGCAGTACTCTGCACCTCACTGTAATGCTTGCCTTTCCTGTCCACCACCCATCCATACTAACCACGGTCACAGTCCCTCTGGTCTGCTGTTTCTAGCTGGATCCCCCATCTTGCATGACACAGAGCTTTCCTCATGTCTGCCTTGTGCCCAGTTTCTCTCCTGCTCCTGCAGGTGTAGAACAGCTGATGCAGGGAGCAGTGCAGTGTAGCAAATGATACATTTGGTGGCTTTAGGTGCTAACAATGCTACAGGAAGCTGCAGGTGCAAGGGGGTGCACATAGAACTCAGGCTGAGAAGGAGGGGGGCAGGGAACTGGCAGTCATGGCAGCTGGAGGGAGGAAAACAAGAAATGTACAAGAGAGAGGTGGAAAGTGGTAGCAGGATGAAGATGTTTGTGACCAGTTCCTGTCACTTTAAGGCCTGGATCTGGTCATTAGTTGCTATGCCTTTTCTGTGTCACCTGAGACTGAGGTAGGAACATAGGAACAGCCAATGTGGATAGGATGGGTAAGAAGGGAGAAAAATACCCTCTTAAATGCAGTTGTGTGTTTTCTAGTAGACACTTACATTTTCACTGATGGCTTGTCGGAGAATGGCATTACCTCTGCCAGAGTGAGAGCCATCCAGGAGCTGCATGTGTGGGAAAAATTGTAGATGCAAGCTGCAGGCAGCGGGTTTACCTTCACATTTTTATTAGCAGTTCTTACCTGTGAAAGGATGGCTTCATTTGTGTGTACTCATTGATAATTTCTTCTCAAGCTGGGTTCATGGCGCAGGTGAATGTGTCAACATTATATGGGTCTTCTAAATTAATTTTTAATGCACAAATGTTTTCTAAACTGGATTTTAGTAACTTAACTTCTAGGTTCATCAGCTTGACTTGATGATTCATTTAGCACTGCCATTGTAACAGAGAAACAGTGAGCATACAGTGAGCAAATGTTTCACATTTTTCTTTTCTTTTCTCTGGGAACTGCTACAGGCACAGCTGATTGCACAGTCCATAGGCCAAGCTTTTAGTGTGGCCTACCAGGAGTTTCTGAGGGCAAATGGAATCAACCCAGAAGATCTTAGCCAGAAGGAATATAGTGACTTGCTCAATACCCAGGACATGTACAATGATGACCTGATTCACTTCTCCAAATCTGAAAACTGCAAAGATGTATGTCTCTTTTTTTTCCATAACAGCTTTTAGCTACTCTGTACCAGTTGTGGGCCTATCCTAGCAGAAATCAGATAACCATTAATGCATCTTGTAATTGACCTCAGTGAATATCCTAGAATATACTCCTAAGTAGGACAACCTATCATCAGTTCTCACAGAATCACAGAATCACCGGGTTGGAAGAGACCCATCGGATCATCGAGTCCAACCATTCCCATCAAACACTAAACCATGTCCCTCAGGACCTCGTCCACCCGTAACTTAAACACCCCCAGGGAAGGCGAATCAACCACCTCCCTGGTCAGCATATTCCAATGCCTAATG
>WAAB01012979.1:0-13084 GCA_013389865.1 Piaya cayana | reverse complement strand
GCCATCCAACCAGTTTTCCACCCAGGAGAGTGTTTGCCTGTCCAGTGCAGAGGTTGACAGTTTCTGTAGCAGAATGCTGTGAGAAACTGTGTCAAAGGCTTTGCTGAAGTCCAGGAAGACCACATCCACAGCCTTTCCCTCATCCAGCAGCCGAGTCACTTTATCACAGAAGGTGATCAGGTTATTTTGGCAGGACCTGCCTTTTATAAACCCATGTTGGCTGTTCTGTTTCAAAGGCAAACAGTGAAACCAAAATTTGTCACTGGTGAAATGATCTACCATCTGTTTGTATTCTGTTTACCAAAAATTTCACATATTTCACATTTATATTAATTAAATAGATTTAAAACAGATTAACAGAGTTATACAACTTAACATTACAGTAAAAAATATAAAATGTATAGAGGCATGAGGGTTGGTGAAAGTGGCTGATTCCAGATTTTAAAGGATTGTATTTGCTGAAATTATTTCCAGCTTGGTTAGTAGGGATGAACTGGTGCACCACTACAACACCCAGGTTTTCCAATCCATAGTCATAAACTCTTGCCATCTCTTCCTGTTTAGCTTTGTCCACCAAAGCTTATGGCATCAGAGTTTCTGGCATCAGAGTTTCTTCCACTTCCGATATTATACACTTCACTCTTATACACAGAAATAATGTCGTGTAGGGTTGATAACTTCATGTTTCAATGTAAATTAAATGTAAAATGTGTACCCTATTTTGTTTTGCCTTTGAATTAGAAACACAGGTTGCAAATTAAGGAGGTGTATGTGTGTTTTGGTTATATGAGTGTTGTGGTAGAGGGAGGAGCATTGTTAGTCAGTTCTACAGGTGTGAAGAAGCTTTGAAACACTTTTTCTTATGATACAGGTTTACATCGAAAAGCAAAAGGGAGAAATCCTAGGTGTAGTGATTGTGGAGTCTGGCTGGGGATCCATTTTACCTACAGTTATCATAGCCAACATGATGCATGGAGGACCAGCAGAGAAGTCTGGGAAGCTGAACATAGGGGACCAGATCATGTCAATCAATGGGACCAGTTTGGTTGGTTTACCACTCTCAACGTGTCAAAGTATTATAAAGGTATGGAGAATTTTTTCTGGAAGTCAAATGTTTTAAAAGGGTTACATAATAGAGGAGCAGAAAGTATAAAATTCTTAAGTAAATTCTTACCAAATGTTTGTATAGCACTTTCCATTTCACAGTCTTTAAACTACAGTGGGAATTATGCTGTGCCAATTTTCTGATTTCCAGTTAGTGAGCTGTGCCACTTACTTGTATAGACAAGGTCTCTGCAGAACTTTACTCCACAAGAGATCCTTTCATTCAGAAGGAAGATATTTCCAAATACACATCTGAAGACACTTACTATTTTATATGACAAGTAGAGGCATAGGTGCCTAATACTGTCCTAGGCCATATTAACTATTTAAATGTCTCCTAGTGTCTGGTTGATATAGAGGTGATGATTTTTGTTGTTTGTGATTATTTTTAAAACATCCAGACTTCGAATTAAAGTCACACTTATCCTCTGTAGAAAATTTGCCTGAGTTATTTGAAGATGTGATGCTTCTCTTCAGATGGCTAAGTGGGATATTTTAATTAGAAGATCATAGAATCATAGAATAATGAGCTGGGAAGAGACCCACTGGATCATCAAGTCCAAACATTGCTATCAAACACTTAACCATGCCCCTCAGTGCCTCATCCACCCATGCCTTAAACACCTTCAGGGAAGGTGAATCAGCCGCTTCCCTGGATAGCCTGTTCCAGTGCCCAGTGACCCTTTCTGTGAAGAATTATTTCCTAATGTCTAGCCTAAACCTCCCCTGTCAGAGCTTGAGACCATTCCCCCTTGTCCTGTCCCCTGTCACCTGGGAGAAGAGGTCAGCACCCTCCTCTCCACAACCTCCTTTCAGGTAGTTATAGAGAGCAATGAGGTCTCCCCTCAGCCTCCTCTTCTCCAGGCTAAACAACCCCAGCTCTCTCAGCCGTTCCTCATAGGGCCTGTTCTCCAGCCCCTTCACCAGCTTTGTTGCTCTTCTCTGGACTCGCTCCATAGCCTCAACATCCTTCTTGTGGTGAGGGGCCCAGAACTGAACACAGTATTCGAGGTGCAGTCTCACCAGTGCCGAGTACAGAGGGATCCATCTTCTACTTGTCAGGAAACTACTTGACTGCAAAAACCATGTGGGTCAGCTGAAACTAAACGGTGTCTATAGAGTAGCTGTAGCATACTAACGAATAGGTATTAAGCCTGTTTTTAAAAATCTGAATTACTAGAGCTTGAAAGGTGCATTCCTAGGGAATGTTTTAGATTAAACTATATGGACTTTGTTATTTATGAAAATAACCTTACAGTATAGGGTTTTGTATTTTGTACCTTTTTTAAAACTGCAAAGTAAAGTTTGCATTTATAATGTAAATTTACAAATCAAAAATGTTTACAAAGTTGGTGGGTTTTTTTGTCCATGGATTAGTTCATTAATACTTGAACTAAGATCTTTGCTATAAAGATTTCCCATTCTGGTTTCCAAAATAAATTAGTGATGAGTCCTGATGCAGAAGTCACTGAGCCAGCGACTTTGAATTCAGAAATGATATCCTGGAAGTACAGTATACTAAACATGTGGCAAAAATAATACTACAATTGGGAGGGAAGGAAAAAAAATCATATTTAATATCTTTCTGCCACTTGCAATGGAAAACTCCCTGCAAGTTTAGGCTTTTGCTGTTAGATGTACTTGTTTCTTATCCCACAATAGTTTTATTTCTAAGACTATCATGAGTTATACTTCTCTGATTCAGAGCCTTTGCAGAGTTCCAGTGTGCTCACCTGTACATTCTCAAAACAGAAACAACCAGCTTTGCTGTTTCCAGCTTCTATAGACCTTTCCCTTCCTCACTGATACTTACTGCCATTGCCATAGGAACTGCTAGCCATTTATTTTGTCTTTATAAAGAGAAGATAGTCTATATGTTTCTGGTCTTCACAACTACATGTCTGGGTCTGTTTATATAGCAATTCTGGTAACAACTATATATACCACTGAATGATCTAAGCACATGTTTAAACGTGGCAGAAATACTTCAGGATTTTGGATATCTTTAGTATCCTGTAAGGACTCCTATGAAAAGATGAGAATATTATGTAGATATGATTAGCATCTTGCAAGCACTTAAAATAAGATAACTTCACTATTATGGGTGTAATCTCTGCTGATAGCTAACTACAAGCCAATTGCAGACTGACAGAGCTCAGAAGTTTTCCATCTGTGGTGGTTATTCCCAGTTATGCTACTTATAAGTTTTTCAGGAGTACCTGATGCTGGCTACTATCAGAAGCAGACTCAGGGACTAGATAAGCAAATAAGTTGGTCAAATGATGCAACTGTATTGTTTCTGATCAGTTTATATTACCAGTCTGCATAATACTGGGAATAAACCACTTTTAAAAGATAAGCACTTCCTATAAAATCAGAAAATTATTTGTTGGGGACCACATTACTTTTTTGGAAGGAATACACATAAATAACTTGCACATTTATTAAGAAAGTGAGAGCACAATGATACCCTTTTGAGGGCGTGTAACCTAAGTCCATTTGGATGACTGAAGTTAGACACACAAATTCCTCATGGAAATGGGCACCTCCAGTACTCTGCCATGAATTCTGCCCTCCTGGGTGTGGGAGGCTGAGGAAAAAAAACCTCACGCTTTTGAGTAAACATCATGCCCGCAACTTACTGCAGGTTGATTCTCTGTCTTCTGCTAAGTGTATTATTGTGAAGACTGGCATATAGATGATGAATGCCCCTTGAGCTTTGTGTGGTGTGCTGCTAACTCCTCAGTGGAGTGGAGAACTCTGTAGTCAGAGATGGAATTTGGTCATTCTTTCTGGTGAGAGTGGAGTGGAAGCAGCTACCCTAGCCATGTGCTTTGTCATTTTATGTACACATGCCCATCCTTTTGGAATCACTTTCAATAGTGAGCCAAGTTGAGCGCAGCACTGTGTGAAAGTGAGGGCAGCTATTTTCCCATGTGATGATTGCATCCAATTAAAGGCACTGACAGGAGAAAAGGCTGTTCACCCTAAGGTGTCAGTCTAGTTATTGAAGTCACTGCTGAATCTTAAGTTTAGCTCAACAGAATCAGTAGCACTGAACTGGATGTAGAGACTTTGGTGTATTACCTTAGCTATAGTAGAAATTGTTTTTCAGAATTATCATTTTGAAGTTGGTGTCATACGTCTGTTGATTGCAATGGGGGACAGATTTCAGTTATACATATAAAAGGTATTCAAAAGTAGGTACTGGAATTGGTAGGTGTTGTTTTAATTTAGGTGAAAGTTGCTGTACTCTTTATAAAGCATTTCTATCTTGATGTGGTTTTTATTTATGTATGTATTTATGGCCAAACCTTTGTGTCAAGGAAGCATTTCAGAAAAATCTCTTAAGAATCTCTTGCTTGATGGAATTGAATATATTCCATTGGGGAAGCCACTTATTTGTAACTATCTTAGCTACTTATTTAAATTTTTATTTCCTGTCCACAGTCATTGGGTTTTTTTGTTGAGCTGCTTCAAACAAAGGAATTGCTGACAGGAAGCTATCTTTTTTAAGACAAATGTGTCACCTTCTTGGCAAGGAGAATTTGATATTTTATCACTCATTTCACTAGATTCTGATGCTTGTGTCTGGTGTTAAGTGATCGAGTTCTGTTGCAGTGCATACAAGAGCTGTTTATTCAAGGCTGTTCCTTTTACACTTCCCTACCACCCCAGTGCTTCATTCTGTCTTTGCCAGAATTTTTCATAGTGTTTTCTTTTCGCAGGGTTTGAAAAACCAGGCCCGGGTTAAGCTCAACATAGTTAGGTGTCCTCCTGTAACCACAGTCTTGATCAGGAGACCAGACCTCAGATATCAATTGGGCTTCAGTGTGCAGAATGGGATTGTGAGTAACTTCCACACTTTCTGGTTAATCTTTAATATATATTAAAGTTTTTATCTGTTTGTGGGTAATTGTCAGTGTGGGAAGAGGGAAGCTGCCATTTTTTCCCTTACAGCAAGCTTGACTTTGCACATGTTTTAAGTCCGGGATATAAAAACTGAGTAATTTTTTTTTTTGTCTGTGACTCCACTTCACAATTTTAAAGGCAACTAGAGGAACAGAAAAACTCTTAGGTTAGAGAAACAAAAATGTGTAGCAGAGGCTGCTTTCAAGCTGTGTCATTTATGTCTCTAACCAAGTTGTCATATGATCTCAAAAGAAAAAGTCTGTCTTTGATCCTCTTCTGTTGTAAGGCATCCTAATCCTGAATATTGTTAAAATGTGGTCCTTCATACACTCTTAAATTTCTGAACTACAGCATGTGACATGCAATGTAAGCAGTCTTTTCTGACAGTTTGTTCTGCTTTTGGAAGAGAATATCCAACTAATAAATTTTACTTTGAATCAGTGATTGATTACATTTTAGAACTTGTTGCAAATGTCTCTGTTTAAGTGCTGATTTGCAGTTAACAGGAAAAAAAAAAGTGTGATTAAAGCCTCTGTTGCTTATGCTGACTGTGACAACTTCATCCTTTCCTTTCCAGATCTGTAGCCTTATGAGAGGAGGTATAGCAGAGCGAGGAGGTGTGCGTGTTGGCCATCGAATCATTGAAATCAATGGACAAAGTGTTGTAGCAACACCCCATGAGAAAATTGTTCACATTCTCTCAAATGCTGTTGGTGAGGTAAGAGCAGGCTATGTGTCTAGGCAACACAACATAGTTCATCACTGTTACCAGGAATAATCAGTAGAAGACAGTAGTAAGTGCTGTCCCTCATGGGACCATACTAGGACCAATACTTTTTAATATCTTCATCAACTGCAAAGATAGTTTGAGTGCACCTTCAGCAAGCCATTCTCAGTGGTGTAGTTGATAAGCTTGAGTTAAAAAATGGCCATTAGAGAGATCTTAACAGGCTTGAGGAGTGGATCCGTGTGACCCTGATGAAGTTCAACAAGACCTTGTGCAAGTTCCTGCACTGGGGATAGGGGCAGCCCTCAGTATCAGCACAGACTGGGGGATGAATGAATTGAGAGAGCCCTTCAGAGAAGGACTTGAGTATATTGGTGGATGAAATAATTGGAAATGAGCCAACAGTGTGCACATGTAGCCCAGAAAGACAGTTATATCATGGGTTGTATCAAAAGAAGCATCGCAACAGCTCCAGGGAGGTGGTTCTACCCCTCTGCAGTCATGAAACCCCACCCAGAAGTGGCCCACACGGGCTCTGGGGAGACTGCAGCCTTTCAGTACATAAAAGTGGCTTCAAAGAAAGATGAGAAGAGACTTTTTACCAGGGTCTGTAGTGACAGGACAAGGGGCAATGATTTTAAGCTAGAAGAGGCTAGATTTAGCTTGGATGTAAAGAAAAAATATTTCACCACGAGGGTCATGAGGCACTAGAACAGATTGTCCAGAGAATTATGTGTGCCCCATCCCTGGAAGTGTTCAAGGCCAGCTTGGAAGGGGCTTTGAGCAATCTAATCATCTCTGCCTTCAGCAGTGATATCTGGACTAGATCTCTTCCAGCTCAAACTCATCCATATTTCTGGGGTTCTACCTCTTGCCTGTTGGTATTAAAATCTAAAAAGTGGAAGTGGGAGCCAATAGTCTTAGTTTAGCCCTTAGCCAACAGCCTAACAGTACGCAACTGCTCTTTTGCAACTCAGAAAAGTCATGGGCTGAGATAAAGTAAGTTTTAACAGAACAGTAAAAGAAGATATGATAATATATTAAAATGCAACTATTCACTGCCTGATATTTAGTCCCTCCCGAGCAACAGTTTCAATGAGTGCAGCAATAGCAGTGAGCAGATAAGTCACAGTGAGCACAGCAATAGCAGAACATGGAGCACTGAATGCAGAATCTGGATCACTTTCTGACTGCCAGCCAAATTCTTGTTTTTCATACTGAACATGATGTTTTGGTCCGGAATATTCTGCTGGCAGGTTTAGGTTAGCTCTTCTGGCTGTTCTGGCTCTGCACCTGTACACTAACAAAACATGGTAAACTATACAAGTTCTTGATTTCTTAGCCACAACTAAACCAAACACTGTTATTTTCCATTCTTCTCAAATCTAAAATACAGCAGTTGCTGGGAAGAAAATTAACTCTCACAGTTGAAACAGACACTAGCAAACCATTTATTTTGTCATCCACCTGTAGTTCTCCAATGTTTTAGAAGAACCCTGATGTGAAAATATGAAGTGTCCACAGTTTTAGATGGTTCTCTGATGGTAAAGATACTGTTTCATAAAATAGCCACCTGCAATACTTTTAAAATATGAAAATGGTCAGGGTTTACCTTTCCCTTCTGTCTTGCATGACCCTAGCTAGTTTCTTCACCAATGCTCTGGTGCAGTATGCACATTAGGAACACTGATTAACTTGTATTTTCTTTAGATTCATATGAAGACTATGCCAGCTGCCATGTACAGATTACTGACGGCACAAGAGCAACCAGTTTACATCTAAAGCCAACACCTCACCATCACAATGTACATGGAGGATGTTTTCCTGCATAGTGCTTGTCTCTCTAGTACTGCATTTCTGTGTCTGCAGAGACATTTCTCTCTCCCTCTCTCCCCCCCCCCCCTCCTCCCCCCTTCACAGACACAAACACACCATCTGTCTCCTCCCTCCCCTCTTCCTCTTTTCCTCTATTTTGGGAAAGGGCAAAATAGATCTGTAGAATTATTTTGGTTGCATCTTTTTACAAGGGAAACTTCACACAGTTCCATTTGCAAAACAGGAAAATAACAGCAGCATTGTTCACAGCAGTATTCATAAAGAAGATGGACTCTGCTTCATACTACACAATCAGTTTTATTTTTGTGTCTATAATTTGACAAACTGAGTAAATTAAATGTTGCTAAATGAAAAGTATCTTAAACCAACAGGTAAAAGTACAGGGTGCAAAGTGTTCACTTATCTATCGTGGATGTGACTTTGCTTTTCTTGCCCTGTTTTCCCACAGGCACAGAGCAGAATTTAATGGTTTATGCCAGTAGGGAAAGTAAAATACCAAAAGGATAGTTTTGCCCAGAGGAAGAATTACTTGCTTATGAAGACTCAGTAAATGCTACTGTTGTAAAATGGACTGTCCAAGTATGCACCTTTTAATTCCCCCCTGTCATCAGTTCTTTATGATACTAAGACCCTAAGAGGTACTCTGTGAGCTGCTGAAACATATTACACTTGTGTTACTTACACTAAGTGATTTAGGAGGCATTTTTTATAGCTGCCTCCCTTGCTCTGCCCCCAGGTTTGTAACTCTTTGTTTTCTTCTACTTTTTTTTTAAATGCAACATGTCTTTTATAGTCCCGTGCCTATTTTAGAGGTTAAAGAAGGGGGGTAGGATCTTTAAATATATACAAGAGAAATAACAAGGGGCTTTCCTGAATAGCTACACTTTTTCTAGACTCTTAATTTTGAATTTGGTGCACGCAGCCGTGTGTGCCATTGTATATAGACATTTTTTAAATTATGCTTGCTTATTTATGAAATTTGAATATTAGAGATCTGCACACTATTCTAAGTAATCTTGTTCTCTGAGCCAGGTTTAACATATATTTTTGTCCAAAGTCCTGTCTGATTTTGTTGACTTTTTCTTTAGTTCATGATACAGGTAACAGTGGAAAGGATGAGGTGGGNGAGGGGAAAAAAAAAACAACCCAGAAGCAGTGGCTTTTCTTCGTAGTCAGAGGAAAATTATCCATTCTCTGTAGTTCACTTTTTGCCAGGACTACATACTGGTGTTTATGCTGAAATTGAAACATGTATTTAGTACAGTATAATAGGTTGATTTCTTTTAAAGAAACCAATTCTGCTGTGTTTTACTGAGAGGAAGGCTCAGTGAGACGAAAACAGGAGCAGGGCACACACAGACACACACCGCTCCTACTTTGCAAATGTGCCATTGGTCATAGTCACTTATTTCTCAGTTATTGTGGGATGGACTCTGCAATGTAAAACTTGTTTGCAGTCCAGTAACGATCCGTGGACTTTGCAGTGGAGATCCATGGAAGTAGGTGTGTGTTTCTGTGTGCCTGCACACACTTGGTGCTGAGAGCCATTGAGCACTCTTGCTAGAGACTGGCTTTTGGTTCTCAAAAATGGTGGATATCCATGCGCTGATCAGACATAGAGAATAAGCTTTGTATTTTAGCGAGCAGTAAATATTTAGGGGATATAATGAAGTGGTGCATAAACTACTGTAGTAAGTGAATATCTTTTGGTATTGAAATTAATGTACAATGATTTGATTTTACTGCAGTTCCTGTTGTTACAAAATTTAATCCCAATCTCCAGAATAGCAGATTGCACAAGAGAGCAGTGTTAGTATTCCAGGTTAGTACTTACCTCTGCTACCTGACTGATGCAACTAGATAGTGAATGAATTGTGAGTATATTGTTCAACTGTAGACATCTGTTTTATGATAATTCGAACTTTTTTTCCAGAACTTTACATATATAAAGTATTATATGTAAATATGATATATTACCATGTACAATTTGGGAGATCATATTCATTGTAGCCTTTTCATAAGTTGCCTGAGGAAACTCAATGAACTCTTGAAGACACAAGTTATCATGCTTCTGGTTCCTGCTGTGTTTATACCCTCAACCTAACTTATTTCTATGATCATGTCCAGCTCACATGGTGGGGTCTCTTAAGTCACCTCACTGAGAAATTATGAAGACCTGAACATGCAAATACATTTTGAGATGAAACAACTATTTCTTTGAAAATCTTGCAGCCAGGATTCTGTGAAATTCCTGTCACTTGAGTGCTTGAACAATTCATGGTAAACAGGTGCTTAACATTAAGCAAGCAAATTCTTTCAGGGGCAGTCTGTAGCAAAAACTCTCAGTTTTTCCTATTAGTGTGTGTGGGGGGGTTCTAAACTAGGAGGGCCACTCCCATTTCACTTTGTAAAGGGAAAGAATTTCAAGAAAAAGGAGCTTGAAAGGGAAAGCTGGCAGTTCTCTAGACTGTTGCAGTGGTTTGTTAGATTACATATGTGAAGTTTTAACAGATTCCAAGGAACGAACTGCTGGTTTACATTCCTTGTTCAGTGACAGGCCTAAATTTTTTCATCCTTGCTGCTTCATACAGTCTAATTAACTCTTTAGTGTTTACATTAAGGATGAAACATCCCTTTCTTTTTTATTGGCACATTCACGTGTTTGTTTTCAATCTTAACACTCGATGGGGATTTCCAGATTTGCTTGCTTTCCTTGTTTTCTAAATAAAACGTATTTCTGAAAACAGCAATGTGTTAGAAAACTCTTGTACATATATAGCGCAGTACCTAGACTATGAAGTTGTACTATTGTTCTTTAAAGAGGGTGACTAGAAATTATTATAAAGCGTTGGGAAAAGTATAGTATTGTATTTGTAACAATATCGTTCTTTGTCAACATTTAATTATCTCTCTATATAAACATATATATAAGCATATATGAGCCTGGAATGTTGATACTGCACATCTACTGAATGTAATTCCTCTGATGTTTTTTGCCACAGGTATTTGACCTCTGTAATGAAGCTGCAGTGGTTTGATATGGGGAGGAAGACAGGGGAAAGAGAAGTGGACTTTTTATTTTGGGTGGGACAGAGTGGGGGGTTTATGGCCAGCTATTTTGTTGTGATGTATTTACTGTGCTATACTCCTTTATTTAACAGAGCGCTAATGTCTGTAAGATTTGCAACAATAAAATACAGAACAAAAGTACCTCAGACAAGGCTGAGAGTTTACTCATAGTGGTCTAGGAGTTGGCTTGCCAATACTATATGCCTGAACGCTTGGAAGGTGTCTGAACTTTTTGTTTGCTACTTAATCTGGAGTAATACTACATGTGTTCCTGCAGATGTGAACAATGCTATTAACTTCATTTTTAAAATGGCATTATTTTCAGGTAGTAAATGACACTAGTGCTCCTAAATGTAGCTGATTTCCTTGTTTAAGATTGCATCTCAGTTTTTACTACATGAGGTGTCATGTGTTTGAATCTTCCAAAAATACGTTATTCAAGATGCCTTTTAAGTGAGAGCAACAATATTTTGTTGCCTGAATAACTTTAAATATGGTTTATTTCATAAGTGAGACCTTGCTAAAATCTCCTTATGCTTACTGCCATTTCTGAAACCATTTTTTTTCAAAGGTTGTCAGCATGTTTTATTCTTAAGTCCTAATACCATTTAAATAAATAAATACAAAGTAGAACTGTAATATGTTTGTCGATAGAATAAATTCTGGAATTCCTGTGCTATGGTTAAAAATAATTTGTATAATGAAAGATGAACTATGAAAACCTTGATGATATATGAAAGTCAACCAGCAAAAGCCAACAAAGGAGCGTTTCCTCAAGTGAGACCTTGTAGGATTTTCTGTGCTGCTTAAGTTGTTATGAGTACTTTTAAACTACCAAAATTAAAGCATATACCACGTTTGATTCAGAAGACTCTAAACATGGGCTTTTGGTAGCTGAGTGGCTGTTCAAAACATGGAATACAAATATTGACAACATGGGAGGATAAAGTATTTCACCTTATTAAACGGCAAACTGGAGAAATTTTGAAGTCTTTGGTAAATGGTGGAGCAGACAGGCTGAGGTTTGTTTCTGTTCCCCTCTGTGCTACCACCCTTCATCCTCCTGTTTGTTGCTGTTCTTGATAAAGCTTTGCACACAGTTCCAGTACCCTGTAGCGCCTTCCAGGCTGGAGGGGTGGTGCTTATACTTTGTGAGGAAATTGACCGTGTCTGGGAACAGGAATGGGATTGTGATTTAAATTAATGTTCAGTGTAGGAGCTTATGGTGGCAATCCTGACCTGAAGAATATTGTACATTGAGTGGTTGATGATCCATGTGTCATCTAACCTGAGTGGGCCCAGGCCTATGCTGTGCTGCTTGGTGCTGCTTGCACAGTGTGGTCTTCAGGTACATCCCTTGGCCACAGCAAAAGTTTAGCTGGATGATGATAAGAGAGGAGGCTGCAGGCAGACCCCACTCATTATTGGTGGTGACACTTGTACATCCTTGCCTTTGTCTGGAAGTGCAGCAAGAAGTTCTCACGTGAACATCCTTTTTGTTTGGCAGTAGAAATGATGATGAGTGGAGTTAGTTTCTGCTAAGACAGATCTTGCAATAACTCAAATGACCAAGGTAGGGTAGCTCTTGCATGGATGAGAGCTGCAGAATTTGTTGCATCTTGATCATAAGCCTGTTCATAATGGCACAAGTTGGGTTTCCCAGCATCTGAAGGGATATAAAATTAGCTATACTATCCTTTTTCTTCATAGCATTAGCTCTAATAAATAGCATTTTAAATGAGACTTTGAGTGCCTTTGTTATTGGGATGATAACAAACCAGCATCTCCTGATTCAAACCACATATACTTGAGAATTTTGGTTTTCTTTGTCAGTAAGGCAAGAATAATGTTCTGCCATTAAGTGAGAAGGTCACTGAGCTAATAGAGCACTCATTTCAGACAGTTTGTGTTTTAATAACAGTTTCCAAATCAACAATCTTCTTTTATAAAGGATAATTTTAGGCCCCTGAGCACCTTTTTTTACTGAAAATCTGCTTTGTATCTGAAGGTCTGCATTTTATGACTGGAGCTTTTAATCTAAACTGTAGTACTGGTAGTTTGCAAGGTTTTTCAGTACTACTTTTAACAGCTGCTTCCACAATATTGGTATAAAATCATACCCCATAACTGCATAGGTCACCAAACTTCAGAGCTAAGAAAATGTTTCTGGTTTGTTAGCTGGCACATAAAATACCTAGATTGTGAATGTGTGTCCCCTTGGCTTTTCAGCAATGTGACAACCACTGAACTGGGACTTTATTGGCATGTTTGTAGGTCATAAGTTGTATTTAATAGTCATAGCTCCTTAGAAGAACTCTTAGGTAGTGATGTGCTTGGTATACAGCAATAAGTTGTATATACACATTTCACAAACAAATGTGTGTATAAAAGAATTATCATCCATGAATCTGCATGCTGACTTAATATTGAGGAAGG
>WAAB01012977.1:56095-115382 GCA_013389865.1 Piaya cayana | reverse complement strand
TAGAAATTAGATTGTCAAAGTCTGTGAAAGATAATAAAAAATCTTTCTATAAATATATTAACAATAAAAGGAGGACTAGGGAGAATATGCAGTCCCTATTGGATGCAGAGGGAACAACAGTGACAGGGGATGAGGAAAAGGCTGAGGTACTTAATGCTTTCTTTGCCTCAGTCTTTAATTGTAAAGTTGTTCCCTCTGTGTACAAACCCAGGAGTTAGAGGAGCAGGATGAGGCTGCCATGATCCAAGAGGAGGTAGTTAAAGACTTACTTGCCCAGATAGATGGCCACAAGTCTATGGGACCGGATGGGATCCACCCAAGGGTATTGAAGGAGCTGGTGGGTGTGCTGGCCAAACCCCTTTCCATCATCTTCCCACAGTCCTAGAAGACTGGGGAGGGCTGGAGGCTGGCTGATGTGCCCATCTACAAGAAGGGTTGCAGAGGGGATCCAGGGAACTGCAGGCCCATCAGTCTGACCTCAGTGCCAGGGAAAGTCTGGATATTAGGAAAAAAATTTTCATGGAAAGGTCATTAGACACTGGAACGGCCTGCCTAGGGAGGTGGTAGAGTCACCTTCCATGGAGGTGTTCAAGGGACAGGTGGACAAGGTGCTCAGGGACATGGTTTAGTATTTGATAGGAATGGTTGGACTTGATGATCTGATGGGTCTTCTCCAACCTGGTGATTCTATGATCTTGGGGAGACAGGCAGTAATCAGGTCAAGATTTTATACAGAGGTCTGATGAGTTGCTCTGGGAGAGAAATTTGTTGCTAAGGCTGCTGCAGTTGTGACTGTTTTGGGTGTTTTTTCCACTAAAGAGATGAACTAATATGTGAGGGTTTGTTTTATGTTGTGTTGGGGGTGGGGGGGTGGGTTATAATATCCCTTTGAGGGATGCATCAGGTGCAAGGCAAGCCCATAAAGATTTCTATATCCTAAGTAAAAGGCTGTCCTGAGCAGCAACAGTGGGATGCAGTTCGGCTGTTACTTCCTTATGTTTTCTGTGGTAGCTGAGCTGTGTTGTTTCACCTTACTTATTTTGCCTCCAGAATAATTGAGCTGAATGGTCACAAGCCACCCCTCACCTACAAGCGCTTCCAGGCCATCATTAGCCGTATGGAGCTCCCAAAGAAGCCAGTGAGCACCGTGATGAGCCAGCAGATGGAGACATGTAAAGTGGACATCCAGGAGAACCATGATGATGTATATGGGGTCCCGTCCCTGGAAGAGTTGGGTAAGTGTTGAGAGTGAAGGGAAAGGTTAACTGCCTGATGAAAGGGATAGGATCTAGTGAAACTTGTTTCTAGTGGCTGGCATGTTCCCAGAACAACTCCAGTGTTCTCATCTGACCTGGGCTGCCTCTAACCATCTAAGCAGCCTAATGTTTTCAGCAAGTGCTGAACATTGTGAAAATAGACTGCTGTTGATACACAGTGTCCCCTTCTAGCGCTGCTCTGAAACACTCTACATCTCCTTATGTTCTCTGCTATACCGACCATGTAACCACTCTTATCAGTGCCTTATGTGCTCACCAGCTGCTTTCCTTCAACTTCTGTCTCTGAAAGGTGGTGTAACAGACCTGAAGAGGTAAACCAACTGTATACTAGGCTTAGATATTTTCATTCAGTCATTGCCAACCAGTCCCAATTTGGAAGCTTAACAAGACACAAGATACTACAGAAACTTTTTTCATTCATCCTGCTATGCTGTATGATTCTGTACTTTCCACAGAGCAAGAGACATGAGGAATGCAAGGCCTACATCACGGAAGTGAGTCTAAATACAAGGGAAGAAAGGATTAATACAGAATACTGTCTGTGTGGAGCCTGTGTAGAGGCTCCATACCGGCTTTATAGGAGTATCACCTTGTACCTTAAGGCACAATTTCAGTAGTCATGTAAAAGCAGGAGGCTGCGCAACACAAGTACCTTAAGGGTTATGGTGCTGTGTAGATGTGCCTCATTTGTTGTCTGACCCAATGTGAGCCTGCCTGCAACCTTGCACTACTCTGCTTGCTGCAAAAGGAGGCTCCTCTCTCAGCCCAGAGTGGTGCAGAGCAACTGCGCTATTGCTTCCCCTTTTGTATTGGTTCTTCAGCACTAATCCAGTGCCTTCCGCAGCACCAGCTTTCAGCAGAATAGGAGAAACAGCCAGGCTATCTAGTGAGCTGCTGGTGTCCATGGCAAAGTATTTTGTAAGGCAGAGCTGTGGAGCCTATGTTCCTTTGCCAGCTGCTCTGACCTTTGGAGCAGAGCCCTGTGGGTAGTTCTGACACACAAGAGACTGCTGGTGTTTGAGCAATGGGAAAAGTCTCCAGGAGGTTGCCCGAAGCATTGCAAGGAAAGGACCTTGTAGTTCAGTGTCATAAGCAGGCCCTCCCCATGTTCCACATGATTTGCCTGCTGTAGAAGGACTAGAGCAGCAAGTAAGACATGTTAGGCAACTGCAGTATGTAGTGTTTTGATTATGTTCATGCTTAATCCCATCCTTTTGTCTAGGTGTGGCTTCAAATCTTACTAAATTCTTTCCCTCAGGCTTTCCTACAGATGGTCTTGCTCCTGCAGTGTGGCAAGGAGGGGAAACAGAAGCCTTGTCACGGCTGGATAAACATTTGGAAAGAAAGGTAACTCCTGTTACTTAAATGATGATTCCTGCAGACTCTGTCTCTAAATGAGAAATGCTGAACATTGGCCATTGCCCTGTTTACCTGCCTTTCCTAACTATGGTCATAGCATTCACCTCTGGCAGGTGTGTTTGTTGTTACACACTTGCAGTATTTAGTTGTATGTGGAGCAGTTGTGAGCGAGCTCCTGGGCTTCCTCAAACCAAAAAAAATAGAGCTGTTTGAAGTATGTAGGATTCTTTTTCCTCCATTTTCTTCAGCGGAGTGCAAACTTGGAAACTCTTCTGTGCTCCTTGCTACACAGTGTACGCCATCTCCTCTGTCTTTACCTGAGATATTATCATGAGTACGTCCTTGTAAAAGAATGCCTTCCCCATGTGCATCAGCCTGTTAATACAGTGTCTCACTGGCTGAAATTCCTTTAGCCCCTTGCTGAAACACCCAGATTTCTTCAGTGGGGCATGTGTTCTTCATTACTGTGTAAATGGCCAATAATTTCAGAGTAATGAAAGATGACTCAATTTTCAACAGTTTGCATGGGTTTAATCATAGAATCATAGAATCACCAGGTTGGAAGAGACCCACCGGATCATCGAGTCCAACCGTTCCCACTAGTCTCTAAACCATGCCCCCCAGTACCTCATTCACCCGCACCTTAAAACACCTCCAGGCAAGGTGAATCAACCACCTCCCTGGGCAGACCATTCCATTGCCTAAAGACACTTTCAGTGAGGAATGTTTTCCTTTCAAGCCTGAACCTCCTCTGGCAGAGCTTGAGGCCTTTCCCTCTTGTCCTGTCCCCTGTTACTAGGGNGCCATTTCTGATACAGGACAAGATGCCATTGGCCTTCTTGGCCACCTGGGCACACTGCTGGCTCACGTTCATTCAGCTGTTGACCAACACTCCCAGGTCCTTCTCTTCCTGGCAGCTTTCCAGACAGGCTTCTCCCAGTCTGTAGCACTGCTTAGGGTTGTTGTGCCCCAAGTGCAGGACCCAGCATTTGGCCATGTTAAACCTCATGCCATTGGTCTCTGCCCAGCAGTCCAGCCTGTTTAGATCTCTTTGCAGAGCCCCCCTACCCTCCAGCAGATCGACACTTCTACCCAATTAGTGTCATCTGCAAACTTGCTAAGGGGGCGCACTCAAAGCCTTCATCCAAGTCGTTGATGAAGACATTGAACAGGGCTGGACCCAGCACTGAGCCCTGCGGAACACCAGTTGTCACTGGCCTCCAGCTGGAGTTAACTCCGTTTACCACCACTCTCTGGGCCCGGTCATTCAACCAGTTTTCTACCCAGGAGAGTGTCCACTTGTCCAGTCTAGAGACTGACAGTTTCCGAAGCAGAATGCTGTGAGAAACTGTATCAAAGGCTTTACTAAAGTCCAAGAAGACTACATCCACAGCCTTTCCCTCATCCAGTAGGTGAGTCACTTTGTCATAGAAGGCGATCAGGTTAGTTTTGCAGGACCTGCCTTTGGTAAACCCATGTTGACTGGGCCTGATCACCTGGTTCTCTTGCAAGTGTTTCATGATAGCACTCAAGATTACCTGCTCCATGACTTTCCCTGGTACTGAGGTCAGACTGACAGGCCTGTAGTTCCCTGGATCCACCTTGTGCCCCTTCTTATAGATGGGCATGACATCAGCCAGCCTCTAGTCCAGTCGTACCTCCCTAGTCATCCAGGACCGCTGGAAGATGATGGAAAGGGGTTTGGCAAGCACATCCAACAGTTCCCTCAAAGCTCTTGGGTGGACTTCATCTGGCCCCATAGACTTGTGGACATCTAGCCAGGCAAGCAAGTCTCTAACCACCTCCTCTTGGATCATGGGAACCTCGTATTGCTCCTCCAACCGCTGGGGTTGTGCAAAGAGGGAACAACTTTACTTACTATTAAAGACTGAAGCAAAGTAGGCATTGAGTACTTCAGCCTGAGCGACTTAGTGGCAGTTATAGGGACCAAAGCATAAATTCTTGTGCTGAAGGGAGAATAAACTTAACATAATACTCCACAAAGCAATCTGAATTTCTGTAAATTTTCTTATTCATTGTGTGAAATGAAATAGACATACCCAGCCATAGAGTGATGTTAGCCTGTGTCCTTAGAGCTCCCAGGATTATTAGTTCCTGCATGCAAAGCAAATTTAGTCCTTTTCTCAGTCAAAATGACGAAGTGGTTTAAATCCTCAAGCAAAGTTTTGTATTTCTTGAATGATGGGGTATGAGAGTTGGGATTGCCCACTTGAGATCTCTCCCAGTGTGATCGAAAGTGAATAGAAGAGAATGTGCTGTGAAACCTGAGTACCTTCGCCACCTGCACAGAGTTCTGCCCTTAGTAGCGTCCCACAAATTTTGGAGTTTTTTGGCTTATTTCTCCTGGATGTGTTTATAGGCATGGGTTGCAAATTACGAAAGACCAAGGATGAACGCCAATTCATTGCTAGCCAGCCCTACAGGACTCAGTCCCTACCTGCGTTTTGGCTGCTTGTCCTGCCGCTTGTTTTACTATCGTCTCTGGGAGCTGTATAAGAAGGTAAGACAAAAGGAGAGCAGGCTGATACTGAACATAGCATGATGCTGGTTTCCAGTCTGTGTGCAGAAGATACTGTTGCCTCCCTTGTTTTTGACTGTTGGGCTAAGCTTGTTGCTACTTCAAAAGAGGATCTTTGTAGTGGCAAAGGTGAGGAAAAGTGATGCTCTTGTATATAGTCAAGCAGAACTTAAATCTGCTGATACCCTGTTCCTCAGCCATCATGACTCATGTCATGAGTGTGTAGAGCTTTTTACTGCTAGTTTTGAGTTGTTAAAGTCTTTTGTCAGTGTACTGAGCGAACTAAAAGCAGTGCTCTAACTTTACTGCCTAGTCTTTCTGGTAAAGGATGATCTGGAATTGAGCTTCCTTATGGAGCTTGTCAGTAACTAACTTGGAAATTGTGAACAAATGCATGGGGGGACTACAGCTCAGCTTAGTGAAGCCAGACCTTCCCAGCTTGTGAATACCCTTGTTCCCGTTTCTGCAGGTGAAGCGGAACAGCACCCCCCCCCTCTCTCTGTACGGACAGCTTCTGTGGCGGGAGTTTTTCTACACAGCAGCTACAAATAACCCGAAGTTTGATCGCATGGAGGGGAATCCCATTTGCATCCAGATTCCCTGGGACAGGAACCCTGAAGCCCTGGCAAAGTGGGCAGAGGGCAAGACAGGTTTCCCTTGGATCGATGCAATCATGACCCAACTGAGGCAGGAAGGGTGGATCCACCATCTGGCCAGGCATGCAGTGGCCTGTTTCCTGACTAGGGGCGACCTCTGGATCAGCTGGGAGTCAGGAGTCAGGGTGAGTCTGGCATTTCCAGAGGCTTGCAGGAGGCCATAAGGAAAACAAAGTCTCCCTGGCGCTCACTGCAAGGATGGGCACACAGGTATGGCTTTTGCTTTGCATGTAAAAGTTGCGTGGAAGAGAGGACTTGCTAACAGGCTGCTAGCCTGCAAACAACCTGACTTCTTTCTGCCTTCTACCATGAGGCACTGGCAGTATTGAGAGTCCAGTAACTAACTAAAAGTTTGTGGGATCCACTGGTAAATATGGACTGGCGTTTGGGGGGCTTTTTTTATCTTTTTGTAAAAGTTCTTTTGCTCTATCTTGTTTCTTTGCAAGTTCAATGTCACTTTATAACTGGACCTTTGTCCTCACTGTACAGTCCATCAGCATGCTGTGCCAGCCAGCTCCGTGACCGAAATCTGAGTCTAGAATCTCAAGGAAAGAGGATGGAAGACTCTTCTCTTGAGCCATCCGAAGGGACAGACAGTTTGAACCTATTTAGAGTACATATTGCCCTGTGCAAATGTGGGGGCAGGAGCAACTTGTCACAAAGCTGGCAAAGCAGAGCATAGCTGAAGTGCATCATAGGGTCAGGTGCTAAAAGCACAGTGTCTGTGTGTGAATGTGAGTGAGTGATGGCTGAAGCCTGCCTACTTCTAGTGGCAGTGTGCTCTGCGACCTTCAGAGACATTCTTTTTTGTTTTGGTGATTGTTCTTCTGTGCAGCATCTGCCTGCTTCCCATGGTTGCTGCTTTGCACTTGTTACACCTCCCAAGTTATGATCAATACCCAAGGCTTGCTGCAACACCAAATAGTGATTTAGTCCGTAACTGCATGAAAGATAAACGGGTGTTTTATCAGCGTGAGCAGACAGTGCCTCCCTATGTGAAAGTGTCAGGAAGTGAGAAAGCTTCAGCCAGCAGATTGCTTCTTTGCTGATGCTCTGGTTCACAGGAGCTGTACTCATGGCTCTGTGCCTGCCATTTGAAATAGCGTCCTGAGTCCACCTGCCCCAAAACGCCCTGCCTGGGGAAGCTCTCACTGCCTTTTTGCTGCGATTTCTGCAGGTATTTGACGAACTGTTGCTGGATGCAGATTTCAGCGTAAATGCAGGCAGCTGGATGTGGCTTTCATGCAGTGCATTCTTCCAGCAGTTCTTCCACTGTTACTGCCCTGTGGGCTTTGGACGTCGCACAGACCCCAGCGGTGACTACGTTAAGTAAGTGATGTGACTGGAGCTTCTATTTTGCTGGACCTGTAGGCCTAAGTTATTCAGTAGCTGACAGGTGTATGGCACTTTCTGTGCATTGTGAATGCTGTGTTGCTGAACTTTAAGTGCTGCGTATGCATCTTTTCACTTGTTTTGTAGGAGGTATCTGCCCAAACTAAAGGGCTTCCCCTCACGATATATCTATGAACCATGGAATGCTCCAGAGTCTGTGCAGAAGGCAGCCAAGTGCATCATTGGAGTGGACTACCCCAAGCCCATGGTGAACCATGCAGAGACCAGCCGACTGAACATCGAGCGCATGAAGCAGATCTACCAGCAGCTGTCACGCTACCGGGGGCTCTGTAAGTACCAACAATGTGAAAGATTCTATCTTCATGGGAGATAAAATCCTGGGAGGACAGGTCATGATTTGAAATTGATAGTACTTGTCTCTCTGTCCAGTCCTTGCAAGTGGAAGCAATCCCTGCCAAATCTACTCAGTCAGTTTCCAGGGTGAGCTCCATTTAGCTCTTGGACAGGTAAGAATGAAGTTTGATTAGTTTTGAGAGCTGGTGATATAAGCACAGTGTAATCCATATGCCATCAACAGTCCATTCACTTTAACAAACAACTAGGCAGAGCGTCCTAAATAAATATGCTGCTGAATCATGGCCTCTGTGGCCAGTGCTGGGTGAGCACAGCTCTGAATTCGTACTGCTTTGTGTTGTGGCTGTGCTGGCTGGTGATCATGAACGTGCTGGGATGTGGATATGCTGGTTGATGATCAACTAAGGTGTTACCATATGAAAGGCTTCTCCCACCCCAGGTATTTTTTTTTTCTTGACCATGATTGTCTTGCTTTTCTCTAGGTTTACTGGCATCAGTCCCTTCATGTGTGGAAGATCTCAGTGGCCCAGTCACAGACTCAGCTTCAGGGCAGGGCTGCAGTACCAGTACAGGTGATTTGGAGCCATTTGTGGTTTTTTGAAATAGTCTTATGTCAACTGAAAGGGTATGGGCAGGAGAGAGTGATCCTTTTTTAATAAGAGGGGGGAGTGTTGTTAGGAAAACAGATCCCATTCACCTTCCTTTAGGTTTTCTTCAATGTCCCCAGGGAGACTTCACTTCTAAAAGGTCTGAAGAATAGTTCATTAAAGTAAATCTTTTATTGCCTGTATGGGATCATACACAGCCACTTAAGGGAGAAGTGCAGAGCGCTGTAGGGCTAATTGGGTATAATTAAGTTGTCCTCCACTGAAGGGAGGATTTGTCCTGGGGGACTTAATTATTCTGCTTTTGGCAAAGTTTTTTCCAAAGTTTTCAAGGAGGGTGTGATGATATCTCTCTGTGCTTGTGCACTCTATAGTCTTCCTACTCCCAGCTCTGTAGAGGGTTTGGCCAGCGACTGCTTGTGAGTAGATTTAAAGGCAGGGGAACTGTTGCAATGATTCTCCTTCCTCTACAGCAATGAGGCTGTCACAAACAGACCAGGCTTCTCCAAAGCGCAAACATGAGGGAACAGAAGAGCTGTGTACTGAAGAACTGTTCAAACGAGCCAAAGTGACAGGTCTCCACACTCCAGAGATCCCTGGCAAGAGTTTATGATTGTGAGTAGTCCCTAGGGTGATCTGACCTAAACTAGCTTGTTTTGGCAGCTAGCAAGTCTCAGTCTTATTTGCTCTCTGCGTTTTAGTGAATAAGGTGGGTTTGCCTGTGGAGGGAGGTGGCTTCTAACTCTTAAGTCTACAGCCCTGTAATTCAGCAGTGGTCTGCCCTTTGGTTATTTTGCTTTTGCCAGACAAGCTGTTAACTCAGTTGCCCAGCAGAGATCAGTACCCTGTTGCTAGAATAATCACAGAGCACAGTTGTTCATGCGTTTTCTCTGATGGGGCTGCTTCTGCTTCCACAGAGTGAGCTTGCAGGCAGAGTTGCACGTGTGGTGAGAGGGGAAGAAGGGGAGCAAGCAAGGGTCCAATCACCTGCCTGAAATGCTGCAGATCCCTGGAGGGGAGGGGCTGGACACGTTCTCCAGATTTTTCAGTACAAGGGAATGATCAAGGCAAACTCTCTCTTTTGCTTTCTCCTACAGCTAGTGACAAACACCTTGCAACTGAAGAGTGAGTGCGCTGAAGAGCTGACCAGGGGAGCAGGGACTGCTGCCACAGAGGGACTGGACTGGAACTTGTGATCACTACAGAATATCTGGTCTCATATAAATGTGTAATTCCAATAGCTGCCATAAGGGGGCACTGTGTTGCTGTGCTTGGGAATACTGGGCTTTCTGGCCTCTAAGAGGCAAGTAGGTCTCCTCTCAACCATGCCCAGAATCTGCCCACATTTAAGGAGGCAGGAGCATTCTATCAACTTTGTTCACTCCCAGGTGTACCTTTCTTTTTTTGACAGTGGCTCAGTGCATGTGACTTGATGCATTGATGTAGGGAGCAAGATACGCGGATCTTAGAAATAGTGAACATCCTTTCTCATCACTAGTACTTAGTGGTGTGGTGAACTGTTAAATTCAAGTTATAGTAGGAATTGAGAAGGAAGCTGCTACAATATCAGAAATATAATACCCGTCCCGCAAAAGAACAGGAAAATCTCAGTATTTCTTTTGTTAGGCTAGACTTACGGGGATGTTAATGCTTTCTGAGTAAATCAAGATGATACTTAAGTGGTATGGAAACAAAATGAAGGACAACTGTACCATGAGAACAAAGAGGTATAAACTGTCTGTACGCTTTGAAAGGCACTTAAAACTTTCCCTGCAGAAGAATCTCACTGCTGCAAAGTGAGCCATAGTGCTGTTGCCTTGAATGGACAGCTTCAGAGCAGTTTGACATCTGGGGTGGGAGGAATTCGGAGAACGAGGAATTCTTCAGAGATCACACCTTCATACAAGTAAAGCAGTCTCCCAGAAGCTCGCTGGTCCAAATAATAAGGCATTTATACCTGGGCCCTGCACTCTGTAGCGTGCGTTTCCCTGAGTGAGAGGTCTCTCAAATGGAGTGAACAGTGTCTAGTGTTTAGCCTGTGGAGTGCCTCACACTGATAAGGGATGTATTAAACATCAGCTCCTTGAAGTGAGTCTTCCTTGGGCTCAGTCTGTTGTCTGTTCTGTGTGGATGTTTGCTCCTTCCTGTACTGGCATTTTTGTTTCAAGCTCTTACGCAGTATACTCTGATAACTCACACCCTGCACACTGCTCTTGCCATTTGCATTCATGGTTGTGCTTTGTAGCCTGGCAGGGCAACTGTATAGCTTTCCTGGTTCTTAAACCATACACTCCTTGGCCTGTTCCTGTTATATGTCATTTCAGCGTGGTGCTGGCAGAGCACCTCCACTTGCCTTCCCACCTGAGAGGGTAAGGGAGGGTAGTGCTGCAGAAGAGCCTCTCCTTTGGCACTTCTCAAGAGGGATTAGATCAAGCAGCTAATCCTGTGCAAGGGGCTGCTGTTGGCGCTGTTTTCATTTGCTGCCCAATATCTTTCATCCGCACCTGGCATAGATAGTGTGGGGCTGTTTGCAAGCTTATGTAACTTAACAGCTTGGGGAGCAACAGAGTTATCTCCCCCTCTGACTAGGACAATTAGATTCCATTGTGGAGCCCATGTTTGAACACATGGGGCTGCAAATAGGAACTGACTCAAATGTATCTGGGAAACCTGGAGGGGGTTGAATTGGGTCTAAGAGTTAATTTTTTGAATAGCTGAATAATCTTTCCTTCCTATTTTTCCCCCTGGGGCGTTGACCTGAGATTCCTTTTCCCAAGGGACAGACTGATGAAGTAAACAAGACTCACTTTTCTTGCCCTTACTTCCTTCTGAACTATTATTCATGGAGTCTGCCTGGTGGATAATCCTGTAATCAATGGGTTTTGTCTCCCTCAGCCTGACCAAGACCTTATTCCCACTGTCTTGAGGGTAGAACGGTATAAAGAAAAAGAGACCCTCCCCTTGTCTATTGCTGCAGATGGAAGAAAGGGGAAAGACATGCACTTTGTACACTTAGGTTACTGGAATTATGGTTTCTGTCTTGCTTAGGCAATGGTCTGTAAATACAATTTTTTTAATATATCTGTATAAAAAATGTCTTTATCCCTCTCTTTGTTGTCATCCTAATGATTTAGTTTGATAAGTGGCACTCTGGGGAGCTGGATCCATATGGGTAAGGAGCCAAAAGGAGGGGAGGCAAAAATCTCCTAAATGATCTCTTAAGAAGGCTTTGTGGGAGAGGAGGGAATTTGCAAGGTTCCTGTCAGTGGCTTTGATGTGCCACCTGGAAGAGCTGCCATTCAGGTAGCAGAAGTGGGAAGAACATAAAACACAAGGCCAGCCAAAGATACAGGAGAATCTTCCTGCAAGAGGTCTGTTAAGAAGACTGGGATTCATCCACTCTTTTTCTAGTGGAAACAATAAAGGTGTGTGAAACTGTGACAAAAGAGTAGAGGATTATTGTTAACTGTTTTCTGTAATGTTTAGGGTTGCACATATTCAATTAAACAAGATGGCAGATTGAACAAGGCTGCACCTTCCTTACATAGATTTTTGTGGTAAGCTTTCTGTTAGTTGTGGGTACTAACAGCTTGGCTGAGTTCAGAAAGGCTTGATGTTTCACAGGGAAAGAAAAAGCCATTGGTAACCTTTAGTGAAGATACCATCCTTGTTTCAGGATGGAGCAGAGCATTGTTGGAGGCTGAGGTAAAGGCACTGTCATTAAATTGATGCCAGTTTACAGATTTCCACGTCCTGGAATAACTGTTTTCTGTGTCTCAGGGCTAGGTGGCAGTATTTGACCTGGTACAGGCAGCCTCAAAGCAGGCATAGTGTGGGCTGTTAGCTTGGGAAGAGAGAGCACTTGGATTTTGATGCTGTGAGAGCAGTGGCTTTCAGGATGTTTCCCAGGGTGGTGTGAAGGCTGCTTTCAACTGAGAGGGTGGGCACTGGGGCAGAGAAGTGCTAGAGCTATAAACAACATGAACATATTTCAACATGGGTCTCCTGTCAGTGGTTGAGTGTTTTCTCAGGCTTCAGTTCTTCAGCTAAGTGATGAACCAATACTAAACACACTGACTTTGCAGTCTAGTAACTAGCTAGGATGCAGTTGGACTAAAGTCCAACAGATCTGCATTCTGCCATCCTCTGTAGACCTGGTTACTGGAACCTTTTTTTATGTTTGGAGAATTATGTGAGGTATTATTTATTATTTAATATATTATGTTGTTAGGAACCAGCCAGACTTTCAGAATCACACGTAGCTGTGAAATTTCTCGTCCGGGTTTGGCAGTGGAGCTGATCTAGAACAGAAGTTGGTGGAGCTTTAGCCTCAGTTGGGTTTGTTCAGATAGTGCTAGTCTGAACATGAGCTAATAAATTATTACAAACAATAAAGCCAATGCACAATTCTAAAACATTTTGCATGTATAAGCATTTAAAATTTGGAGCCTCATTTGTTCGGCAAGTTTGAGGTGCAAAGGGTAGTTTTGGAAGATAAAAATTAAGAGTGTTACAAAGAGGTGCTGGAGATATAAAGGGCATGCCTGGTCTGCAAGGAGAGCAACGTGGCCAGTGTGTTGCTTAACTGACTGAGGAAGCAGTCAAAGCTTATGCTGTTGCTGAGTTCTTGTCTCCAGCAAGAACCTTATGGGCTTGAGGAAGTAACACTTCAATACTTGAAATGGTTCATACATAACAAAATCCTCTTGAAAAATAGCAGCCTGTGTCTTGGAATAATGAAGAACCAGGTAGACTGCAAACTCAGTCCAGCTTTCTCTAGCAAGGATATAATTATGTAAATTGAACCTGCAGAGGTCGGATTTGATGCTTCTTCTCTGTGCTGGCCAGAACATCTGTCAAAGGATGATGGTGATGTGGCTAAGGATGGAAACTACCTTGGATTTCTAGCAGAGAGTGATTGCCTGTTTTGTGTGCTGGTGGTTGGGGAAATTTCCTTCCTTTATATCTTCTGTCTGCACAAAGATGGAACTCAAGTGGTTCCAGGCAGGACTGGCTGAAATGTTTGAAAGTAGAAAACACATTTGGATATGAAGAGATGGGAACCAGAGCTGTGGCCTCTGCCATGGAGCAGAGGGGAAACAGGAGCAGTGAGAAGAAGGGCTGATGGAAAGAAAGCAAAGTGCTAGCCTGGTATGACTGCATTTAGGAGGGAATACCTTAGGTAAGATCAACTGGTTCATCTAGGGGCAAGAAGTAGGAAAAACTCTCAGGACATAAACTTTCCTCAGGTTTAACTTAAGGCTGAGAACGGTTGTTCTGAAGTGAACCTGACAGTCAACTGGACAATTTGAAAGAGCCAAAAGACGGTGGATGCCTTGTGAGCAGAAATGCTGGATAGGAGAAGTGTCATCTCTGTTTTGCAGGACATGTACATGCACATGAACCGCTCTCTGAAAGTCTTCTCTTAGCGGCCACGGACACAGCCTACCATGCATACAAGGAGACAGATGTGACCAGTAGCAGCGCAGTCAGAGATGGAAGTGGTTCTTCTGCCAGGCCAGCCTGAGCAAGAACTGGCTTGAAAGGTCTGACGGGGGGAGCTGTTGGTGTTTGCCTTCCCTGCACAAGGGGAGATGTGCTTTTGGTGATCTGGCTGCAGGAGGAGATGGCAGCATTACCTCCTGGCCCAGGTCAGAGGCCAGACCACCACAGCCATACTGCAGAAGAATCATGTTTCAGTAGCTAAGGCATATGCTTTAAGATGGAGCTGTGTCAAAGCTTTCACCAGGCTCTGAATGGATGCTGGTGAGTCTCTTGGATCCTGCCTTTAAGACCATTTAGTCTATGCATCTAAACAACAAAGCAGACACCTAGTCCTCTTGGGAGGCTGCCTCAGAGCTACCTGAGCATGGTGATCCTGGGAGCGTGCTTGTTTCCATGCTAGCCCAGGAGTAACATCTCTTTCAAGTTCATCTGGCAGGACTTTGTGCCTTGGAGTGCTCTGCTTGCTCTTCTCTGGAGGAGCAGCTGATATCCTGGGTCTTGGCCAAGAATTAATACCATTGCCTCAATGACAGCTCTGTCATTTTAGAAACACTGATGGGACCTGCTATATATTTAAAGTCTGAACTGCTAAAGCAGTGCCACCCATCCTATCCAGAACTGTCACAGACTGTAACCAAGAGTAGGATGGACATGCAGGGAATACAGAAATCTGTTCAGGTAGAGAAGTGGCCTTGTCCCCTTAAATAACTAATATTGTCCACTTCTGTGCCTGCATGTTTTTTCTGAGATAGCCTGCAAAGCACTGGGAGGAGAGGCAGGGGAAAAAAACCTGTGGCTCAGTCTGGTGGGAAAGGTAGCAGAGAAGAGCAGTCATCCCAGATAAGATGCTTCATGGGAAACAGCTGGCTGTGAGAGCGTCTGCCTGTTTGTTCTAGGCAGAGACCTGCAACCTCGAGACGTATTTCTTTTCCCATCGTGCCTGTGGAGCATGTTTATAAGCTTTATTAATTCCTCTTGCTGTGCTCACAGTCCTGGCAATCTTCAGTGGGGACAGGGTTTGCACTGGGGCTGCTATGCCTGTTGCCAACCTGCAAACCTGCTATGTGTGGAGAAGCACATCCCGATTTTTAGCTGCTGCTCCTGCTGCCTCCATGCGTGACTCAACTGCAGAGACCCTCGCAAGTAGTCCTGTTTCCTCAGCCCCTCGCCTATGGGTGCTGCCTGCCCACTCTCCCAGCTGGCCCTGCCCTGGACTGCTGCCTCGGGCCTGGGGGAGACCCCCGGTATTCCTTGCATGGGGTGACACTCCAGCCACTCTTTTGCATGGGCGGAGACCCCAAGTCCCCCCTACACTGGAGCAGGGACCCCAGGTACCCCTTGCACTGGGGGAGAGACCCCAGCCACTCCCTTGCATGGGGAGGGACACTCCAGGTCCCCCTTGCTCTGGGGCTGCTTCCACCGCCTGCGGCAAATCTGCCCGGGGGAGGGCGGGTGCTGCTGCCTCCAGCTGCGAGCACATCTGCCCCGCGGGTGTCGTCCCAGCCGCGGCTGCACCTGTCCTGCAGCTGCGGCGGGTGGAGAACCCGGGCTGCGCCCCCCGCCCCCGGCAGCAGGTATGGCCCTCCCCGAGCATCCCCCTCCCTCCTTCCCTGCCTCCCTCCCTCCCACCCGCCCGCCCTTCGCCTGCATGGAGAGAGCCACGGAATGGCGGAGCGAGAGAAAGGAGCCGCATCCCCGCCTGCCTCCTCCCCCTTCCTGNATGCTCAAAAAAACTAAACAAAAAAAAAAAAAAAAAAAAAAAAAAAAAAGCTTCATCTTTTTCCCCACCCCCAGGAAAGCGTTTTTCTAGCCCTTTCCTAGAAATCCCCGGTGCTCCCTCTCCCTTCCCATCCCTGTTAAAGAGGAACCCCAGGCGCGATGGTGGGAGAGGGCCAGGATTGATCCTCTTGGCGAGACCAAGTGCTCCCATCGATTTGGGATAATAGGGGCTGGCTCTCCTCTGAAACCCAGCGAGGACTTCCCAAGGCAGGGGCCAGGCCAGAGATGGCCAGAGGTGCAAGGGCTTTGGAGCCTCTGGTTCATGCCGAGGGCAGCTCTGGGATGAAGATGCTTTGGGTGGGTGATGGAGTTCTGCCACTGCCTGGTGTCATTTTCCATCGGGGGGAGACTCACCACTTCTGCTGGCTCTGCTATTGTCAGCCATTGCTCTCTGCTTGCCTCTGGCACCCAGGGGTGCTGCGGTAGAGCTGGCTGCAAAGCAGGGATGAGTACCATCTGCTTTGTGTGGTGAAATTTTGGGGAAGATGCAGAGGCGGCTGGTCCACGCATGCAGCCTCTGGCTGGCCCCAGCCGTCAAGGCTTGGGGACCTGCGAGGAAGCAGGCAGGTGACACCAAGCTATGGTGGTGCTGGGGCAATTTACCCCTGAAGGGCTCCTCTGCTCCCAGATCCCCTTTGCCAAGTGGCTCTGAGGCTTCGGTAGCCACCTCCTATTGCAGTTCTGCCTGCAAGAGCTGTTGGGAGCTGTTGCAACATGGCTGGGTAAACCCTGCAAATCAAGTGGTTAAATGCTGCCTCTGGAAATGTTCACTGTGGAGAAGGGGCTCGGACGCTGAGCCACCAAGCAGCCTTGGGCCCATGAGACAGACAGGCTCGTCACCCAGTGATGTCCTGAATGCAAGAGCTGTCCCCTCAGCACTTTACTGCCAACAGCAACACCCTGAGAGGGGAAAAAGAGGTTCTGCTTCTTGCTGTGCCTGAGGCCTTTGGAAAACGGAGCCTGGCACTCCGGCAGCTTGTCCTGGGAAAGAACCAGCTTTAGAGGAGGACTTGCAGCTGAGCATCTCAAGAGTTGGGACAGGAGTGCGAGATCTTCACCTGGCACTGAGCTCGAGGTGTGAGATTCGAAGTGGAAGGAGATGCTGGTGATGTCCCTGAGCACAGGGCAGGGTCTAGCAGACTAGAGGTGACACTGTGGTAGGGAGCAGCGTGTGAGGAGGGAACCTGGCTTGTGCAACGTTTGCAAGCTGAGTTATGTAGTACAGCTTATGTTGTGCCTGTCCCAGGTCCTGGGTCCCCACAGCAGGTGCTCACAAGGGGACGCCCTCCACAGCCAAGCTAGAACCAGCAACAATAAGCATGGCTGAGGCTAGGGGTTCAGCCCACAGCTGGTGGCAACGTTCTAGGGGAGCCCTGGCCTCTGCCCCAGCTTGCTGCCTGCAGGATAAGGTGTTTCAGCTTTTCTGCCCTCTAGTACATTCGCCTGCTCTTCCAGCTCTGAGTGGCAACATGCTGGCACAAGCATTAGGTGATTGGTTGGCTTGAATCGAGAGAGGACTTGGTCCTGGTCAGCAAGCGGCATGACAGGCTAGTGTCTGAAGCTCTGAAGAGAGCAGTGGTGGTTTGGCAGGTTCTCATTGCCAGTGATGGCTTGTTGTCTGAGAAGAGATGAGAGGAGAATGATGGTGATATGAGTCCTTTAACCAGGAGGACCTCCAGAAGTGACTGCTCACCACAAGAAGAACAATAGCATTTTAGGAGAGAGCAGTAAAAAAAGTTCTCACCCAAATTCCCTGTTGTCTTTAAGCCTCCCAAAGCCTCATGGCTGGGGCTGCACCCCACTGGGACTCCTTAGCATCTTTTCATGAACACGTCATTGCAGATCCTCACCCTGCCAAGAAGCTCTGCCTGTGCTTCAAGCCAAGCTTTCCTCTGAGGGTTTCTCTGGGACCTCTCTGAGGCTGGGTGTCCCTCTGCCCAGCATGAGAGGCAGAGAGGGTTGGCAATAACTGGGGTGCAGCTGGGTGCAGGGCCCCACAGTGTTCGCTGTGCTGCCTGCTCCACTTCCCCGCTGTTGTAGCTGGGACCTGGGAGGTCAGTGACTGATTTCTTTTGGTTTTCCCCATCCACCTAGCTGCTGTGGTAGGAAGGTTCCTAGGGAAAGAAACCCTTAGGGAGTTGTTTTCATGGGTCAGGAGGGAGGGGTAAACTCTACTCTTTAAGGAGTCCTGTGGGAAATCACAGCCCTTCCTCGTGCCATTACTGGGGCCTCAGGAGGGTAGGAGGTCTCCGGAGGAAGGAGCCCCCTCTGTCTCCTCAGGAAGTTCAAGGAAGCACCTTCAGCCTGAGGCAAAAAACAATCTCAACACTCTGGGTTATTTTATGAGTCTGCTGTCCTCATCTGGAGCTGTCAGAGGAGCCTGTTTGGAGGCAATGAGCTGGAGCTGGGGCTACCTGTCTTCTTGAGAGGGTAGCATAAGGGCTGTCCTTCTAATGGAGAGGGAGAGAAAGAGATACCTTCTCAGTTGAAATAAAAGAGTACCTGTGGCTTTTGTGATGGAAGAAAAAGCCCAGGGCCAGCCGAATGTAGGATAGTACTATTTTTCCCACTGACATTGGTTACACGACTTCTGCACAGCACTGCCTGGAAGCAGAGTGTCAGAGTACAGCCCAGGCAACGGTGCTTGTTGGAGACCCCAGCTCTGTTGGACCGTGTTGCCCTGGCCAAGTACCCACATGGGAATCTATGCAGAGGCAGAGGACAGAGGAGACAATGTTGAAAATCTCTTTTTCACTGGCAGGGGATGGAGCAGAGGGAGCAGACGGGTTTGATTTATAAGGCTGTTACTGGGACTGTGATTGTACTGCTCCTGCTAAGGGCAGGTAACAACTGCCTCTGCTTATGCATCCACATGTGCTCCCTCACTTGTCATTTCCAGGTGTCCCAAGTTTATTAGTTCTCATGTGTTCAGGAGGTCTGCCAGCCTGTGGGTGAGCCTTGGCACATCCTTCAGGGGAGCGCCTGTAACCTCCACAGATGCACAGCTCACGCACCCTCATGGCCATGGGACAATCTCCCACGTACCTGTGATGCCATGGTGCCCACCTGCAGTGGCATACATATGGGACCTGTGCCTCCACTGCTGCCACTGGCAAGGGAAGCTGTGCAAGTCCCATTTGGGCTTTTACTGCCAACAATGGACCTGAGAGAAGTCAAAGCTATTTCATTTTATTGGTATATTTAGACTCTTTGAGAAGCCAGAGGGAAAGGCAGGGGTGTTTAAAGCACAAAGAGTGGGGGGACAGGACGATGGAGAGCCTTCCTTGTATCTCCTAGGAAGACCCAGAGCATCCCTATGAGAGGAGAAAAGGCTGAGAGTAATAGGGAGGTAAAGATTTCTTTATTCATTGCATTAAGCAAGGATGTTTCAAGCAGACAAAGTGCCTCTGGGCAGAGCTGATAGGGAAGATGGAGCCCTGGATACCGTTATAGGGGAACCAAGAGACAATAAACACACTGTCATGAGAAACATTTGCTGGTGGGGTGGCACCAGTGGGTGAGAGCCAGTGTCAGGTTAGTTCAGTGGAGTGCTTCAGGCCATCTGGTGATTTGGACTTCTGTGCACATCAACAACTGTGTCCTGACCAGGGGGCAAAGCTGAGTCCCAAGGCACTGATAGTGCCTATCATTCACAGTCCCTAGCAGGCCAAGGATAGTTCTTGAGGTAGATGCCAGCTTCAGAGCAGGAGGGCAGTGCTGCAAAGCAGGGTGTGTGCAGCTGGTGGGGAGAGTGATGCCCTGTCCTTGTCTCAAAATCAGGGTTTTGCAGGTATTTTTTGGCTCCATCCCGATGTGGCAAGGAGTGAATGGCTCTGTGGAGGCTCAGGTTCTGTGGCATGCCAGCAGGAGGCGAGTGGCTCTGAGAGACATAGCAGTGATGGAGGATTATCTGAGGCCACTATGCCAAGTGTTTGTCCTCCCGGCAGCCCTTTCTGGGCAAGGCCCCTATTTCCTTCAGCAAAAGAAGAGGGGTGGGAGCTGGCAGAGCATCTCAACGGGTATTTCTCTGGTCCTTAACAAGGGTTAGAGATCGGGGAAGATCAGGGACAGCCATGCCTAAGGCAGGAGTGGAGCTGTGAGTGAGGTGGGGGCAGGTGGGGAAGGGGTAATGCTCCCGGCACTGGTCTGTGGCAATGGGGCTTGCCCCTTGGCAAAGATGCTCCTCTTGCTTCCCTGCACTTGGGAAATGCAGCCAGCCACAATGCTGGTCCTGCTGTGCTGGAAACGTTCCGGCCTTTGCCTCAGTGAGCCAACCTTGCTCTGTCTGGTGAGAAGCTGGACAAACACTCCTGTCTCCCCCAGGCTGGGATACTGTCACTGTGGTGGGGCAGAGCCCCTTGTTCCTGGCTCAGCCAGTGAGGCTGCAAGAAAGAAGCCAGGTGGCACCAGTGTCCATGCAGGGGCAAGCAGATCCCCTGTGCCCACTGTGGGTGCTGGGGAGCAGGCAGTGGAGCAGGAGCAGGAGCCGGACTGGCTGGCTGGTAGGCGGAGGCAGTCAGCATCCCCGGCAGAGTGCAGGGACTTGGCACTGGCTCAGCCTGGGAGGTTATTTTTTTTCCCCCTCCAGGACAGCTGATTCCATCTATTTTTAATGAGCTTCCCCAGGTTGCGCAGTGAGGAGACAGAGCACTGCTGGCAGCCACAGACTGCACCGGGGCAGGCAGAGGGGCAGCAGGCACGCAGGGCTCAGCTGTCGTCTTCCTCCCTCCTACTTGCCTCAGGCCTGGGGGTCTTCCTTAGGGTGGGAGCGTGTCCCCTAGGGAAAGGAGGTCCTCCTCAATGCAGCTGCCCTTGAAAATGGAGTCGAGCACCGAGGAGGAGACCTGGCTGGAAGATCAGTGGGAGAAATGGTAGGGGACTGGCTGGGCCTTGGGGAGGGGGGCTGTCCTCGTGGGCATGCGGGGGACGAGGGGCAGCCTCTCATACCTGGGCATGTTACCTTTCTCTGTGAGTGATGGCTGCAGGACAGGAGCAAACTTGGCACGCAGTCGAGCCCAAAGTTTTTCCAGCTACGCAGGAGCTGTGTGGCAGCCAGGCGCTGGAGCGGCAAAGGTGGCTGGCCACATCCTACCACCCACCAGCATCTGCAGGCAGGGCCAGTGCTGGATGCCTGTGCATCATCTTCCTGACCCTGAGACCTCAGGCAGGGCTGCCTGTCCCCATCCTGGAGCAGAAGGCCTTGCCACCCACTGCTTCTCCAACATAGCTGAGGAGCACTTGCCAGCTCTGTTAAGACACAGTTGTGCCTCTTGCTGAGACTCCATGGCACCTGCTATGCTCCTGCACCATGGTGGGTGGAGGCCCCGAGCATTAGAAGCTGATGCTGTCCCACTCTGGCGACCCACGTAACCGGAGAAGAAATCAATTTCTGCTTTGAAGGCTCTTTTAAGCATCCTGCTCTGTGGTCCCTCTCTTCCCTGGGCAGCAGCAGGAGATGGGCAAGGGGGTGTTCAGACACCCCACCCTGTGCTGAAGGCTGCATCCATGACCCCGCAATGCATCTGGTGAAGGCTGCCTTCACCCCAGGGAGCCCATGGCTGATGGGGTCCTTGGAAGCTTGGAGGGGAGATACCATTTTCCCTGCAGGCTTCTCCTTCTCCACCCCCTACACTGAGGACCAGGACAAGAGAGGTGTTGCCCCTTCATAGCACTAGCTTCCACTGCAAGGGGGGAGCCCCGTGGTGTTCAAGCAATGCTTAAGGCAAGGGTGGGAGTTCTGCAGGCCATAAAATACCCTTCTCCTTTCCTCACTGGTCAGGGCTCAGCATGGCTCTTCCTGAGCATCTACCAGCCCAAGGAGCTAGGAGTAAATGGAAATGGCAGCATGCAAAGTAGTGCCCATGGCTGCTCCAGCCAAAACTAGAGGGACTGAGTTTGTTGTCAGAGGACTTTTGAGCCAGGGTCTTTTATTTGCCCCTTCCCTTGGTAATGAATGTGTGACAGGAGCATTGTGGTACCACCATGGAGAAGTGTTTTCATGCACAGAAGCCAGAAGCACCTTGCTGTCCCTCTGGGGACACAAGCAAGGAGCCCTTTTGTCAGCATGTTTCCAGCAGTTGAAAGGGTATCTCTGTAAACTTTCTAAGGGGGTGTAATGAGCCTGCAAGGCTGACAGCTGTAAGGAACCCCTGAGACCACACAAGTGGCCTCAGCAGAGTAGACTCATCAGCACCAATGGCCACAGGGTCAGGCCACTGCAGTCAGCCTGGGCACTGATTTTGGCACAGAGGGAAATTGCTGCCCTCTCTTACTGCAGGCGTCAGGGCTGGAATGTCCCTTGAGCCATGGCTCAGGGGCTGGTCATGCCATGTCCAGCAGGTTTGTGGTGCTTGCAAGGTCTGTGGGTCTTCATATAGTGACCTGTCCCAGCAGGTCTGTCCTCCAGCTGTGACCTTTGAGTATACCCAGCCCTTCCTCTCCCTGTAACTCTGGCCTTTTCCCTGCTGTGTGTTTGTGCCCAGCTGAGACAACACCAGAGCCTCCCTGGGATAGTAGAAGCTGAATGACCTGGGAACACCTGGCTGTGCCATCTGTCTTATCCTCCCCCAAACTGCACGTCCCTGCTGACTTTGGTCAGGCAGGTGCTGGTTTGAGTCATAGTCCTCCTGCCTCCCTATAGCTGTGGGCTGTGCACACCCATGCCTTTTGGAAGGAGCCACCTTCCCAGTCTTTCTCCCAGTAAATACTGGGAGAGCCTCCCCAGGGGTGGGCAGTGCTGCTCCTGCCCACAGGGAGCACACCACCCTGCACACTCCTACACGTCGCATATGCAGTGGGTGACAACCCTACCTCTGCTCCCTCCAGGCTCACCCACGACATCAGCCTTGAAGAGTTTGAGGATGAAGACCTTTCTGAGATCACTGATGAGTGTGGAATCAGCCTACACTGCAAGGAGAGCCTGGCCACCCGGGTAAGTGTGACAGGGACAAGGGAGGGAGACAGGGACACGCAAAGTGTGCCAGTGGGGCTGGCAGGACTAGCAGTTCCTGTGCAGGGCCACCAGGTCCCCAGGCCAGTGATGCTTCTTTAATGTACCCAATGCCACAACCCCAGTCTCCTCTGTTCTGCAGTGCCCTCTCATCATGACAGTGCAGACCCTTTCTGACGCGGCCAAACCCAGGAGACAAAAAGGCATCTCCAAGCCAGTGGCTTTTGATCCCCACTGTGCTGGAAGGTTTTGAATTTGTTCTTCAGGGATGAACCTGAGGGTTTGTGTGCAACTGGGAGTATAACCCTGTTTGAGCAGGATGGCCAGCAAGCCTCTTGCACCTGATGGGCATCCTCAGGAGGCAAGGACATGTGCAAGATAGCACCAAAGGTGCTAGACCATTCTTTCTTCTCCCACATGTCCCTGGGCCTGGAGGCATGGCTACTGACATGGTGAGACCTCTCCTCTGCTCAACTGAGGTGTTCCTTCTGGCTTGCTAGTTGCCTTTAGCAAGAACTGTCCTCAGGCATATAATAGGTGGGATTGCTGAAGGGTGAGAACAGTGAAACAGGGATGGAGGAGGTGGCTCTGACAAAGCAGGCGGCAGCTGCTGTAGGTGGGTCTCCCATTCACCTTAAACACCCTGGGGAATTTTATGGAGACCCCTACAGGTTCACACCACTATTTGAACTGCCCAAGAAGGCCATGGGGGCAGAAAGGTAGAGGTAAACTAATTTTTACACTGGATTTGGAAATATACAGGAATTCTATATCATTGTGTTTAATGCTAAAGGGCGATACAAATGCTGGAGCAACCAAATGGTTTGAGAATCATTTCATCCCTCAGGAGAAATATTTCCTCTGCAAAACTGATAAAGATCCAGCAAGGAGAGTAAAGGCAGAGGAATTTGTAGCAGATTTAAAATTAGAAAGTGAATTTGTGATGCTAGGAATCCCATGTTGACAGCAAGAGGGTACAGGCAGACCTTATCCCTGGGAGGTGAAGATGTCTTACTGTGCTGCTTGGTCTAATTCAGAAATACAGCTGCTCTCAGAGGTAGGGCAGGCTGCTGCTGTATATCCTTGCACTTGCTGCAGGCTCCTGCTGCTCCAGGATATTATGTTCAGGGAAGGGCAAGGGGAGCCTGGACTCGTGGACTGTGTGCACTGAAGGAAGGAGGGATAACATTGGAGGCAACAACAAGAGCAAACCTAGTACAAGATGTCCATGAGGGCACAGCCACAGAGAGGGCAGGTCGCTGGGAAGATCTTCCTGCCTGGAATAGTTGAGGCAGGCAGGGACTGTGGGTACATTGCTGGATGCTTTGCATTAGCAGTCCAGTTCTCTGCTGCTGATAGCACTATGGGGCTTTTAGGGCAGGAGTTCTTTTTTCCTTATAGACTGCCAGCTCTTGGCTGAGGTTTGGCAGGGAAGGTAAGTGTTGGGAGGGGGGCATGCAGCTCACTGCTGCAGCTGTTCCTTGGTGATAAGTTAAAATAGAATCATAGAATAGTTTGGGTTGGAAGGGACCTTAATGATCATCCGGTTCCAACCTCCCTGCCATGGGCAGGGACACCTCCCACTAGATCAGGCTGCCCAAGGCCTCATCCAGTCTGGCCTTGAACACCTCCAGGGATGGGGTAGCCACAACATGCCTGGACAACATGTTAGAGTGCTTCACCACTCCCATCTTGAAGAATGTCCTTATTTCTTGTCTAAATCTGCCCCTCTCCAGTTTATACCCATTGCCCCTAGTCCTATCATCACTACAGTCCTTTTTACAAAGTCCCACCCCAGCTGCTATAAGGCTGCTATAAGGTCTCCTCAGAGTCTTCTCTTCTCCAGGCTGAGCAAGCCCAGCTCTTTCAGCCTGTCCTCATATGGGAGGTGCTGCAGCCCTCTGATCATCCTTGTAGCCTCCTCTGGACATATCTGGACTGTTTTGCCTATCTAGAAGTTCACTGAGGGGTTTCTGCTTCCCTGCACTGCAGTGCTCGACAGACCCTCGACAGAGGGTTTACTCAGACTCCAGTAGTGAGCCCTATACCTTCCCCAGGGAAAACTCGGATTTGCTTTGCAGAAATGCCTGGGTGCACTGAAAGTCTGCTGGGGTAGAAGGGGGATGTGAGGCTGCCCTTGGGGAAGCAATTAGCTATTCATGAACACAGCAAAGGAAGAAACCTTCCACACTCAGAAAAAAAATGCCTGCTAAAAATGTGTCCAAATGGTTTTATACAGGACACAGAGAATTGCCCGAGGTTCAGAACCGAGAGAGGCAACAGCAGCAGCAGCAATAGCGGCTTTTCAATCCCAGACATCCAAGGCAAGCGCCAGGGAGCTTTCCAATCTTATTGCCATCCAAAGTGAGCTTGGAGCAACAAAGTTGCAGGATCTGCATGATGGAAGCAGCCAGGCCCAGAGGGAGCAGCTTGGCTGGGTCTGTACATAGCACAGGGGCCAGCAAATCAGTAATGACCTACGGCCAGCATCAGCCAGCTAATTGTATCATGTGGTGATAGCTGGCTCAGCACATCATCCTGACGCCTTGGCTAGGTCTGGGGAGGCTATGTGCTGATGTTCTGTTCATGGTGAGCTCCTGGTGCTGATGCTGCAGAGCACCTGTGCTGCTTGGATGGAAGGTTGGTGTTAGTTGCTCCCTTAGTGGCAAAAGCTTTGTGACAGACGGAGGGATGTGGGGAGAGAGCAAGCTGCCAGCTTGCAGAATCACACAGAAGCAGAGAGCAATGGAGACGGGGAAAATAGACACTATGGAGAGCATGGTGAGCCACAGGGCATCCAGCTGCTCTGAACTTCCTTACCTGGCAGCAAGTCTCCAGAGAGATGGGCAGGTGCAGTACCTGCCCTGGTGGTGAGTGGGAAGGCACTGGGACAGAATGAGAGAACAAACACTGCTAGAGGTCTGGGAAGGCAGCTGCTGGATGGAGACAGATGTTGAGGTTGGCAAGTCAAGGAAGAGCCACTTGGCAACAAAACCCTGTGCAGGAACAGGTGGCTGTGTGGAGATCAACTCCAAAACAACGGTAGAGTTTGGGTTATATTTCAGTCCTGGAAAAAATGAAGATGACTTCATCATCAGCTATTTTAGCAGCTTGCCAGAAATAGTGGCTTAGACACAGAGAAACTGCAAGCATAGACTGATGTTTGTGCAAGGGGGAACTCTGAAACATCCCTTAAATTCAACAAGATGTCCTGAATGAATGAAAACCTGGAGCAAAATGAGGGGTAGGCTGAGGTGAGGTTTCAGCAGAGGAGCTGAGGTGAGGTTTCAGCAGAGGAGCAGAGCTGCATTTAGGGCTGTTTAAGGCTCCTTCTGCAAGACAGGTGGCATGGTGAGGGAGGCCACCCCACCTTTCAGGTGGCTCCAGCAGGGTGGTTGGGCATACTGAGGATGGTTGCAACTGAAGAATCAGGCCTTCGCTTTGCATTTGGCCTCGGTTTGGTGGCTTGGAAATGTGTCGTGATCATCCCTGCTTTCAGCATGATGGATCCCAGCAAACAACCAGGCTGCATATAATAAAGGTTTGGTGCTTCATCTGTATTCCGTGAGCTGTGGAAAATGGTTAATGCAGGAGTGGGGGAAAAAAAAAAGAAAGAAAGAAAAAATAAAAGGAATACCCTTCTTGCAAATATCTGTGAGCATGAGAACAAGTGTCCAAAGGAGAAGAGTTAATAGAGGGCTGTGCTGAACCTTCATGGTCTGCATGGAAAGGCCTGAACCAGCCATGAAGTTACAGATATATGGAGGAAAAAAGCAAAACACTGATTTTTCAGCACAATAGGACTGCTGAAAATGCCAGTCTTCCTCTTGATGCTTAGTGTCAGTAATCCAGTGTGCCACTGGTAGCAGCCTCCCCTGGAAGGGCCGTGGGAGCCACTGCAAAGGGGAGCAGCTGCAGCGAGCTCGCCAGACTGCTGCTCTGGGGACTGGCGGGGAGGTAACTGCATGGGTTGGGAACAAACTACAGTAGCAAGGTGGCTGCTTACTCCAGGCACCTTTTCAAAGGCTGTCTAATGAAACTCCCTCTGTGATCTGTCAGCAGCTGTGGCTGTGCCAGGCTGGGAGCAGAGGCTTCTCCTGGTGCCTTGAAGCTGAGAGCAAAGCAGTCACAGCTGGGTGGCAGGGAGAGGGGATGCAGTTTTCCCCTCTGCTTGGTGGGTCCTCCTTGCTCCTCCTTGCTTTTCCCAGCTGAAGGTTCTATCAGTCTTCCTCCAACAGGAAAGCTGCCGGCATAGGGGTAGCCGTAGTGGTTAAGGACCAGGATCACTCAAGCAACATCTTGCATATCACCCCACTCCCCTTGCAAGAGCCTTTCATTCCTGGAGGAACAAGCAGCATACACCCCTTCCCAGGGCTGACAGCAGCCCCCACGCAGTCAGCTCCCCTGGCTAGACGGGGGCTTCCAGCACCTCACAATTGCAGCAGGGCTCAAGCTGCTCCGGCTTCCCTGGGGCTGATGGACCATGACATCAGAACTATCAGAGACTCATTGCTGGACACTGAGACTTCTTGCTGTTGGGACAGCACTAGGCAGGTGGGAGGTAGCAGTACCAGGAGCTTGCCAACATTGTGGCCATCCCAGGGACAGATCTGTAACAGAGGTGTGAGCCTCCCTGTGACTGTACTGGGGCCCAGGTATGCATCTCGTGTACATCCCACTGCAGGATTTGTGCACTGGCACTGCTCTCCCACGTGCCCTAATCTCTCCCACATATTGCAGGGACTTTGGGAAGTCACCTCACCATCATGTCTTTGCTGAGACATGAGCATACTTGGGATAGCCTTAGTTTACATGAATTAGGGGGCTCCTAAGGCAGCTTATTCTGGTGCAGCATCATCCCTCCAGTGAGAAAGGCTTCCCAAAACCTAGTTCCTGCCCTCATTTTGCAGATCACCTCAGGTCCCATCAGATGGTAAGATTATCTGTTGCTGTGTGGGTTCAAAATCACTTTATTGTGCTAGACGCCGTTAGTAAATATCTGCGCTGGTTGTAGCTTCCTCCTAACTATTGAACCTGGAATGATACATCCCTCCTAGCGTGCTTTTTTTTTTTTTTTTCCCAGGCAGATACCATTTTGCTTTTCTGCATCTTTCTGACTTTACCTCCTCTATGAATTTTCTGAGTGATCACCACAGGATTATGGAGGTAGAATCATTAGCAGCCTAGGTTGAACATCACCAGCTGACTCAAGCACACCTACGTTAGCTCAGTACAATCTATTTAGTTGGCATTTCCTCCTAGTTGTTTTCCTTTGCTTCTGTTACCCTGTTAAAATCCACATGTTTTGACACAGAAACACAGAACTTGTTTTATGAAGACTAACATTAAAACCAAAGGAGTTAAATGTTTAAAGCCTTGAGAGGATGAGTTTTGGTGGCCAGTGCTCCTCCAGGTGCTCACCCATTGCTTGCCAGGACTGCAGTAAGGATACTGGGATGAAATGGCCTGAATGAGAGGGCTTGTACTGTGCCTGTAGCAGGCAGAGCCTTGCCTGTGTTGCTAGCAACAAGAGCTCTTGAAGGGGCTGCCAGGGCTGCTGGGGCTGTTGCTTCTCCCATAGCTCAAGGGTCATCCTCTGTGCAGCCAGAGACACAGACAGTGTCAGCCGCAAAACACACCTTTCTCTACTTCTGCCCAGTGGCAAGCTTTCCAGTCACCACAAACAGCCAATAACATGGAGAAATCAACTTGCTAATGTCATGTTGCAGCCTTTATGGCTGGCTGCTACCGCTCATGCATGTGCAAGCTCCGGTTTCTGTAAGGAAAATGGATTGTGAAAGGAACTGCTGACCTTTAAACACCTGCATCTGTTGGGGGACATCAGTGCCTCTTCACCCAGCAACGCAGCCCTGAGGGCATTTTCTCCTCACAACCCAAGATGCAAAGGCAAGGAGTAGGGATGCTCCTGGTCAGAGCACAGCCAGTGCCAGCAGGTGTCTGGGAAGCTAATGTCAGGCTGCTGGCTCATTGAACATCCCTTCTGCATGGCTTCACATCCCAATATGTGCAAATGCAAGGTGTGTGAGAAAAGGCTTGTTCATCCTCAAGATGAGGAGGCTGAGGAGGGTGTATCTGCTGTTCCTGGCTATCTAATGTGCATTACAGGCAAGAAGGAGCCTGGGTTCTGCAAGAGGTGTGAAAATTTTAAACCCATAGAGAGAAAAAGTAGTAGTAGTGCAGCACTGGCACTCGTGCCCAATGTGGCAGTGGGTTCTCCATCCATGAGAATATTCAGGTGTGATGGGCAAGGCCCTGAGTGACCTGCTCTGGGCAAGGGTTGGACCAGACATCCAACCAAAATGATTGTGTACTTATATGAGTCCTAGTTGCCAGGACAGGAGCCAGAACAGGACACAGTCTGCCTTGGAGAGGAAGGATCATAGGATGGCCCAGGCTGGAAGGGACCTCAAAAGATCAGCTGGTCCAGCCTTTGGTGGAAATGGGAGCCTAGATGAGATTATCTAGCTGCCTGTCCATTTGCATCTTGAAAAACTTTGGTGGGAAGGGGAGCCTAGATGAGATTATCTTAGAGTCATATAATAGTATGGGTTGGAAGGGACCTTAATGATCACCCAGTTCCAACTGCCCCTGCTATGGGCAGGGGCACCTCCCACTAGATCAGGCTGCCTAAAGCCTTGTTAAACCTGACCTTGAACACCTTCAGGGATGGGACAGCCATGGCTTCCCTGGGCAACCTGTGCCAGTGCCTCACCACTCCCATCCTGAAGAATTTCCTATCTAGCACCCTGTCCATTTGCATCTTGAAAACCTTTGGTGGAGAGAGGAACCTAGATGAGATTATCTAGCACCCTGTCTATTTGCATCTTGAAACCCTTTGGTGGAGAGAGGAACCTAGATGAGATTATCTAGCACCCTGTCTATTTGCATCTTGAAAACCTCCAGCAGCGGGGACTCTACCGCATCCCTGGGGAGGTTACTCCAGCGAATGATTGTTCTTCCTGTAAAAAAACACCCTTGTTATGTTGAGACGCAACCTGGGCACACACCTTCATGCACTTCGTGGTGAACGTGGTAGTTACATGTGCACCAGCCAGGGACTGGGGCAGCGAGGAGCAGGGAGGGATGTTCGGGGAGCAGGGAGGATGCTCGGGGAGCGAGGGGTACGCTCGGGACTCCCTGGCCTCAGCAATAGCATCCCTGCCGCTTTAAAGGGAAGGGACTTGCAGAGGCCCCGACCCCCCCTCGGGGGCCCCGGCAGGAGGCGGTGGCTGCCGGCGCTCCCTCCCTCGCCTGATCGCGGCCGCTAATCCCGGCAGGGCCATGTGAGCCGGCCCGGCGGCGGAGCCCGGGCGGCGAGCGGCGGCGAGGCCAGCCGGCTGCAGGCGGAGATGCTCCAGCTCGACCTCATCGACGCGGCGGGGGATGTGCCAGCCGAGGAGCAGACGGCGCCTGAGCCGCTGCAGAAGGAGCCCCCGGCAGGGACCACCGATGTCTACAGACCGAAGCGACCCACAACGCTCAACCTCTTCCCGCAGGTGCCTCGCAGCCAGGTGAGGCCGGGGCGGGGACGAGGAGGAGGAGGGATGCTCCGGCCGCCAAGGGCTTTGGTCGTGGAGGGAAAGCGGACGGAGAGAGAGTGTTTGGTGGATAGGCGGGTAGAGACTGGAGAGGTGATGGGGAGACGCTTCGCGGCTCCTCCTTGCGGTGCCCAGCGGCTGTGTGTGCATCCCCTGCCTCCCGCATCCCTGGCAAGTGTGTGTGTGTGTCCCTGCCCCCCCACATCCCCGGGGGGACATGTATGGGGTATTCCCTGACTCCCGCTGTGCCTCTGGTAGAGGCAAGGTGGGAGCGGGGAAGGAAGCTTGTGGGGACAAGGAGCAGAGGACACGTGATGTATTGAATGCATGAATAAGCCATCGCTGGACAGGACATCATTGCTCATGGGGCTGGTGGCCCCGCGCCACAAAAGCTCCCTGGTCTGCATCCCCTGGAAGGGTGGGAGCACCAGGGGCTGTGTGCTGGAGGGGGAGTCAGCAGCCACCACTCCAGGTTGGTGGCATCCTGCAAAAGAAGGATTGATGTCAGCACCTCGTGCAAAATTTGAGAGACTGAACGGCAACACCCAAAATGGTGGCCAGGAGGATGAGGGGGTTCTGTTGCTTTGCTTCTGCTCAGGTTTTGCACTAGGTTTTGGATGGTTTTCCCCAAGACTGCCCATCCTGCGAAGCTATGAGGTTGCTGTCGTTCCTGGGGCAGGTTGTGTTTTGGTGCCCTGCATACTGACCCTCACAGTGGTGGCCAGAATCCTTTTACCTCAGCTTCCCTGCAAACTTCATGAACCCTTGCAAGGTGCACAATGAGCAGGGCTATTTTTGCTACCCTCCTGCATTCAGCCGTGCCTTCTGCCAAGTAGGAGGATTTTCATTTTGGTGATGTTTAGCTGAGGAGCATGAAGCAAGAGGCATGTGTCCCTGGGGGTGACAGATGGGGAGTAGTCGGAGCAGGGAGTCACCAGCCCAGCACCAGCAGCTGATGCCAACTCTCTGTGAGGCCACGATTGGAGGAGGAAGGCACAGAGCCAGGATGTGCGTCCGCAGGGCAGCTGTCACAGGGGACAAAGGCAGCAGAGCTGGGGAGTCAGAGAGAGCTCCACCAAGCATAATGGACAAGGGGACAGTGATGGCCTTGTCCCACCCTGTGCGGGGACCCTAAGAAGCATGTGGCAGCCACATCCAGCTGGGGACAGCAGGGCCCACCTTCCGAACAGCCAGTCCCAACCAGTGTCTGAGGGTGGCAGCAGACCCACAGAAAGGGTCTGAGGGGAGGGGTGTGCATCAGCTGTGGGCTGGGGAGGGGGAGGCGATGGTCCCCTTCAGGGAGAGGGTGGAGTCTGTGGGGCTGCACTGGGAGCCACGGCTATGACACAAACTGAGGACATGGGGAATGGAAGGTCAGGGGCTTTGCCGCAACTAGCAGCAGGAGCTTAGAGCCAAGAGGGATGGGCGCACAAGGCTGGGGCACAGCTGACCTGCGAGGGCTCTGCTGCCAGTGGAATCTTATGAGAGGAAGGAGAAGTGCCAGGGACAGACTGGCTTCAGGGTGCTTGAGGTGCCTGTTCTGGGCACTTGTCTCTAGCCAAAGCAGTTTTACCCTGCCCATGTGTGGTGCCCCAAGGAGTGGATAGAGTATAGGGCATCCCTTGGGGATCAGTGTGGGAGATCTGCCTCTGTGTGTGCCAGACCTTCCTGCACCTTCCTGGCCTGCCCAGCTCCCCACTCCTGCAGGTGATCAGAGGCCATGGCACATGTCCTCTCTTGAATGCCCAACCCATGGGCTGCCCTCCCATGCTTCCAGCCTCCTTGTGCTGCACAGGGTGGGCATGGGCAGGGCTGGCTTGATGATGTCTTGGTTGGTACTGGGTTCTCTGTGAGTCATTCCAGGCAGGTGGCCTGGAATGAGAGGAGCATCCCTGTCTTCCTATGAGGGGAAGAAACAACAGCTGGGACTGGCTAGGTTCACCATCTAAGACCTTCTGAATGCCTCTCTGCCCTGACTGGGTGTTATAGAACCCAGAACAGCCTGGCCTTGTGGGATGGGTTGGCTCAATGGGCTCTGCCTGCTGCATTGCTGCCTTCTGTCCTGGTTCAGGCGGCTGGGCTGGCTCATGTGCTGGTCCCGTGGCACTTTGCACGCATACTGTTGCTGTGGCAGCTCACCTGGCCTGCATCCCAGCCTATAGGGTCCCTGGGAAAGGCAAGTGCAGATGCACCGTTATTTGCCTTGGCACAGGAGGGGCTTGTGAATGCCTTGCTGGGAGGTCACCAGTGCCCTGTGGCAGGGATCTCTCGCCTCCCCACATGGAAGCAGGGATCTGACAGCAGTGGTTCAGCAGCGTGTGACTTGGTGGATTTCAGGGCAAAGGCTTGCTTCCTGTCGGTGGGGAAGCAAAGCAAAGCAAGGATGGGGCAGAACCTGCATTGCTGGTAATAGCTACAGGCTGGTGATAAGGCCATGAGAAAATCCAGGAAGTCCCAGCAAGTCTTAGTACTTGAGCAAGAACTAACGGCGTGGAAAATGTCACTACTGCATCTTGGGAAGAAACACCTGGTACCCCACCAGAGGGACTGGAGATGGGTGGCCAGGGAGAACTTGGAGGTGGAGGAGAGGATGGGGACCAAGGCTGGGGCTGCAGCAGGCCAGACGTCACACCCTGCTGAGGTGGACAGGGAGGACTCATCCCCCATCTGTGGGAGGGCCCTTATTAGAGGGCACCTGCTGGTCTTTGGTCCCCAGGTCTCAGTGAGGCTAAGTGTGTATTTGCCTGCACACACACACACACGTGCATGTGCATGGCCAGCCACCCAGGGCTAGGCAGGGCACAGCACACACAGAAACTCACCTGAGCATAGATGGCCTGATCCTGCCTTTCCTCTCCAGCTGATCGGGATTGATGTCTGTTAGAGTGCGTGTGTGTATGTGCATGTATAGATTTGTATCCGTACATACGTGTGTGTGTGCATGCGTATACCCCTACATACATCCAGTATGGATGACTGCAGTAGCAGGCATTAGTCTACCCAGTAGCTGGCTCCCGGCTGGGCAGCAGCATGTCCCCTGGCCCTTGTGACTTCCTCCAGTTAATAACTTCAGATGCTTTGAAGGTAAGCAGGGCCAGAGGGATGGGAGCAAAGCACAACCACCCAGCCCAACTGGGCTGCAGACAGGCTCAGGTCTTGATTTTTTGACTTGGTACTATCTAGCCATGAGCTTCTGCAACTGAATCTTACCAGGGTGGATGAGTGCAGCCATCCACGCCAGGCTGTCTGCCTCCCACTGACTCCTTGCCTGCTCTGCTTTGCCCGCTGCCCCAGCTCTTGCAGCAGCAGCATGGCGAGATGTGGGGCTGGTGGAGAGGGAGGTCCCTGAGCAGGCAAGGGGGAAGCCGAGTGAAGTGCTATGAACCTGGGGAGGGATGGGTGCTGCCGTTGTGCCACATGCTGTTTACTGTTTAGGCTACAAGGAGGCTTTGTTCTTTTCCCCAGGACACTCTGAATAATAACTCTCTGGGAAAAAAGCACAGTTGGCAGGAACGGGTGTCCCGGTCATCATCCCCTCTGAAAACGGGTGAGTTCTTGTGCTGTTAGCCAGAGGCAGCTCCTTGCACCATTTCATGGCTCTCAGGAGCCTGGGACAAGAGGTGCCAGAGCAGGAGGTTAGGGAAAATAGTCCACACAGATACTGTAGATTGCATGCCCGTTTGAGTCTGAGTGGCATTCCTGGCCACCTTCCCTGGCAAGGAGCATCAACTTCTGTGGGGCTGTCAATAGTGTTCTCCTCCCCTTCTAGGTGAGCAGACTCCTCCCCATGACCACGTTTGCCTGAGTGATGAGGTCAATCACCAAAACAGCACAACCTCCACCAAAGACCGGGGCACATCCACAGAGAGCCCGTGCCGGCACACAGCAGCCACTCAGATGGCACCTGCCTGCATTGCCTCATCCCGGCCACCTGAGAAGCACCAGGCCACCAGCCGACCCCCACCACATGGTGCCAGCATTGTGGTGGTCACAACAAGGGGCCCTGAGGCCCACCGGGACCGCATCCGCTACCAGACAGATGTAAGGCTGGAGGCAACAGAGGAGATCTACTTGACACCTGTGCAGAAGAACTCAGACCCCCTGGAGACAGACAAGCCGTTCCTGTCTCAGTCCAGTGAGAACCGCATGTCCATCAGCTCTGACATCGACAGCTCTTGCTATTCGGCCCTGGTGGGGAAAACCAACCCCTCCATCAGTGAGGAGGATGAGGTGCTGGACTATATGTCCTCCCCTGACAAGATGAACCTGCCCAGGGCCTCCGGCGGTGGCGGGAGTAGTAGCTCCTGGCCAAGGCATAACCTTCAGAGAGCCTCAGTGAGTTCAGACACCAGCGCCCTCTCCTACGACTCGGTCAAATACACACTGGTGGTGGATGAGAACGTGCAGCTGGAGCTGGTCAGCCTCAAGCAGTGCTACTCAGGCTACAGTGAAGAGAGCGATTCAGCCACTGTCTATGACAACTGTGTCTCCTCACCTTATGAGTCGGCCATTGGCGAGGAGTATGAGGAGGATGCACTGAAGCGTGACTCGGTCTGCCTCTCCGAGGACTCCACCTCGGAGGCAGACATCCACTTCTCCAAGAAGTTCCTCAATGTCTTCATGAGTGGCCGCGCGCGCTCCTCAAGTGAGTGCTGGGCACTGGGGGGAGGTTGTCTGGTGGCTGGCTGCCCAGGCAGCCCGGCTCATTCTTGGCATGCTCAGGAGATGGATAGCCACCAGCAGCCATGAACTCCAACACTGCTTACTGCAGCCTGTGGCTTTGTCTATGGTGGCCAGGGAGGCATGAGGAAGTTTGGAAAAGCCTTTTGGGCAGTAGACAGGGGTGGCTGCTTTTTTGACTAGCCCAAGGTATGACCATGCTGAGGGAAAGGCTGAATGGTTTCGCAGGGGAACAGCATCCTTCCTGGAGCAGCACCCTCCAGGGCCAGTGGCATGCCCCAGCTGGCAGGGCTTTCCACAGTGCTGATGATGCAGCTGTCACAGCTGCATGGGTTGGCACAGGGAGGTCATGATCCCAGCAGGGACTGCTGGGCACCTGTGGTGGCTCTAGCTGTGCCTTCGTCTCCTGTGGCACTGCATAGCTTTGTCTCAGCTAGGCCATCCCCCAAGAGCCTCAGCAGCCTGCCCAGGCCACATCCTTCCCTTGGCTGTGGTGCTGACCCCTCAGTGCTGAGATGTCCCCCTCTGCCTTCATCCCCAGGTGCCGAGTCCTTCGGGTTGTTCTCTTGCATGATCAATGGGGAGGAGCAGGAGCAGACCCACCGCGCTGTCTTTAGGTGAGCTTGCAGGCACAAGCAGTGTCCCCAGCCTCTCACAAGGAAAAGCTGGTGTTCCTCTCCCACCGCGGTGGGGCCAGCCCAAGCCACAGTGTTTCCAGTGTGGGAAACCCTGGGCACCAAACCACTGCCCGTAGCTCATGCCCTGCCCAGGAGCAACATCTGCCCAGCCCACTGCAGAGGCAGGACCTCTTTGGAGCAGCATGGGTGGTGCAGTAGGGGATACCCTTGCCTTAGGTGCCAAGATGCTGCTGCATTTTGAGCCTAAACCTGCTCCAATGCTTTATTTAGCATCTCGTGACCCCGTGGCCAATTACACCTGCCAGGGTGCTTCCTGCCTGGGCCACTGGTAGGTTTTGGATTGCCCCCTGTTCCAGCACTGTGCCGATGGCAAAGCCACTGGTGCTGCTTGCCATCCAACTGCTGATGCCTCTCTGCCCAGGTTTGTGCCTCGTCATGCGGATGAGCTGGAGCTGGAGGTTGATGATCCTTTGCTGGTGGAAGTGCAGGCAGAAGATTATTGGTATGAAGCCTACAACATGCGGACAGGCGACCGGGGCATTTTTCCTGCCTACTATGCTATCGAAGTCACCAAGGACCCAGACCATGTAACAGGTACCAAGCCTTTGCACACAGCCTGCTGATGTTTCCCATTGTGTGTGCACCTCCTCTCTGCTGAGCAGAGCCTAGAGCTAAGCAGAGGGATGGAGGGAGGACCATGCCAGGCACCTGGCAGGGAGCAATGGATAGTTTTTGGTGCGTTGCTGGGAGTTGATACCTAGTGCTGTGGGAAGCCTTCCTTGGGCAGAGAAGCATGCAGGGATGGGAATAAGGAGAGGGCAGGTGAGTCTCAGCCCATGTTCTTCGTCATCAGAGATGATCCTTTGCCATGTGTTCTCTCTTCCAGCTCTGGCCAAGAGCAGTGACTGGGTGGACCAGTTTTGGGTGAAGTTCCTCGGCTCGGTGCAGGTTCCCTATCACAAGGGCAATGATGTGCTGTGCGCGGCCATGCAGAAGGTAGTATCCCACCCTATCCCTGGGAGCAGGAGTGCCTGCTTCTGCTGGCAGCAGAGCAGAGGGTCAGTGGGGAGGAGGAAGGCTGAGCCATCATCACTGCTTATGAGTGCCAGGATTTTTCTGTCTTCTCCCTCCAGATTGCCACCACACGCCGCCTCACTGTGCACTTTAATCCACCCTCCAGCTGTGTCCTGGAGATCAGCGTGCGTGGGGTCAAGATTGCTGTGAAAGCTGATGACTCCAAGGAGCAGAGCAAGGTAGGACCCCACTCCCTGCTCATCTTGTCCCTTCCTCAGCTGCTGGTTCATGTCCCATTTTACTAGAGGTCAAGCTTGCATGTGAAAATGGAGGGTGTCCACACATCTAAGGGTGTGAGAAACATCATCAGTGGGGTTGTAGGCCCACCATCAGGGTACTGTGTGCCTCACAGGATCCCAGCTTCAGAATGTGCTGCTGAATGATGCCCTTGCAGCTGCTGAGCACTTTGCTGCACCAGGATACTGTGAGCTGAGCCACACTAGTAATCTGTCAGTTGCTGCTAAACCTTTCTGCTACTATTTTGAGTGGTGTCATCCAGATATGCCCCATAATCTCTTTAGCTGGCTAAGGCAGGCTGCTGATTAGTGTTGTGCATAAGTAGCCAAGCAAAGCACAGTGAGATGCCAGGCAGAGGGAAGCAAGGCTTTCCAGCAAGCAGTTGGGAAACCTCCCCTATGGCTGGGGGATGGGAGTGGTTTATGGCTTGAAGTGCTGTGACAGAGTTGGGCTGGGATTTCTACTAGTCTTGCCTGTACCTAGAGAATGCCAACAACATAGTTGCTCTTTAAACTTGTATAAGTAAGTTCTTATTTCCAGCTGGGACCATTTGAACACCCAGGGTTGACTGATTAAGTTATCCGTCCAGCTTTATCTGCTGGTATTTCTGAGAGTCTTTTCAGTAAGGGAGGAGGGCTGTGTGTTAGATAAACAGCAGTACTGCATGCACTCTAGCCAGAGTAGAGCCTAACCCAGGGCTTCCAGGGAAACCATACAGGAGCTGCTGGATGTAGATGCAGCAGGGTGAGAGCCAGCAGGGCTGCCTAGAAAAGCACCCTGGGTGCAGCTGCTTGGGGCCACCCTGAAATTGCTGCTGGTAGCAGCCCAGGATCATGCTCCAGTTCCTTTCACTGCTCAGTCCAAGTGTCTATTTCCAAGGGCCAGAGAACAACTGCCCCACAGGGTGCTTTGACAATTTGTCTTTCTCTCCCCCAGGTAAACAAGTGTAGCCATTTTTTCCAGCTGAAGAACATTTCCTTTTGTGGGTACCATCCAAAGAACAATAAGTAAGTAGTAAGGAGGGGTGAGGCACTCTCAATGCCAGTAGCTCAGATGGAGGATTTGCTGCCTTCCCACTCCCTGGGGGCAGCATGACTGGAGCTGGGAAGGGAAGGGGAGGCTTCCCAGCTCTTCGGTCCTGAGCTTAGGCCTCCCTTTCCCCTATGAGCTCAGAGCTGCAGCTTCATGCCAAAGAAGCCTTTGAATGGGAATTACATCCCAGTTTTGGGCATGGGCTGGTGGCAGCTCATGGCCCTTGGGGTTGAAAGGGGTCACAAACCCCTGTGCTCAATGACGAGTACATCTTGGGAATGCTGGGGTACCTGTGCCTGCTTGTCTACTGGTCCAGTCACACCCACTCTCTCTGCCCTCAGGTATTTTGGGTTCATCACCAAGCACCCTGCTGACCACAGATTTGCCTGTCATGTCTTTGTCTCGGAGGAGTCCACGAAGCCAGTAGCAGAGTCAGTAGGGTGAGTCCTGCCTGGGCAGAGAAGGCTTGTTCCTGAAGGGCAGGCTGAGTCCTGCAGTCTCCCCCTACATGTGGGGCTTGGACCTGGCCCCAGGCTGGCAACTCCTCTATCAAGGGAGGAGAGGCTTGGGATGAAAGCCAGGGCTGACAGTGCTACAGGCAACATATTCCTGACAACACTGGAATGAGTCCCAGTGCAAGGCTTTGCAGGCAGATGGCTGAAGGTCACGCAGTATGCAGTGGCTCAGAGCAAGGATGGAGATCCTGCAGTTCTGATGGCAGCTCTGGGGGCTTAACACAGGAGGGATCAGGGGACTGAAGCTCAAACTGGCTGCAGGGTAGAAAGCGAGGGTGAGAAGGGAAGTGGGGGTCTGTAAGTGCCTCAGGGGGATGACGTTACTCAGCTTTGCCTGGTGCTGTGTTGCAGGAGGGCTTTTCAGCAATTCTACAAGGAGTATGTGGAGTACACGTGCCCCACAGAGGACATCTACCTGGAGTAGGGGTTGACACAGGCATCTCCTGCACAGCCAGGGCTGCAGTCTTGCCCCTTCCCCATGTCGTGCATGGACAAGAGCTGCTTTGAGGCTGGAGGAGGAGTGGGCCCTAGGCTGGGCTACCTGGGGCATGGAGCACCACCTCTTTTCATGACTCCCCTTCCTCGGGATGGGAGGGATGGGAGGGGGGAGGGCTGGACAAAGTGTGTTTATTGTACAAAATACTTTTAGTTTATTCTATTGGAGAAGCATCCGCTGGGTGCCCTGCTGGTGAGTGATGGAGGGGTGGACAGCAGCATGCTCAGGCTCTTCCCTGCTGCAGGCTGGGGTGACAGCATCCTCCTTGTGACCGTTGCCCAGCTTCACGTCGCATCCCTCTGGGGTGACTTTTAATGCAGTGGCAGAGTCAGACTCTCACAGTATGAACACACAGCAGCTACAGCTAATGACCCAGGTGCTGGCTCCTGCCTGGGAGGTGGGCTTGCCCTGGGTGAGCATCACCTCCCTGCCAAGTCCTGGGGACAAGGCTGCTGGGTAGGGATAACAGTATCTCCTCTGCAAGAGCCAGCAGTAGGATGAGCTGAGATCGCTCACCCCTGCCTCTGCCTGATTCCTGTCCCTCCCCTCTTGTATCTGTGTCCTGGGGAGAGAGAAAAATCCCCACTCCCCACCCCATACCTCTCTGCAGTAACTACACCCTCGGGAGGGGAGACTGTCTCTGCCTCTTCCTCCCTCTCCCCCTGGCTGCAGGTGGCAGAGGCAGTGGCAAGACTGAGCCACCCCAGGGCTGGGCACTCAGCCCCTGCGCAAAGATGGGTCCCTGCCAGAAGCAGGGCAGGGGTAATGCTAACGCCTGCAAGGAGCCATGCAAAGCACTGGGAAGGTAGAAAAGCCCTCCTGGTCCCTGCAGCCAGCAGTCTCTACGCTTTAGCTGGATCTGCTGTGATGGCAACAACTATTAAATATGATGGTTCATGGAGCAGGGCTGCTGTGCTGTTTCTTTCCCATTGCAGGGCCCTGACTCTCTCCTTCCCTTGAGAGACCCCCCAAGAGGAGCCAGAGCTTCTCAGGTTTGGTCTGAGAGCCTCAGCTGCAATCCCTGGAGGCCAGAGAGCATCATACGATGATTAGAAGAGAACTCTAGAGGCTACTTGCTCCAGTCCCCACCCAAAAGCAGGGCCTACCCTTACTCCCAGCCCTGGTCCTACACCTCCCCACCTACCCTTTCCTGCAGCAGCAGAGAGCAAGGAGATCCTGGAGGCTGGGCTGTGGTGGGCACGGGGGCATGCTGGTCCCAGAGGCTGGGCTGCGGTGGGCACAGGGACACGCTGGCCTACAGGTGGGCATCGTCATAGTACTCCAACAAGTCAAGCTCATCGCGCTTGCTTTTGCCAGATCTCTGCAGCCCTGCTGACTGCTCCTGGGCCTTTGGGGTCCTGATACGAGGCTGCTTGGGTTTGATGCCATAATCTGCAGGTAAAGCAGAGAGGCTGGGCTCAGCCCTGGGGCTGCTTGTGGGGCTGAGGTCAACCACCTACTTTGAGGGGCGATGGCATGTTAAGGGAGTTCAGAGGGGTAAGCACTGTACCATCCACCAGACCAAAGTGCTCCTGTCGAAGCTCCAGGGGAGCAGAGAAGTCCTCAGGAACAGAGTAGCTGGCCCTGGGGAAGACAATCAGGGGCAGGAGTGAGCCAAGACCCTACAGCGCTCACCGCATGCTGGCACAAGAGCTCCCACACGCCACTTGTCTTCACCCAGACCAGCCAGTTCATGAGGGCTTGGAGCCACAAGTGCCAGCCCATGCCCAGGCCAGGAGCCACAGGGACCCCTGCAGATACCAGGGCAGGGAGAAGGAGGGGAGTAAGCACCATCACCTCTGGGGCAGAGGTCGCGGCAGAGCAGCCCCTGGCAGCAGGGCGAGCAGCAGGAGCCAGCACCTCATGGTGCACTCTGACACCAGCTCTGTGAAGTCACAGAGGAGCCAGCTTGGTGACCCTGGGACACCAGATGGCTTGGGAACAATGCAGGCCCCAGCCCAGGCGCTGCTGCCTGTGCCCTCCCAGTACTTAAACCTCTGGTCCTCAAATGCCCAGTCTTGCCTAGGACACAGCAGTTGCTCACAGCTCTCCCTGCCCTAGTGTACAACTCTCCATGCAGCCAGAGCTCCAGGGCTGCTTCCCTGTTCCTCACCATTTTCCTCCCTCAAGCCTCCTCATCTCACTACCTCCCTGTCCCCAGGAGTGAAACCTGTCAACGCCTTCCAGGCTTTGCGCTCTTCAGCATCACCCTCTGCAGCAAGCCCAAAGGGAGCACAGGCCCCTGCTCGCAGCTTTTCTCTGCTGCTGCATTACAGGGCATCACTGCCAGTTGAGGTGGCAACAGCCCCCACACAATGCCAGACCCTTGCAGTCCCCAACAGCTGCAGCCATGGTGGGGTGAAGAGGACCATGTAGGAGGGGACATCCCCTATTTCATTCTGGTAAGAAGGCTGCTACCCCAGAGTCCCTCAAGTATGGTTCAGGTAGGAATGCTCCTGTCATCCATGTGAGGCCAATCCACCTAGCAGTTTCCAGATCACAAGCTCTGCAGAGGGCAGGCAGCTGTCTGTGGGGGAATTCAGCGCCACAAGCTGGCTACCCCTTTGTGCTGGCCAAGGGAGCCTCCACAGCAGCTCACTGAGCAGACTGATACCTCAAAGGTCCACCAGTTAGCACAGCAGATACAATAAGATGGCCATGGCTGTCCAGGACCCTCCCAAGCCCTTTATTAAGTGTAGCACAGCAGTATTTGCTGAATTAACATCTTTTTTTCTCTTCTCTGCCCTTGGCCAAGCGGCCAAGCCCCCAAGCACTGGCTTGCAGCTGTTCTGGAAACCCTTTTAATGCACACTGGGTGCTAGGGAAGCAGCCTGCAAACGACAGCTCTTCATCCTCCAGGGGAAACCCAGGAAATGGGACTGAACCAGGCACCTGGAGCTATGCATGCTACAGCCATCAGCTGAGCAATGTGCAGAGCACTGCCGGTGACAGGCTAGAGCAAAAGGCTTCTAAGGGACAGAGTATCCCAGCACAGGCAACTGCAAAAGCTGCTCTTTCTGATAGAGACCGGCTGACAACCAGGTATGAGGGAAAGCCATGCTCACAGAAGAGATTTCCATTCAGTCAGTTTATTTGAGATGAGCCCGTTCCAAGCCGATTGGCCAGGCATGACCAACATAAGCAGGATGCAGATCAAACTCAGCAGTATGAGGTGGGAGACAATGCTCTCCAAAAACCACTGCTGCCCGGCTTTATTACAGTGCAGCCATACAAAAAGAGAAAAATCAAGTGTGTAAGAAAAAAAATAAAAATAAAAAAAAGAGGTTATCCCATCACCATTGCTGCAGCCACAGAACCGTCCAAAGAGGTGGCCAGGGTCTCTGCACACATGTAGTGTCCACCATTCACAGTTAGATCTGTTAAAAAAATTACATACACCCTACTCCACAGAACAGGAGCTTCTCATTGACAGTTTAACTGAAAATTAGAAATTATCAACACCCGTCCCCTAGCCAGCTTGCCCTCCTGAGAAATGTCCAACTTTGTTCTTGGAGAATAATCATCATCTCCTCATCAGCCCCAGTTATAGAAATAGACTTTCTGCCAGGCAGGCAAGTAATCCATCAATGGCCCTGAAATAAGAGAACAGAGGGATCACACATGTAGCAAGGCAAGAACTTCAAGCTGTATGCATACGGGGCGGATTCCCCCCTTCTTGTTATGATATCCAACAATCCCAACTCTCCAGTTATACAGCTCAAGGGAACCCAGCAATAGAAGTTACTTTGCCAAGACAGGAGGCAATTTTGGGATAGAGCACCAGAGATAGAGCAGGACCAAGTGGTGTGTGAAAGGTGGTCAGCACAGCCACGGTGTGGGTCATCACTCCCTCAGAGCTGGCAGGCCCAAGCTCCAGTGGGAAAGGGCATCTACAATGTGCAAGGGGAAAACCCACATGCAGCAAGTCAGGAAGACACAGCTAATGCACAGAAAAGAGGGACATAACTCAGCAACAAGCAGGTGCAGACACAGACACAACTACTGTAGAGTGAAAATGCTTATGTAGCACATGGCTTAATGCAGGCTCCAAATCCTCTCCAAAACCATTAACTAGAGGAAGTTGCTCCTCAGTCTACTAGACAGCATCGTGACCTCTCCCAGGAAAGGACAGTCCCATAACGCCAGGCTAATCTAATGCGGTATCATTGCCAGGAAAGGCTTCACATCAGCAAAGAAAAGGAGGTGAAATTCTGGCCCATAATAAAGGGATCCTCTGATGAAGGAATAGAAGACAGACCTGGTTCGGCCCTTTGGTTTACAATCAGACCCTAGCTGGGTCAATACCTCTAGGCAACTGTTTACACCTCATATCTGCATTGCAGACTGGGCACCAAGGAAGAGCTCAGAAATAGGGGCTGCAAAGCAGGGTTCTGGTTCACCAGTTGAGGTGCAGAAAGGGAACTCAGAAGAACAGCCCTAGGTGGCAGAGACCATTCTAGCGACTTCCTAATTCTTTCCCCAAGTTGGAAACAGACAAACATTCTGCCCAGCTCCCCTGATGTTTCTCCACCCAGCAGAAAGTGGGATGTAGCAGTGGGGCCCACTTACGTGTGACATAGCCAACTCCAGGCACATAATCGGCCAACAAGCGCAGAAGGAAGAGGATCCTGCCCCTAAGAAGGGAAAGAGTATGAATGAGTCCAACAGACAACTCCTGCCCCAGCTGTCAAATGCACAAACAGCAGTGGCAGCTTTTAGGCAAAGGCTCAGATCAACCTGGTCACAGGCAGACAGACCTCTTCAGATCTACTCACCCAGTCCCCTGAGACTATTTCTGTTAAGAGGGAAATTTTCAGCAAAAGCCCAGCGGGGGCCCCTTACTCTGAATATTGATCATAGAAAGGAGATCTCAGCAGGTAGTACAGCAGTAGGATGGTTCGTCGTCTCAGCTCCGCTCGCTCTCGCCGGTTCAGGTCTTTCAGATCACTCAGCAAGCTCAGACTGGAAGGAGAAGGGCAGAGACCTAACTCACAGCAACAGCAGCCAGCAAGGAAACGTGGGTTTCTAAATGCCCTTCCTTCTCAGCTCCACAGAGGAAGCTGCACCAGCTCAGAACAGAGAGCACTCAAAATGTGGCATAAGATACCTAAATGCGTCTACCTCCAAGCTAAAGACCAGGCACAGCCCCATGCATATTTCTCTCAGTAGGGCCCCCCTGCAAGGGGCAGTTGGATGCTCAGTCACCCCAACCTCAAGTACCCACAAAGACTCTACCTCAGACTGACCTTGAGATGTCCAATACTGCTGAGAGAAGCCAGGGTTTCCACGATCTCTGGCCCCACAATCCTAAACTCAATACTAGGAACAAACAGTCAAGGAATGGAAAGAACCAGAAATGCTAGAGACATACAGACAAGCGATTCTCCGGATGCCTGCAAAGCTCTGCTGAGCCCAGGAGAATACACTCTAAGGCAGTGCTGCAGAGTGCCCAGGACAGGGGCTGAAGGACTTGTGCCCACAACTCTGCTGGCTGAGCCTAGCCATCAAGGTGTATGAGAAAGGAGGATTCCCAAGGCCCCAGCCTAAGCAGAAGAGTGGCAGGGAGAAAGAAGCCTTTGGTACTGCCCTGCACCACAGCCAAGCCCGCAGCACCCTCTGCAGGATACAGTGGAGCAGAGGGCGGGTAATATAAATGGATTCTGCGATGGTTTCTTGGAGACCCAGAGGTGTGGGAGGCTGGTTCATCTCCTCTGCTCTTCGGCTTTGTGACTCCTCCCTCTGCTGGGGGGACCCCCAGTGCCGGGACTGCAGTGATGGGGCTGAAACCACCAGATCTGGTCACTAACACAAATAAAATCTTCCTACCACACTTCTCCACACCACCACCCCACTGCTTTCTGCACCACGAGTGTGTGAAACAGGAAAGCTTGAAAAGCAGCACATACAACAACTGTTGTGGCTGGACAGCACCCTCAGAGCTTGCTTCTAGAGGGAACAGAGCAGGGAGAGGTACTCGTGAGTTCTGTGCTCCTCAAAGCATAACCATGCTGAAGGGTTCTCTTGACTGCACAGCTCACTTGGAAAAAAACAATTTAAGTACTAGCCTTGCAGCACATGCTTGAATCCCCGTTGCTTTGATATCCTCCCACCCACAGGTCCCAGTGGCAATGCCCCATACAAGGTTCTGCTCTTTACTGTCCACACCCAGGTCATACACAAAGGGTACAGGGCAGAAACAGCTCAGGCAAGGACAAAATGGCCTCAGCTACTCACTGTTCTGGAGAGAGCGCACAACACGGCTGGAACGCTTGCCAACGTAGGTCTGATCCTTTCCTGAGGAGCTGTTTTCCATGTCTGCAAGAGAGAACAGCCACAGGAGTCAGGCTCCAAAAGAACACACCTCACTCCAGAGCTGGCAGCACCCTTCCTACACTGCCATCAAGAAGACCAGACTGAAATCTCGATCTAGTGCAAACCAGATAGTCATGAAGTGGCCAACACTATGCAAAGGGTGAAAAGGTGAATCTGCTTGACATTGCCCAGAACTAGGATCTCTTTCCCTCACACTGAGATCAGGTGAAACACAGCTTGACTCGCAGTTCAGCCTGTGGTTTCAGCCTTAGGCTCCTCCACCCCCTCCTTCCAGACTGTGGGACAACCCTGCCACTAAGCTAACCCATACTCTACAGGGGCTGGAAAGTGCAGCACAGCTTGGCTTTGCATACGGAAGCCTTACAGCTCCCTGCACCACCCAAGCTGCTGCTCTGATGAGTAATTTCTAGCAGGACAAGACATGTGGCCCAGTGATGTGCCAAGCCATGTCAATAGCACCGTGGGCTCACCTTGGGGGTGGAGAGGCTGCTGCTGCTCCCTGTTCAGTGGCACGATAGGAGGAGATGTCTGAATGCCAGCTTTGTACCACAGCAGAAGCAGGAAACGAAGGATGGCTCTGCGGGCAGACACACGGAAGCCTTCAATATCAGGCAACAGAGCTGGGTTCCTTCTACATTAGAAAGGTGGCTTGCATAGAAGAGAGAAAGGCAGGTCTGCTCAGGGCAACCAGCAAGGCAAGATGGGCATATGTCCCCTTTTGTGACACAGTATCCAGTGTACTGTGGGGCTTCTAACTGCCCCAACCTCAGAGATCAGCAGCTCAGTTCTGCTTGCGCTTTTTCTTGGGGTACTGCTAAGCCCCCTCCCAATCCCCTTTCCAACACACAGCTCCCTCCCACTCCCCGTGGCACTTACTTAGCCAGCTGGATGAGGACAATGATGGTCCACCGTCCCATCTCCCCCCACACCCTCGCTGTTCCCATCTCTGCAAAGACCTCCACACATTCTAGCACGCTCAGCCAGGTCAGCAGCTTCTGCTGGGGCACTGACTGCAAAACACAGAAGGGAGAAGGGCAACACGATGCAGGTTCTGCTGGAGAGTTAAACCAGGCAGGAATACAGCCCAGACTGGTGTTACTTCAAAAATAAGCACCAGATGGCCTTAGAAATCAAAGCCCCAGAAACAAAAAGCGGTGCATCTGCTGCAGCCAGAGTCTACCCATAGGTCCACTTCTCTACCTCCAAGCAGAGGCAGACCAAGACATCACAGTAACACACTGTGCTGCTACCCCAGAATCAGGGAGAATATCGCAGTTGTATCTTGGATTGCCTTCTACCCAACTGACACAGCAGAACAGTCTCTGAGGTCATGACCTGGGCCTGAATTCCTCAGCAGAACTCTCTCCTGAACCCTGTACCAGAGTCAGGATTCACAACAAACCTCTGCCCTTCTTACAGCTGATGAGGGAGTATGCTAGGAATAGAGGAAAGGGGACCCTGGGCCCACAGTCACAACAGAACAAATACCTGCTGAAAACAGCACCAGTCTAGATCCCAGGCACGAACACCAAGACAGCAGGTTCTTTTCCAGCCTGGGACCCTGCTCCCCACATGGGAGCTTGCTGGTGCTGTCAACCACAGGATTTCACCTGCTGAAAAGCATCCATAAAGACAAGACAGCTGAAATTCACTTCAGCCTTTAACAATCAGTGGTGCAAGCATTCGGTTCTTCCTATTTGCAACACACCTGAAGCTCCAAACAGAGAGTTGCCAACACCCAAACCCACACAGCAGGCAAGCTTGCAACACAAGAGGCCTATCTGGAAGAAAACACCCTCCTCCTCATTCCCAAAGGTCTAACAACTGCTGGGAACTGACAGACACAGAAGCAAGGTGCTTACAATTGTTTTGCTCAATGCAAAGTGAGAGTCTGAATGATGGAATCAAGAGCTTCAGTGCTCTAGAAACAGCGATGATTATTTGGCAACACCTTTGCCTCCGAAGCAAAGTGCTTATAATTATTTTGCTCAATATCACAAGTAAAGGAAGCGGCTGAGGAATGGAATCAGAGCTTTGGTACTCTGGAAACCACGAAGGTTATTTGGCAACACCTTTGCCTACTTCAGGTCCTGAGCTTATCAAAAAAAAGAAGGGGATCTCCTAGTGCAAGTCAGGGGCTGTTTCTGTGGCCCAGGGAGTGCTCTAGCCACTCTTCCAAGCCAAGAGCTACAGGGCAGGACTGCAGTTTACCTGCATCCAGAGGTGGCCTATGCATACCCGAAAACAAAGACCTGTCAGTCTCTAAAAAACGCTCCCTGAAAGCTTCTGCGAGGGGTAAAAAAGCATACATCCCAAACTTCCCTCTCTCACACTCCGGTCTTACCACTGGCAGGCTCTGCTGCAGTTCCTTCCGGAGAATCCAGTCGTTTAGCAGCACGAGCAGGTTGGAGGCGGAGTACACTGGGGGAGAAGGAGAGCAGCGCCATGAGCGGGCGGGGGCAAAGCAAACCGGGCTGGGGCTACCGCCCCTTCCCTAAGGGAGGGCGGGGGGACGCAGAGGCCGCCCCTACCCAGCTCCGACAGCGCGTGCGAGTCCGAGAAGCGACCTGCGAAGAGAGGAGAACGGCTACCAGCGGCGCCCGGAGCGGGGGTGGTGGGAGGCCCCGGCGCCCGCAGCCGCCGCACCCGCACCTGGCAGCAGGTAGGAGAGGCCTCGCACCGTGCCCTCCAGCTGCGCCGTGGCAGCCGGGTGCCGCCGCACGTACTCCTGGTACCGCTGGCACAGCAGCCGCAGCCGTGCCGACGGGCTGGCACCGCGGGAGAGGGACCGTGGCCCCTCAGTCGTAGCCGCCGTCATGGCTCCCGTGCCGCGCGCTTCCGGGTGCCGCCCCCAGCTTCCGGGTACGGCCTAGCGCACCGCCCATCGGCCGCTTCGGGGCTCGGCTGTCGCGCCTGGCGCGCGGGGCGGGGCGAAGAGCTTGGGGGACAGGCGCGGNTGCGAGTCCGAGAAGCGACCTGCGAAGAGAGGAGAACGGCTACCAGCGGCGCCCGGAGCGGGGGTGGTGGGAGGCCCCGGCGCCCGCAGCCGCCGCACCCGCACCTGGCAGCAGGTAGGAGAGGCCTCGCACCGTGCCCTCCAGCTGCGCCGTGGCAGCCGNCAGCCAGGTCAGCAGCTTCTGCTGGGGCACTGACTGCAAAACACAGAAGGGAGAAGGGCAACACGATGCAGGTTCTGCTGGAGAGTTAAACCAGGCAGGAATACAGCCCAGACTGGTGTTACTTCAAAAATAAGCACCAGATGGCCTTAGAAATCAAAGCCCCAGAAACAAAAAGCGGTGCATCTGCTGCAGCCAGAGTCTACCCATAGGTCCACTTCTCTACCTCCAAGCAGAGGCAGACCAAGACATCACAGTAACACACTGTGCTGCTACCCCAGAATCAGGGAGAATATCGCAGTTGTATCTTGGATTGCCTTCTACCCAACTGACACAGCAGAACAGTCTCTGAGGTCATGACCTGGGCCTGAATTCCTCAGCAGAACTCTCTCCTGAACCCTGTACCAGAGTCAGGATTCACAACAAACCTCTGCCCTTCTTACAGCTGATGAGGGAGTATGCTAGGAATAGAGGAAAGGGGACCCTGGGCCCACAGTCACAACAGAACAAATACCTGCTGAAAACAGCACCAGTCTAGATCCCAGGCACGAACACCAAGACAGCAGGTTCTTTTCCAGCCTGGGACCCTGCTCCCCACATGGGAGCTTGCTGGTGCTGTCAACCACAGGATTTCACCTGCTGAAAAGCATCCATAAAGACAAGACAGCTGAAATTCACTTCAGCCTTTAACAATCAGTGGTGCAAGCATTCGGTTCTTCCTATTTGCAACACACCTGAAGCTCCAAACAGAGAGTTGCCAACACCCAAACCCACACAGCAGGCAAGCTTGCAACACAAGAGGCCTATCTGGAAGAAAACACCCTCCTCCTCATTCCCAAAGGTCTAACAACTGCTGGGAACTGACAGACACAGAAGCAAGGTGCTTACAATTGTTTTGCTCAATGCAAAGTGAGAGTCTGAATGATGGAATCAAGAGCTTCAGTGCTCTAGAAACAGCGATGATTATTTGGCAACACCTTTGCCTCCGAAGCAAAGTGCTTATAATTATTTTGCTCAATATCACAAGTAAAGGAAGCGGCTGAGGAATGGAATCAGAGCTTTGGTACTCTGGAAACCACGAAGGTTATTTGGCAACACCTTTGCCTACTTCAGGTCCTGAGCTTATCAAAAAAAAGAAGGGGATCTCCTAGTGCAAGTCAGGGGCTGTTTCTGTGGCCCAGGGAGTGCTCTAGCCACTCTTCCAAGCCAAGAGCTACAGGGCAGGACTGCAGTTTACCTGCATCCAGAGGTGGCCTACGCATACCCGAAAACAAAGACCTGTCAGTCTCTAAAAAACGCTCCCTGAAAGCTTCTGCGAGGGGTAAAAAAGCATACATCCCAAACTTCCCTCTCTCACACTCCGGTCTTACCACTGGCAGGCTCTGCTGCAGTTCCTTCCGGAGAATCCAGTCGTTTAGCAGCACGAGCAGGTTGGAGGCGGAGTACACTGGGGGAGAAGGAGAGCAGCGCCATGAGCGGGCGGGGGCAAAGCAAACCGGGCTGGGGCTACCGCCCCTTCCCTAAGGGAGGGCGGGGGGACGCAGAGGCCGCCCCTACCCAGCTCCGACAGCGCGTGCGAGTCCGAGAAGCGACCTGCGAAGAGAGGAGAACGGCTACCAGCGGCGCCCGGAGCGGGGGTGGGGGGAGGCCCCGGCGCCCGCAGCCGCCGCACCCGCACCTGGCAGCAGGTAGGAGAGGCCTCGCACCGTGCCCTCCAGCTGCGCCGTGGCAGCCGGGTGCCGCCGCACGTACTCCTGGTACCGCTGGCACAGCAGCCGCAGCCGTGCCGACGGGCTGGCACCGCGGGAGAGGGACCGTGGCCCCTCAGTCGTAGCCGCCGTCATGGCTCCCGTGCCGCGCGCTTCCGGGTGCCGCCCCCAGCTTCCGGGTACGGCCTAGCGCACCGCCCATCGGCCGCTTCGGGGCTCGGCTGTCGCGCCTGGCGCGCGGGGCGGGGCGAAGAGCTTGGGGGACAGGCGCGGCAGCCGAGCCCCGAAGCGGCCGATGGGCGGCGCGTTCTCCGGAGCGGGAGCGGTGGCCGGGCAGGTGCGGGGCGGGCGCGGAGGGTGCGGCGGGCGCGGCGTGCGGAGCCCCCGGGCCTCGCGGAGGGTCCGTTCGGCGTGGTCAGGGCTCGAAAACGGGTGCAGGGGAACGGGCGGCAGGAGGGGTCGCGCAAGAATGGGCGCAGGAACGTGGGCGCAGGGTGGGACGCGCAGGGACGTGAGCGTAGAAACGGGAATGCAGGAGCCGGCGCGCAAGAATAGGCGCGGGAGAGGGCGCGCAGGAACAGGAGCGCAAGAATAGGCGCAGGCACGAGCACTGCGCAGCTCTTGCCCATCCCGCCGCCGTGCCCATCCGCGCTCGAGCCCGCCGCCCCGTTTCGCGGAGGGGAGGCGGAGGGCGCGGGGCCCGCGTGGTCACAGCCTGTTGGGGAGAAGGTTCGGTGCCGCGGGCAGGTCCCCACCACGCTCCGGCTCAGCCCCGCACACCCTGCGGTGCGGACAGCGGCAGCGGAGCGGTGGGTGCAGCTCCGTGCCCTCAAAGGGTGAGGAGAGTGGGGGGGTTGGCCTCTTATAGGTCTCCTGAACGCCAACAGAGCTCTGCCAAGCTGTCTCTTCTTCCTCCTGTCCGGTTACCTCCGCAGAATGGGCTCAGTGTGTGCCTGCAGCTTTCTCTGCAAGAATTAGTTGCATGGGCAGGCACTCCATCCTTTCTGAGCTTTCCTCCTCTCCCCCTTCCCCTGAGGGTTTGTTTTCCAGCAGGCTGAGTTCAAAAAGGGCACGAGGTACTGCTGGCAAACAGCCTGGCACTAAACAAACCTTTTTAGTCAAAATCACTTGGATTAAACCCAGCTTTCCATTCATGTACAAAGCTACCTGTGATCTCCTCTGAATTTCACAGTGGCCAAGCCACTAGTGAAGCAAAAGGCTTACAAAGCACTGGGGCAGGTGAGGTGGCACCTGAAAGCCTGTGATGGAGGTCTGGAGAACAGCTTGTAGGTGTGCATTGCTGGTGACTCTAGGAGTATCTCCAGTGCAGACTGCCAGAGATACTGCCCTTCAAGGACAAGCTCTGACTCTCCTAGACAGCAGTCTGAGAGCCAGCTGCCTAGGAGACTGCCAAAGACACCTTGTCTTCAGCCAGAGGTGAAATTGATGCACAAAGTCATTGGACTACTCCAAGCAGCACAGCTAGATCATGTGGTTACGTCCCTCAGTTTGAAGCTTTTTGGCAGACGCTTCTTCATCTTTTGCTCCCCAGCCTCCCTCCCACCCACTCTCTCTCCTGCCTTTCTGTTCATCTCACTCCTGCAGTGAGTGAGTTTGGAGGACAGTTTGAGTAGCATCGCACTGCCTTTTTATGGTAAATTTGCTGCAAGGAAGCACCGTAGGAGGGGTGGCTTCTCAGAGCAGCAGTAAACCCAAGAGTTCGGGCCACACTTAAATTGCCTTGGCTTATAGTGCCCATAGCCAGGGGTAGAGGTGAAGCACAGGTTCGAGGGGCTGGTTTCTCTCTCGACTGTACTTGGAAAGCTCTCTGAGCAGCTCCTTGCTTAGCACGTACTGTCAGCCCATATGACAAGGGCTTGTGCTTGCTGGAAATCCACTGGCTGTAACTGAGGCCAGATAGTTCCTATGCTCTGATGATAAAGGGTGCAGGCTCAGCACTAATGGCAGGAAAAGAAGCAAACCAAAAAAAGCAAACACTGCCAGCCCATCAGTGGGTACAGTGCTGAAATCCAGCTTGCTTGTCTGCCAGCATCTCACTTTTGGCTCAGATCCATGAGACCACGCTGTTTCTGGGGAGCCAGACCCCAGATGGAGCTCTTCGGTGGCTCTGAGGCATCTCGTCCTCAGTAAGCCTTGCTCAAAGTGTACATTGCAGGGTTCTGGGGTGAGTGAAGATGTGTTCTTACAGCATTTGCCAGTGTTAATGCTAGGGAGCAGGATGTGTGAGAATAGACACAGTATATTGATGTGTGGCTGTGTCTTAGCAGCGTGGTAGTTGTGGGGGACATGAATATTCTCCCCAACCATATTCTCCTGTTGCCCTTCCACCACCAGGACGGCAGAAGCCTGGCAGTGTGAGACCTGGGAGCGGATCTTTCTAGCTGTGGTTGGAGGGGAGCAGTCCTATGTGGGTGAGATGGTCTTTCTGGCCCTGTCTCCTTGAGGCATCCCTTCCTGCCCACACTGTGACATGGTTGTCTATTTCTTCACTTCTGGATGAGCTCAGCCAATCTTTTGGGATAGCTAGGGATAAATCGTGACTTGCTCCAAATAACCTGTAGACAGAGATATGTCCTGGGAGTATTTTAGTCCCTGACACATGAGCCCTGCCTGGAATGGAAGGCCTGATTCACTCATGGTATCTCACTGAAGGCCAACACCTTTCAGGAGAGCTCCAAATCTCAGGCCAAATGAGGAGACAGGCACACCAGACTTTAAGCATGGCATAGCTGGTTGTGGTAGCTCACACCGCTGATTTCCTACAGCCCTCCTGGGACCTGGAAGGGCAGCAGCTGGCAGGGGATGTTGGTGTTATAGTCCTTGAGTTCCTGAAGTGTTGCTGACAGGTCTATTGCTTGAAGCGGTAGTCTGAGGGGAAGGGAAACCCAGGTCAAACGAGCTTAAGGGGCCTTCTAATGAGTGTTTTGACTTGAAGGCATTCTGTGGCTGTTCTCTGTCAGGTTGCCCCTGCCCTTCCCAGCTTAGCTGAAACTTGGCATCTCAGGAGAGAGAGCTTTTTTTTGGCATTCCAGGAGGAACAACATGCCTGGCAATATGTGCAGAGCCCTGCTGTGAGAAACTGAGCGCCTCCTGCCTCCGAATGCCTTTTTCAGAAAGCCATTTATGAGCTGCAGGCTGTTACTTGGATAACTCCCTTCCCTGATTCATTAGCAGTGTGCAGTCTCTCCTATATAATATCCCAAATCTGCCTATACTAAAGGCTGAGCGGGAGGGTTGATATCTTTTAGTAACCATACGATACAGTAGGAAAAAACTTCTGGACATGTAGTTATCTGGTGGCCTGGGTTAATGGAAACACTGTTGTAGAGGTGCAGCTCTGTCCTGAGGGAGAGGGTGCTGCAACTACTTTTGTCTGAGGGGAGCAGCTGCTTCTGGTTTCTGATTTGCCTTTTGCCCAGCCTCACCCAAGCTCCCCTGACCCCACCTGGAGAAGGCAACATACCTGGAGGTCGGTGCCACCATGCTGCAGGTCTTCGAGGTCCCTTGCATGGTGCTGTGTAAATAACAGCTGGTGTCTGGGCTGTAGCTATTGTACACGGGCTCCACCTGGGAGATAAAGGTTTTGCCACATGCACGTGGGAAGTCTGTTTTCCTGATGCCACTGGTGGCTGTGCTGTAACGGATCCCACTGGGCAGCACTGCTGTGCATGGCAGGCATGTGTGTGGCTCTCTCCACTCAGTATCAGTTCTGCTGAAGATGCCTTTGGTTTTCCAGCTCTTTGCTATTGAAACTACTCATTTTCCTGCTTCCTGTTCCAGGTGGGTATCAGGAACTTGGCTCTTACCTGGTGAACTGCTCCCTGTAAATGCAGGGCTCCTAGTGGCATCAAAGGGATGGTTGTAACTTCAGAGCAAATGTGTACCAGGCAGATTTGGCACTCTGGTTCATATCCTCTGCTCTGGAAGTGTCCATCTTAAAGCTTCCTCCTTACATCCCTTCTGTGTGAGGTGGGAGCTGGGACATCAGCAGTGGGGGTGATGGAAGGGATGGTGTCTACTGACATGTGCTGTAGCGTCCATACATGTCCTCACTCACTGACTGCCACCTTGTACCCAGATACTGAGGGTGACTCACAAAGTGGTAGTGTCAGGCTTTGTTGCTGGAGGAGGGTTTTGCTGAGTGGTTGTGGTGCTGTACTGCTTTGCACTGTTCAGGTAGCAGCTGTTCCATGGGAACTAGAAGAAATTGGCAGGATCCCAGCAGAGAACTGGCTTCCCTCTCCTCTGCCTTTAGCCCTTCTCTCTCCCTGTTGTGCCTCTGTCTCTCTTGAATCACCTCCTGGAACTGCCCAGTGTATATTGCAGGGGCTCAGGTTACTGGACATGATAAGTAATCCCTCACGAGCTGAACACTTGCTGCTGCTATCACGTTTGGGAGGGGCCCAGTGAACTTGCATCCCTCACCAGGCTACTTGTCCTGCTGAAAATTTGTTGTGAGGGCTCCTGTATGTGTTGCAGTGGAGCATGGTGGCTGTGGCTTTGCCAGTGCTTATGGGGACACGTGTACAGTCTCCTCGCATGGGTGGGGAGTGTGCTACAGGGCAGTGCGCTGATCTGGGACTGGGAATGTGCAGCATGCAGATATTTTCCCATGGGCTGAACTGTGCTTTGTAATAGTCTGGAGGAAAGAGACAGGACTGAGGTGCTGGGTACAGCTGACTTATGACACTTTTGACTGTGCAGGGGCCTGTTGACCAAGCTTCCTCAGGCAGTAGCTCTTCATGTGACTGTTTGTCTTGTGGGTTTCAGGTGACAGCAAGCTGCAGAATCCTCAAGTACAGCTGAGATGTACTCTCTGCCCTTGAAGCTGAGAATCCCTGGTTAAAGGGTGGTCCTTGCAGCCACTACCAGGCTCTGCCAGCTGTTCACAGGTACCCCTGCAACATTGGCAGCCTCCAAAGGTTAGTTATCTTGCTTGTTGAGTAGGTGGATTACATGTACTCCTATCTTAGTCCTACTGTACCCAAAGTGGTAAACTGCATGTGATTGCATGGCAGAAGGTCTTTGCTCTGTGGGAATTTCTTCCTAGTGGGCATGTGGGTATTTAGAGCCTGTGGGGAGGTTCTGAAGACAACACTGGCACTTGTGGCCCCTGTGGCCTAGTTCTCTGGAAGGAAAGACTTGATTCCCACACAGATCCTTGAAACACACTGTTGTCCTATCTCCAAGGCTGTTTCTGTTGAACTTCCCTTAAATGTGCACATCTGGATCTTTCTCCTCAAACACTACTATGGTCTATCGCTTGTGTCTGTTGTAGTGGGCAGCAGATGATTGGGACCTGGCTTAAGGAGATGGAACAAGCCCCCTCGGCTAGAGGAAATGGGAAGACCCCCTTCTGAAGGCTCAGAGCTTTTGCTGGCGTTGTTCTGCCCTAGCAGCTTTTTCCCCCCCCCTCTGTTCCTTACATCAAATGTTTCTGTGGGGCCACTGTTCTCTGTGGCTGCCTTGCTCTCCTCTACCCCTCATTAGTACAGGGCTTGACATGCCAGCAGGAGGGAGCCTCAGCAAGTCTATGCCTTGATCGGATTTGTCAAGGCTCCTTCTCTTTTCTTCCTGTTCATTGAGGGCTAAAACAAAGTAAACAGAAGAGAGGAATTCCAGAGAATAGGAGCGAGAGAAGAGAGGGACGCTGGAGTGACAAGCTGCCCCTGCACACAGGCACCCCCCTGCCGTGGTCTGATGGGGCAGAGCTGGAGGCAAGCATTAGGGAAGACAAGGCCCTTCCTGGCACTCCTGTTCCCAGCTATGCTACCAACTGCCTTGCTCCTTCTGCTGTAGGATTGTGGCATGCTGCAGCCCAGGGAGCTCCCATTCCCACTGCCTGGGTAGCTTACCTGGTGAGGCTGTCCCTGCTGCATGCTGATGTGCTAGCTATGAGGAATGGAGGCTCAACCTTGCTGCCTCCTCTCAGCTCAGGCTGAACGCAGCTTGAGGGAAATAGACCGTTATTTGTACTGCTTTGTTTGTCATGGGCTGTGGTAAAAGGTTTCCCTCTTTACCTGTGCCAGGAAAGTTTCTCTTACTGGGCAGCCCTGAGTGAGCCCAGCACAGAGCTGAATGTCCTAACTGGGTGCCAGGGCAGCAATGCACCCGCCCCTCCCCAGCCTGGAGCCAGATAAGCGCTTGAACAAGGCCCTTCTGTGCAGACAGGTCTGGGAAGCAGAAACAAATGCTAGACTGGCAGTTGTATCATTTCCCACAGGCAGGGGTACTCGCCAGGGCAGTTAGGGCCAGGCAGGCAAGGCTGCTGCAGGTAACGCTTCACTCTGCCTGACGGAGCCTCTCACTCCCTCCTTTGCCATCCCCAGGCCATCACAGACATTCCCCTTCATCCTGCCCTTGGTCCTGCTGTGTATTGGATCAGAGGACGCAACAGGATACTCAGTAGCCCTGGCATAAAGTGCTAGAGGTGAAATACAGCCCTACCAATGACACCCCTTGCACTTAAGCCACAAGGAACAGCATTTAAGTCATAGCCTCTGTTTCCTTTCCTTCTTTTTCCTTGTTCTCCCCCTTCTGGCAATCTCTGCACTCTATGATTTAATTAGAGTGGAGTAAAGTGCTTAGACTCCAAAATGTGCAGATTAGGGGGTTACTAATCCTTTTCCTCAACAAGTGCTTACATCTTGCCCAGCCTGTTATCAAGCTTCTGTCCCCAGAATGGAAACTCAGCCAAACTCAAGAGCTCTACCTCTCCTCTTGCTTGCTGCGCAGAGGAGGAAAGGTGAGGGTGACAGGGGAGCTATGGGGAAGGAGGGAAAGAAGTTTGTGGGTTTCCAGAATTCTCAAGGCAGGTTTGTAGTCAGTGTTGGCTCTCTTCGCTTCTTGTATTCTGACTGGTTTTGGTGCTCCAGGAGTAATAAAGCAAGGATTTGGTGTTTGAGGTTTTTTTAAGTGATGTCTTCCTGTTTTGATAAAAATACTCTGTATATCGGAGGAAGCAACTGCTTCCCTGTGTGTGTGCGTGCATGTGTATTTATATGCTTAGTGGTTCCGTTTGGGTCCTGTGCCTTCTCTGTGTGCACACACCTCTCCTTGTGTTCCCACTGTCTCTCCTGCGCTCTGATTCCTGGTGTACGCCCAAGCCAGTTGTGCTGTAGCACTGCTGAAAAGTGCATGGCTCGCATGCTGAGAGTGGGAAACTAGTGCCTGGCAGTGCTGCCTAAGTCCAGTCATACCCTCACCTATGGAGGCTGAGTTCCCTTTATAGGACGTGTGCTGTCAGCATGGAGGGGAAGGCAGAGTATTTGCTGTTCCTGATGGAGGTGCCAGCAGGGAAGAGAGAGTGGGGAGGATGGATGTGGTGGGAAGGATAAGACTCTTCCTGGAGGTTGGAGGGGAACTTGTGTCTTATGGTCACAAGATAGGCTGAGCTCTTATACTTCTGTCCTGCTCCCGGTGTGGGCTGGGTGCTGCACAGAGATTGCCTTGGATTGCAGAAGACATGAGCTTTTGTCCCAAGCTACTCATCTGCTGCTTGGTTGAGTCGAGGTATGCTGCCTTTGTCAACAGCGTAGGGAGCCCAGTATATGGGACTGCAAGAAGTACCAGGAGAGGAGGAGGGCTGGAAATGGTCTTCAAGGAGTTTGGGTGTTGGAGCGTTATTCTTTCCATTGGCTGGCTTTGGGAACTGCCTTCCCTCAGGGATCCGCTTTGCCTCCTTTTTTGCCTTCAGCTGCTACCTCATTTCCAGTTTGCAAAAAGCTCCATATGCTTTTTGCAGATAAGTTTGCAATCTCGGCCCAGCTTGCAGCTCTTCCTCCACAGTGTGGTCAAAGCCTGTTCTCAGTGTGTAAGCCTTTCGGTAGCTCAGGTATCACTTCATGTCTTACAAAATGCCCAGGCCACCCTGAGTGGATGGCACTATTGCTGCTTGGGCTTTTAGAGACTGTCCTTAGCCCTCCTGCTTTGCTATTTATAGTGCAGATGTTCCATTCCTCTCTGAATGAGCTCTGCTCTCATCCTTGCTTGGGCACTGAGGACACCAGTGCCAGGAATAGCTTTGGGCAAGGAAGGCATGGGAGTGGCTGCGTGTGCACGTCTCCCAGTTTGGGCCAGTCCCTGGTGGAAGAGGCACCAGGCACCATCCGCGAGCTCTGGCTCTCAGTGAACATCAGCCTCCTTTGTGGCACAGCTACTTGTCATGCCCTGGCAGTGAAGAGATTGCCTTTCTTTGTCAGGTGCCCCCTGTGTGTGCCTGGCTACCAGAGGAGAGTTTGGCACTGTGGGAGATGGCATCTAGGGGAGTTGCTTCAGTGCCAGGTACCAGCAGGAGGGACATTGGTGTGATGCATCTGCACTGTGGAGGGCAGTTTGCATGGGAAGTCCTCTCCTTGCACGTCGTTCAGGCAGTGGCTGTGGCCTCTTGGTTGCTTATTCTGAATCGCTGCCCACTAGGGCAGGTGGATGCTGTTTCAGTGGAGCAGCTGCCATTCCTTGCACAGGACCCTGCTCTCCTTCCCCCAGGCGAGTGCTTGCTGTCCTAGAGGGAGCTCAAGCTGAAGCCGGAAAGGAGCACGCAGTGCAGAAAACACCAACACCCTCCGTAATGCTGCTGCTTGGGCAGAGCTGCTCTGGCCCTTTGGCTCGTGATGCTTGCAGCTTGTCTGAAGAGCAGAGCCAAACAAATAATTAATTGCTTGATTTGGTGCCCAAAATGAAAAGCTGGAGGAAAAAAAACCCAACCCAGCCAAGTTTGAGAGACCCTTTATCTTTTCTTTTAAATGTAACACAGCTCAATTGCAAGCAAAGCAATGCAAGATGAGGATTTTTTCTTGGTAAACAAAGCATTTTGTTCCTGTCCAAAACTTGTCATGAAGTAGCAAATACATCTGAGCTGTCTGGAAACTGCAGTTTTCAATCAATAACTATTCAGCTGAAAACACCTAGCTCTGCTGGTGGCAATGCACAGCAGGCACTTGGGAGCTTGGTTTGTGGCCTTGCCCCTGGCGTCTTCCCAGAGGTAGTGAGGAGGATGGTGTCGTGCTTCTTGTGGACTTTTCCAGGAGGAATGCCTCTCCAGGGTTGTTGAAGTCCCTTTGCCTCCTTTTTTACTGTAATTAACCTAATTAATTTTACATGAAATCATGCAGACTTTAAAAGCATGTGCAGGGGTTAGGTCTGGTCAGATGTACTGGGATATAGAATCATAGAATCACAGAGTCACCAGGCTGGAAGAGACCCATCGGATCATCGAGTCTAACCGTTCCTATCAAACACTAAACCATGCCCGCAGGACCTCATCTACCCGTGCCTTAAACACCTCCAGGGAAGGTGAGTCAACCACCTCCCTGGGCAGCCTGTTCCAATGCCTAATGACCCTTTGTATGAAAAACTTCCTCCTAATGTCTAGCCTAAATCTCCCCTGGCAGAGCTTGAGGCCATTCCCTCTTGTCCTGTCCCCTGTCACTTGGGAGAAGAGGCCAGCTCCCTCCTCTCTACAACCTCCTTTCAGGTAGTTGTAGAGAGCAATGAGGTCTC
>WAAB01012977.1:0-56070 GCA_013389865.1 Piaya cayana | reverse complement strand
CTGGTCACACCGTTTCTGATACAAGCCAGGATGCCATTGGCCTTCTTGGCCACCTGGGCACACTGCTGGCTCATGTTCATTCGGCTGCCGACCAACACCCCCAGGTCCTCCTCTCCTTCTGGCAGCTTTCCAGACAGACTTCTCCCAGTCTGTAGCTCTGCATAGGGTTGTTGTGCCCCAAGTGCAGGACCCAGCATTTGGCCGTGTTAAACCTCATGCCATTGGACTCAGCCCGGTAATGCAGCCTGTTTAGTTCCCTTTGTAGAGCCTCCCTACCCTCCAGCAGATTGACACTTCCACCCAACTTAGTGTTGTCTGCAAACTTGCTAAGGGTACATATGGTCTCCCTACTTCCACTGGGTAGCAGTGCCTGGTGCAGGTTGTTCAACAGTGTTTCAGGGAGATTTTTGGGGTAGGGAGAGTGGATCTCCTGTCCAGGCCTGCCCGTGGGCACTGGTAGCTGGAAACTTAAGACATCACTAGTTCACAAGGTAAAATTCCCACCATTTTGTTGTATAGGGCATGACGCTTGCTGTGTGTTCCAGCTGTGCTGATGGCAGAGCTGGAGCTGGCAGAGGGCTTTGTGCAGACTGCCTTAGACAGAAGTGGGAACTCATGGCTGTCGACAGTGCTGTTGTCTTTCAACTCTGACCCCAGGAACTGCTGTCTACTGCAAACCTGTGGCACTGGAACCATCAGGAAATGGCAGAAGTGAACAGATATTGGTGCCCAGAGCGCATACAGAGACCGGGATGCAGTGAACCTAATGGATTCAGAGCTGGCCATTAGCTGCAGCACAGATGTCAGCAAAAATGCAGATATTGGAAACCTAATCCTGGTAGAAGGAAGGGAGCTTGAGATCTGCCCAAATGCTGCTCCTCTTCTGTTTTGAGAGGCTGGTGGGGTCCTCCTGCCCCTGGTAATGCTCCTGCGTAGTGCCCAGCCCTGGTCCCTCCTGTGCCTAGCTGTGCTGGCCCAGGCTGGCATTAGTGTCAGAGCAGTTGTCTTGAATCAGGCTTATTTTCCATCGGGCCCAGAAAAAGGTCAGTCAGTGACAATACTTCTGCAAAGTATCCTCCTGGCATCAAACTTGTAGTCCAGGAAAGTAAGTCTGGGAGCAATGTGTTGAGCAGAGATCTCTGTAAGATAGTTGAGGGTCTCATCAGCACATGACAGGGTCTAATGGTGGGGGAGGAGGAGGCACTGGGGTCAGTTACGTCCAGGTGCCAGATTGGAGCAAGGCTGGTGTATCCAGGCTGTGCAGGGAACAGGCGCTTGGTGGGAAAACCATGGCCAGCATGGACATGTGGGGTACTCCCTCACCCTGAGCCTGGCACTCTGCGCATAGGACTGGCTGAGTGCTGAGGGTAGGTAGTCTGCTCCAGAGTCATACTCGGGGGTTAGTCAGCCCTTGGGTCAGTTTTTTTTCTTTTCTGGCAGGGAGTGACTTGATGTCTCTGTGAGGGGTGATCATTACTTCTAGCACAGAATGAGACCCATCGGTGGCGTTGGCATGTCTGAGTGGATGTCCTGGACAATATGTCTGCTATGATGCAGCTAAGCTTACCACAAGCTTTCAGGGTCTATACTGCCTGTCTGCTGCTGCAGTGAAGTACAAACACAGCATATGCAGAAGAGTGCAAGACAGCACCTTGCTTTCTGCTGCCCTAGTGTCCCCACAGAAGTGTCAGAAGGCTATTGGCAGCTAGATCCTTCCCTTTTCTTGGGCCTAACAGGAGCAAGAGCACTTGAGGACCACATTGCTAGCTGGGTGGCCCACCTTGCCTTGCCTGAGAGCTGTGGCAAAATGCAGCTGCCCCACTTGTAAGCATTGCAGGATATCTGGTAGACTTAAACCTCCCACACAACACTTGCATTCATGCCCTGGACAGACCTGTCTCCAGCTTGGGCTCTGTTGGGCAGCCAAATCCAGTGCCTGGACAGGGAGACTGGCAGCAGTGCCACTTCGCAAAAACTGACTGTATAGCAGGGCCTCATGATCAGAGTCCCTGCCAAGAGGGGTTGCTCCCTGGTGCATTCCAGGGGGTGGTTTCAGACACAGAGAGGTAAGCAGTGAGGCATGTTCCTGCGTCAAACCCAGCCTGAACTTGCTTATTTCCTCTGAAAACAAGGCAGCAGTATGGTAACCAAAGTCCCTGATTCAGCCAAGCTCAGAGCTTGAACACCCTTCAGAGGCTGTTAGCTCCTCTTCCCAAGTGCTGTGCTTCTGTCAGAGAAGAGAAAAGAACGTGGCTTTTCAGTGTGACCTTTGTAGAATAAAAAACCAAACTCTTAGAACAGCAGAATTGTGTGGTGATAATCTGATGGGGTGGAGGAGAGCTTGGTGCATGAGAATGAGCCAGGACTGAGACAGAAGTGGCTGCTGTCCCAGGAAGAATTTCACCTTTCTGGGATTTTCTCTGCAGCTTGGTGATGTTGAGGCAGTGGGAGATGGGGACTCTTTCTTCTTTTACAGCTTATGTGCTGATATCTGACTCTGTAGCTGCTGCTTGATCCTGTCTCTAGAATATGGTGGCTGTTTTGCCACAGGTTGCTCTTTCTAGAGAAATATCATGGTGAAAGTCTCACTTAGATTTCACTTATCATAAGACTGGGGAGGGACGGCATGTTAATCCGCATCATGGGGTTTTAATCCTGCTCTCCTGGCCAAATTCCATTCCACCTCTGTAAATTCCTGCAGCTGCCCTGCTATGTGCTGCCTGTGTGGTATCCATCAGCTGGCACAACTCCCCACAAATAGCAGCATTTCAACTACTGGGAAGGGGACAAGGAGGTAAGGCACTTTAAAGGTGACCTGCTGAGTGAAGAACCAGGCTGTCACCTCCAATCTCCTTGTAAGAGCAAAAGAGATCATCCCCACTTGCCCCTTTTCAAAGTATGGAGCTTTTTCTCAGTTGCCAGTCTTGCTGTGGCTCCTGGGCCCTTTCTCACCAGCCTGCAGAGCTGTTGTGTTGTGCTCCTGCCAAGGCAGTCTTATCCAGTCAGCTAAACTCTAAGCTGGTCCCCCAGCTCCAAAAAAGAGACCTGGGAGTAGGATTTGCAGTTTGTCTTCTACAGCTAGGTAAGACAACAGGCAGTGTGGCTCTGCAAAATCACTTCTCTCCTGGGTGCTCTGCAGCTCTTTACTGGGCACAGCCAGCCCATCTGTTCACTTAAAATGCCTAGGGGAATGCATTAGGGGTCAGCAAGTCTGGGGCTGCAGTGCTGTGGGATGATAGGGCTGCTCCCCTCTGTGCTTGCAGGGCTAGGGGAAGTGTGCTGATGCAGTGCGAAAGCTCTCACTGCCAGCTCTCCCTAAACATTAACTGCTTACCTGATAGTCACAGGACCAGGGGGACTGGAGGCCAGTCGAGCTGAGCCATGCTCCTACAAAAACAAGGGATCTTGGAGGAGCAGGGTGCCAACACACAGGCAGCTCTAGAAGGGGTCTGAGGCAAGCGAGCACCATGGTCCTGGGAGCAGAGGCTGCTTGTATGTGGAGGGGTGGCCATCAAGCAGCAAGCCTTCGGCTGCCCACGCCTCAGAGGTTGGTGTGAACACGGACCTGGTGTTTGTGCAGCTGCTGGGCTCTGCTAGCTTGATGTACTGTGCCCTGGCTATCGCCCTGCAGTCTTTGGAGGAGGGAGGGTCCAGGCATGAGGAGAGATTGGGGTCCTGCCTGTCCCTTCCCCAGTGTCTGTCATCAGCCTGTCCCAGTGAGAGGGGACCTGGATGCCTCTTTCTGTTGTTTACCATGTCCCAAATTCCTGCTGAAGCAGAAGGCTGTGTGCTCCCAGGAGTGTGGGGGAGGGAGGATAACCTCCTGCAAACAGCACTTGTGCCCCGCACCCTTGTGCTAGGTGTCAGAAACCGGCAGTATTGGGAAACCTCTCATCTTACTGCTGGCTGCACTTGTCTGGCACAAGCAAGGAGACTGAGAGGGGAGGGTGGAGAGGCTGAATGCTGCGGCCGCAGGGATGGGTAGAGGTGCTTGCATGCTGTGCTGCAGTCACCAGTACCCACTTGCCTGGGAGCTGCTTCCAGCCTTGCTCTCCACTTGCTGTGCCTTTACTGTTTCACAGGGAAGGAGAAGCTGTGTAGCGGCCTTCCTGCATGCCATCTCCTACCCACTGCCACAAACATCTTAAAACGCCCCCATGTTGTGGTGCTCCACCAGCAGCCTACCTGCTCCTGCCCTGGCTAGTGGGGATCTGGTGCTGGGCCCTTGCACATGGGAGCAAGCAGGATAGGGAGGCTGGGAAAACCATGTGGAGAGGCAGTGTGGTGGTCAGCTGGAGCAGGAGGTACCTTTCTTTCCCCAGAGCAGTGGCACTGTTGGCAGCAGGCTGCGGGTGGGCTTCTCCCAGGAGCTTGGTGAGCCCTGTGTGGCCGCAGCCTCTGATGCCTCAGAGCGGTTGTTGCGTGATGGATAGCGTGGGGCAGGGACAGGCCATTGCCAGGTTTGGGCTCCACCTGCACCTGTGCCAGCCGGGGAGCAAAGGCAGGTTCCTGCTCTGGGAAGCTGCTGGCTCAGAGGAGCATCCCGGGGGTTTCCTCACCCTGCTTGAAGAGCCTGCTTATTGTAACCGGGTTCTGCAAGGGCAGGCAAGGACTGCCTGAGCAGGAGGTAAATATGTCTCCCGGGGCAGTGATTTCAGTGCTGCCTGGGCGGAGGCACAGCCTGCCCCTGTCCTGGGGCTCAGAGGCTGCCTTTGAAGGCTGTCTTTGCCAGGCAGGCTGGGGCTTGCTGCCGCAGCTCGCCCCTGGGTTATGAGGTGGGGGGCAATTCACGTTTCGTCTCGATTACTGTGTAGGCAGTTTGCATCCTAATCGAAGTGCCTGCTGCCGGTTGAGGCCTCCTCCCACTATACCTTGTCTTCTGGCATCCTCCAGCAGGCTCCTTCCAAGGCGAAGGGAGGCAGGCAGGAGGGCAGGGGGCTCCTCCTTCCACTTTGGCTCCGGGCGGTAGACCTGCTGCCTTTCCCCAGCCCTGAGGCCAGGAGCTGGTTGGAGGAGGAGTAGGGGAGCTGCAGGTAGAGCCTGTCTCCGCATAGTTAGCATTCCCAGCTCCCGACTCCTGCTCTTCCCGCTGACACCCTGCTTGCCTCCAGCACGCTGGGCAGATCTGGAGCATACTGCACTCTTTTGGGAGCCTTGCTCTCCTGGGCTCGTGGGGTTGGGGTGGTCAGGGGGCACCTCTTTATTTTGCACACCTACAGTGGCGTTTGCACCCTATCCAGCTGAGGGACTGTTGTTCTGACTGCAGCTGATAACCCCTTTCTCTGGATAGCAAGGGCTGCACGCATCCCTTGGCACACTTGTGCCCCAGGCTGGCTGTGCAGCCTGTCCCTGCCAGCCGAGGGGAGGCTAGGTGGGCTCTGCTGCCTTCCAAAGACCCCAGTACCACCCTGAGCCTCCTGCACCTGCCCTGGGAAAGCAGGAGGCAGGTGTTGGGTACGGGGTAAATAATTCCGGTGCTACCCTTATCTCAGCGAAGGAGGGTTAGTTATGTGAGGCCTGGGAGTGGGAAGGGGGCCAGAGGGAGGGTGGATTCCTCCTGACTTACTTTGGGCAATTCTGTGTTCCTGGCGCAGGGCAGGGGGCTCTTGAGTAGAAACCGCATTTAATCTCTTGTTTTGTTTGTTCTCTCTTCCTCTGAAAGTGGGGCCAGCGTAGGGCGTGCGGGGGGTGGGGGTGGAGCTTGGATTTGAGAGCTAGGAGGAGGGGGAGAAGGTGTCAGATCTGAAAGGGAGGAGTAAAGGGAAGACTGGGAACGGCAGACCCTGGAGGGAGCAGCAGCAGCGGGCTGCCAGCCGGCTGGGGAGGAGGAGAGGACAGGAAAGGCAGGTAAAGAAATCACCTCTTAGGCAGATGAAGAGAGGGAGAATGGACAAGGGACGGCAGGAGGGAAGGGGGGGTACTGTGGGGGCGTGTGTGTGGAGTCCTGGGGCCCTTCTGGGAGCAGCTTTCCTGACTGGCCCGCTGCTGGTCCCACTCTGTCCCCCAGAATTGCTGCTCGTGTGCAGGATGGGAGCGGAATGCGGTTCCTCGAGGTGAGGACCAGGAGGGGTGCTGCTCTGTGCCCCCACCTTCTCTCCTTTGTTTGTGCTAAAGTTCCTTTATGTTACTTGGCTCCTCAGACTGCTTGATGCTTGCTGACCTTCCTAAGTTTGGAGGAGGCCCAGGCCAGGCGGGAGGGTTGGAGGTCTGCTTGTGGGAAGGGAGATGGGCTGGCAGAACCATGAAGAGACCTTGCCGGGTCCAGCGTGGCTCATGGCTGTGGCAGGGGGAAGGGAGGGACCCATGCATCAGTTCTCCCTGCCATACTTGTGCTTGGCCTGTTCTATGGAGTGGAAAAGGCAGGACGATGCTGTGCCCCTCTTCCAGAGAGCTGTGGTGCCAGCCGAACCCCTTCTCCACCAGGAAAAGGGGTGCAACCTGCAGGTGTCATGCCTGCTATGGTGGCTCGGCCGCACCTCTAGCGAGCTAGGGTGGTTGTACCCCTCGGACTGCCCTGGCAGAGCTCCAGCCTGTTGCTATGTGTCCCTTGCTCCTGGTGAGCTTGCCATCAGCCCTCAGCAGGCAATTCCTGCCTTGGGAAGTGTTTGCAACCTGTTCCCGGGGCTGCTCATGGCAGTGTCCTCCCAGGCAGACTCTTTCAGCCCCCTGAGCTGGTGGCCCCATGAGCATCTGCACATCAATGGTCTCCAAGGGGAGCAGCCCCTAATCCAGACCATTCTTCCCCAGGGCAGCTTTTGTTGAGCCTCCAGATGTTGCATGGGAGGCAGGGGCTCAGCCTGGAGGTGCAGGGGAGAGGTCAGCGCCCCCTTGCTTTGTGGGGTCTTTGTTTGCCCCTAGGCACCTGGCTTTTTGGGATCTTGGGGCAGGAGATGGGCATCCTGTCCTGCCCTGTGCCCAGATCACGGCTATGCCCATGGTGCTGTTGATACAAGAAATGGTTACTATTACCAAAGGTGGAATATTTCTGACTTAAGCTAAAGTAAAGTTAAGTTTCATCTAAGTAATTGCATTTTTGAAAGTTAGACAGTGTCCCTCAGCCAGTGTGTTTTCTTTCAGCAAGGAGCAGAGCTGGAGTGGCATCAATCAGAGGACTCCTGACTTTGCCTCCCGTGTTTGAGGCCCCCCCCTTGAACACTGTGCACCATGGCAGGGTGCTGGGCAGGGGTCCAGATGTGCTATTGTGGGCAGGAGGTTCTGGCTGAGAAAGGCTGTTGCTGGGGAGGTGAAGGGCACGTGTCTCTCCACTGCAGGCACCCAGGCAGGGTCCTGGAGGGAGCAGGGGACATCCTGCTGGGGGATACTGAGACCCCTAGGTGCAGGCTGCAGTGCTGCTGGTGATACCACTCTCCCTTTCTCCTTGCAGGCTTTAGGATGCTGTGGCCAGCCAGGCTTGGGCTGCCCACCTGATGTTCACTGCCCCCATCTTGCTGGCACACCATGTTGCGCTCCTGGCGTGTGAAGCTGAAGCTGCTGCTTGCCACAGTGACCCTGGCCATCCTCCTTTCCTGGCTCTACCTCTTTGTGGGCAGCCTTGAATGTGAGTGGGGTCTCCCTCCTCGGATCAAGGGACAGTCCAGAACAGAGGGTGGGCTGTAGGGGTGGGCGAGGCCTGGGGCTGGGTGCCCTGTGGCCGTGCAATCTGAGCTGTGCATTTCCAGGGGAGCAGAGCTGTGACTTGCCCGGGCACGCATGCCCCATGGTCCACACCCAGTCGAGCTCTGCCTTGCTCTGCCCATCGCATGCCCCTTTATCTCCTCTGCAGACGGTCGCTTCCTCTTGCTGCCGCCCTGCCTGGGTGAGCAGCCCAGCCGGGACTTGGAGCGGGAGGTGCTGGCCTCTCAGGTGCGCAGGGTAGAGGAAGAAAACCAGCAGCTCCGCTTGCAGCTCAGCCAGGTGCAAGCGGAGGGCAGCGATGGCAGCCCACAGTGGGGGGTCTCTGCTGAGGATGGGGACCCTGCTGCGGGCGAGAGAAGCAACCGCACAGCCTGCCCCAAGCAGTGGATGGTGCACAAATGTGAGGTGAGTGATGGCACTGGCTTGGTGGATAGGGGATGCCGAAGGGGAGGTTAGGTCCCTGGCTGAGCATGGATGTATGTGTAACTCACCTGACACTGCTCACCCTGTGCTCTGGCTGCACAGGGGCCTCATTCTTGCTCTCCCTGGGACTCAGTGAGCCACAGCTGATGGATGAGGGTGTCTGGCTTCTGCAGAGAGGGAGGTCAGGCAGGAAGAGTGGTAGCCAGACCCTGGTCCCCACTTCTGAGCCAGAGGATTCCCACCTGTCTCTGTGCCCCCTTCCCAGATGGAAGGGCCGAGTTATGGAGTCTCTCGCCACACCACAGTCCCCAGGAGGAGCTGACGGTGCCCTGTGGGGGGAATCCAGTCTCAAAAAACATTATTTGTCTCTGGGCAGCTGCTGCACGTTGCAATTGTGTGTGCCGGGCACAACGCGAGTCGGGATGTGGTGACCCTGGTGAAATCCATCCTATTCCACAGGTAATGGGGTACTGTGCTAGAGGCCCACTGGTTTGGGGTTTTCAGGTGAGCTGCTGCAGGAGAGGGGCTCTAGGGCCTCTTTTTACCCCCTGTGCTGCTGCTGAGGCTTTGAGGGCCAGAGGGAGATTTGTTTCCCTCAGTTGGATGGCTCATCTCCATCTGCTCCCTCGGTTGGCATCTGTCCCCTGGCCAGGGGTGGGAGGAATGGGGACCATGTTCTCTTCTTCCCACTGTGGTGCTGAGTGCTGCTGCACTTGCCCTTGGCAGGAAAAACCCCCTCCACTTTCACTTCATCACGGACTCAGTAGCCCACCAGATCCTCCAGACGCTCTTCCAGTCCTGGATGGTGCCCTCCGTCCACGTCAGCTTCTACAACGCCGATGACTTGAAGGCAGGCGCTTGCCCCCCCCCTTTGACCTGTCCCAACCCCGTGCTTGGAGGGCCAAGGGGAGCTGCAGAGAGGGGCGAGCAGGAGGGATTCTATCAACTTTTCCTGCTGGTCCCTTGCTCACTTGCTGCCCTTTCTGAACTTCTTGCTGGTCCAGCTGAGAAAGGGGGGAGAGGACTGGTGCTGGAGAGTTGGGGAGGCCCCTTGGGGTTCCGCTGCCTCTGTGGCAGGGCTGGGTCCCTACTGAGCACTGAAACACTGGGGTTCAGCTGGAGGTTCTGGGGGAAAAGTCAGGCTAGAATGAGAGCAGAGGAGGAGGTACAGTCAGCAAGTACTTGAAGTACCTGGGGAGAGAAGTGTGGTGGTGCAGCTGGAGGAGATGTTCCAAGCTCAGCTGGAACCAAGGCTCTGTTGTGCCCCTCTCTGGTATCCTCTGTCCTGCTGGGCATGGCTGTGCCAAGCCCTGAGGCGTTGTTGCCTTGCAGCCGGAGGTGTCATGGATCCCCAACAAGCACTACTCTGGCATCTATGGGCTGATGAAGCTGACACTTACCAAGGCACTGCCCTCCAACCTCTCCAAGGTCATTGTCTTGGATACTGACATCACCTTCGCCACTGACATCGCTGAGCTCTGGGCTGTCTTTGGGAAGTTTTCTGGTGAGGATGGTGTCCCAGGGACCTGCTGCAGCACTTGCAGGGCCCTGGGCGCTGGGCTCAAGATGTCAGGCCCCCTCTGCCACTGCACCAGTGCAGTGGGTTTTCTTGGTCCCTCTGAACACTACAAAATGGGCTGCATCCATTTCCCTCTGTTTCTCAGACAAGCAGGTGATTGGGCTTGTGGAGAACCAAAGCGACTGGTATTTGGGCAACCTCTGGAAAAACCACAAACCATGGCCAGCCCTGGGACGTGGCTTCAACACAGGTGAGTGTGGGCTGCTGGGGTGCAGCCAGCTTTGGTGTCATTTGTCACAGGGAAGCTGAGGAAGACTGAGGTGAGGCAGGAGAGTCTGGTGGGCACAAGTGGGCTGCAACAGCATTCTGGGATTTTGTGGGTGGCTGCAGAGAAGCAGGATGTCACAGGAGTTGACGGCACACAGGTTGCTGTGCTTCAGGTCCCTAATATCTGAGTGCCCCCTTGGTAACCAAATGCCCTCCTCCTTGGCACCCAGGCGTGATCCTGCTCCTGCTGGACCGCCTGCGTCACCTGGGTTGGGAGCAGATGTGGAAGCAGACGGCAGAGCGGGAGCTGATGAACTTGCTCTCCACCTCACTGGCTGATCAGGTAATGGTACCTCCTCTGGGGTGGCTGGCTCTGCTACATTCTCATAGTACTGCTGGCAGAGGGAAGCTGTGCTGTCTTCCTCATCCAACCGTGCACTCACCTTTCTCTCTCCTAGGACATCTTTAATGCAGTGATCAAGCAGGACCCAGCCCTGGTATACCGACTCCCCTGCTTCTGGAATGTGCAGCTCTCTGATCATACCCGGTCAGAGCAGTGCTACTCGGAGGTCTCAGACCTCAAGGTCAGTGGACTTGCCTTTGAGACTGGAGAGGCCTGAAAGAGAGTGCACGCTCTTGGAGGTCTGGGGGAGTCAGCATGAGGTCTAGGGACTTGGGGAGTGCTTGGTGACTTCTCCACAAGGTGACACACCACTGTCCCCAGGTGATCCACTGGAACTCACCCAAGAAACTGCGGGTGAAAAACAAGCACGTGGAGTTCTTCCGCAACCTTTATCTGACTTTCCTGGAGTATGATGGGAACCTGCTGCGCCGGGAGCTCTTTGGCTGTGCCAGTCTCCCCAGCCCGCCCAGTGACCAGGTGAAGGGGGATTGTGACTCTGCCCCCAAGCTCAGAATGTGGGGTGGGTAGAGACCCCACGCAACTACCCAAGCTCTCCCTGGGGCTCCTGCTCTCACTCATCTTCATGGTGTTGCAGCTGCAGCAGGCACTGGAGGAGTTGGATGAGGATGATCCCTGCTATGATTTCCGCCGGCAGCACCTCACACAGCACCGCATCCACTTGTTCTTCCTGCAGTATGAGTTCCTGGCCTTTACTGATCCCACTGATGTCACCCTCGTGGCCCAGCTCTCCATGGACAGGTACTTGCTGGTGGGGCTAGTGGGACATCACATCCTGCCTTCACTTCTCTGGAGAGGCTCCACAGCTTGGGAACTACCAGGGATCTTGAAACACAGGTTCCTCACAGGAACCAGCACTTTGTAGTGAGGAGCAACACCCCAAGCTGGGAGTAGCAATTACTCCTGCTTGCCCCTGAAATGGGTTTGGCTGGTATGCAGCTGACAGGCATCCAATTCTGGCTTTCACCAAGCTACCATGGGGCTGATCTCCTGCTTATGCAGAGCCCTCTGCTTCACAGGTTGCAGATGTTAGAGGCCATCTGCAAGCACTGGGCGGGCCCCATCAGCCTGGCGCTGTACATGTCAGACGCAGAGGCTCAGCAGTTCCTGCGCTACGCCCAGGCTTCAGAGGTGCTGAGTGCCCGCCACAACATTGCCTACCACATTGTCTACAAGGAGGGGCAGTTCTACCCCATCAACCTCCTGCGCAACGTGGCCTTGGCCAACACACAGACACCATACGTCTTTCTGACGGACATTGACTTCTTGCCTATGTATGGCCTCTATGATTACCTCAGGTAAGGCTTTCTCCAGCTGGCTCTTGCTCAGCCTGATGGGCTCCCAAAACACCAGGGTTTGCTGGAAACTGGGCAGCAGTTCTCAACATGTAGAAACTTTCCTTTGTGTGGAACCTTGGGATCCTGCCCTTGGTTTTGTCAGATGCCAGTGGATGAGGAAAGAGCTGTGACTGTGAGGGGTGCCTTGCTCCTCCTGCCCCTGCATAGCACCACTACAAAGTGTCCAAACTCATTAATAGCCTTCTGGAGCAGTGGTCAGGCTGGAGGGGCTGAGGGAAGGAGGCTGTGGCCATGGCTTACAGCTAGGGAGACCTCACATCCTTCCTACCACCATAGGAACTCCATCCAACAGCTGGAGCTGCCTCAGAGGAAGGCAGCTCTCATTGTGCCGGCGTTTGAGACCCTGCACTACCGCCTGACCTTTCCCAAATCCAAAGCAGAGCTGCTCTCCATGCTGGACATGGGCTCCCTCTACACCTTCAGGTAGGGATTGGAGCTATCCAATGGTGCCATTACACCCAGAGAAACCAGTTTTGTACCCTTGGCCTTTGGGGCTGTGGGGCAGCTGTCTCAGAGGGCACCCATGTCTTCTGCATGTCTCAGGGAGCTACCAGTGTTCCCCGGTCTCTCATTTCCATTGCTCCCTGCAGGTACCATGTGTGGCCTAAAGGCCATGCTCCGACTGACTATGCCAAGTGGCGGACAGCCACCGTGCCCTACCGCGTAGCGTGGCAGCCAGACTTTGAGCCTTACATTGTAGTGAGGCGAGACTGTCCCAGGTACGACCAGAGGTTTGTGGGCTTCGGCTGGAACAAGGTGTCCCACATCATGGAGCTGGATGCGCAGGTGGGTGAGGGCCTAGTCCCAGCACCATGGAGGCGCTGGACGCTTGGGGAGGGTCTCAGCTGGGCGGTTGGTACGTGTTGGTACCACCAAGCCGATGTTGACAGTGAGAGTTGCTGCTCTGCATCCAGGAGTATGAGCTGCTGGTACTGCCCAACGCCTTCATGATCCACATGCCCCATGCCCCCAGCTTCGACATCTCCAAGTTTCGCCTGAGCGCAGGGTACCGGGGCTGCCTCCAGACGCTGCGGGAAGAGTTCCACCAGGACCTGTCACGGCGATATGGGGCTGCTGCACTCAAATACCTCACCGCTGAGAGGAACATGTGATGCCCAGGGGCAGTGGACGCAAGGTGCTAGCAGCACGCTAGAGAAGGAAGGTCGCAGGACTTCCTGCCCCAGCCCATCACGGCAGCCTGGCCTGATGGAACTGAGCTTGGGAGCACAGCCTCTCCAGACCAGCAAAGGGATGCCCAAAGAAAAGATAGAAGATGCCAGCTGCAAAACCAGAGACTGCCTGCAGGACAAGCAGCTGCATTGTGGCCAAGAGTTTTTTTGGAGAAGCAGCCTTCCTCTGTTAGAGGGGAGCCTCCCCATATCAGAGGCCAAGAGGGACAGGCCTCCTCCCCTGTCTTAGTAGCTGTGGATTCTCAGCCTTCATTAACCCACCTCAGATTGAGGCCTGGGTCCTCCAGAGGTCTGGGAGCTGTATCTTACCCTGCTCTGACTTTGCTCTGTGGTCCCAGTTCTCCACACACCCCTCCAGAGCTTTGGTGAGTGGTAGATATGAGGATGCAGTGCATCCTTTGTGGAGCAGGTTCAGAGAAGGCCTCCCAGCACCCTGGGATGTGGGGCCAAGGAGTACTGGTGTCGAACCTGGATCAAGGCTTGAGGTCTGGCTGGTTCATACAGCAAAGTATTGTCACTCCCCATCCATATGGATGCAGTCTTCAGTGGCACTGGCCCAGTATTGATGGTGTGGGGGTCACCAGAGCAGGATGATCTCCCCGAGCAGGGCAGATTGTGTGCTGTCCCCAGCAGTGAGCTCCCAGAATAGGCCAGTGGCTCCTGACTGGAAGCAGCTTTGCCTGTGATGGGCCCTGTCTTGGGGCCAGCAGTGCCCCGCAGGGCAGGGCTGTGAACCATCATGATGGGCAAAACAGCAGCTTTGTTGGCCAGCGTGTGCTTGGAGAAACTCCTGGTGGGGGACCACCCTGCTCCTCCCCATTCTTGGCAGCACAGGTTTTGCCATCAGAAATCAGGGATGTGGTTGACACAGAACAAGACCATAGTCGAGCACTGTGGCAGGATCCCCGTGCTGCGAGCAGCTTGGCTGGGCACTGTTCCACTGCTGTCACACACTGGAGCACAGAGGATGCATTGCTTTCCTCATGCTATTTAAATTATTTAATACTTTTCTGATAAGAATTAAATGATTAAGGTGTCTGGGGTTTTGGGGTTTTGTGGACTTTTTAAAATCTTCTTCCTGGATGATTTTGCTGGTGGCCCTGGAGGCTCTCCAGGCCTGTTGCTGCTGCAGTCTCTGCTCTTCTCTCCATAGCATCACTCTGGGCTGCAAGACCCAGCTTGGTGCAGATGTGAGGATTTCCGTCCATGGTGGGAATGACCAGGAGAAGCCATACAAAGCACAGGGTATAGAAAGGGCACAAGTGCCTCTTGCTTATTCTCTTTTTAATTTTTAAATTAAATCCTTTTTTATTCTTTTTCACATTCTTGTTAGAACTGCCTGGTTATTATTTTCTGCTGCAAGCCTGCATGTGTTCTCTGGAGGGAAGGCGGTGGGAGGAGAGCGGTGCAGGGGTAGCCTGAACCTCGGCTGGGGAAAAGCATCACTGGGCTTGCTCTGCCTGGCACACTTGAAGCTTTTTCCCTTTGGGGCTTACAGACTGGGAGGGCTGGGGAGCAGGGAGCGACCATAGGTGAAAGCAATGCCCCTTTTGTCAAGTAGCAGGCACAGCAGTCCTCACGAGCTCTGAAAGGCCTGGCTGCGACTGGAGGCAAGCCGTGGTTCCTAGTGTGGCAGCAGGGCTGGCAGGCTGAGTGGTGGCACAGCCCACCTGCACAGCCAGCACCCGTTAAACAGAGCCGGGGGCTTTGCGGCTTAGGCATGGAGTCAGCTGAGTCACCAAGCAGGAGAGATGTGTTATTTCTTCTGGCAGGGTTGTGGCTCAGTCCTGAGTCAGGAACAAGTTGTTGAGGCTTTATTTGGGAAAGGGCTGGAAAGACATTACTGATGCCCCTGAAGCCAGGCACCCAATCAGTCCCTCGCAGACAGCTTTTGTTTAATACAGCCAGTGCTAGCTGATACTGCTCTGCTGCTGCGCTCTGCAACAGGACCGGTTTAGCTCCATTCTAGACAGTGGTTTAGCCTGTTCTCTGCTAGAGAGAGGGTGGTGGAGCACCGTTGGGATGGAGCTGGCCCCTTCTAGGCATTTATTTTAGGATTAGATAGCTTCAGCAATGCTGGCTCGGCAGATTTTACGGCAGGTGGAGTGCTATGCCTAGCACCAGAGGACTCTGCCATCATTTTCAGATAATCCTTCCCAGCCTGACCAGTGCTTAGCCCCAAACCTGCCTACAATGCTCCAGGGCCTGGAGTAAAGTCGGCTCAGGTTTGGTCTCTGTGTGCCCTCTGCCGGGCGGGATCAGCTGGGGGCAACCACTGAGGAGAAGCCTGCAGAGCATTTTTCTTAATGGAGCACAGCCTGTTTTAGAGCTAAAACTCATCTCTACTACTGCGGCACTCTTCTCCCTGCCAAGAAAGCAAGCTTCGAGCTGGAGCACACCCAGAAACACCCCCTGGGGCCAGGGACCTTCTTGGGAGATGGCACCCAGGCACCATGCCATCCTCTGTCCCCACCTGGTACATACAGCTAAGGAGACAAGAGATTTTATTGTGTTTTATTTAGTAAAATGTTAGATAAATACAAATTGATCAGATGCTCTGTACTCCCCCTCCCACTTTAATTTGCTAAAATCTAATCACGTCTGTACCAAAACTGAAACCACAAGGGACTTGAAGGCAGCAAAGAGACTGCAGATCACTATGAGCATCAGGCTAAAAAAAATAGAGATATTTAAAAAACCCAAACCAGCTCTTGAGTTGGTGTTCTTGTGATTCTGTGACAACAGCATGGTACCAGTCAGAAGGGGCATTTTTACACCAGGGCCTGCAAGGATTAAAAACTGGTGGGGAGGGGGCAGCCCAGGCAGCACCAGCTAAGGGCAGGCAGAGCTGCGGCTTCACTGCAGAAACCCAGTCAGGAGAGAAGCTGCCACCACAACCTTGCAGCACCGGGGCTGTGACCACAGTGGGGGCCACGCCACCACAACTGGGGGCTGGTCACCAAAAGCACTTGGAGAAGTTGGGCAGGGACCAGGGACCATCAGCATCAGCACCTGCTCTGATCCCAGGCCAGGGCTCTGCTTTACAGCTTGGGCTGGGGTGAAACGCTGGGATGGGGAGGATGGGACAAAGCACAGCGCACAAGCAGGGTTATGCTACCAAGTCTACTGAGATGGTGCTGGCACGATGGCAAGAACATGACACCATGATCTCGGCCTGAGTATTTTCTCTATACAAGCAGAGCTGCCTTCACAACCTGCCTGCCTTTGGCTGTGGCCAGTGCAGTCTGTGGCTGCAGATTAGAGCCACTCAGGCCCTGAAAGACAAACCACCACGTGGGAAGCCACCTCAAGTAAGCAGCAGCTCCCCACCACTTCTCTGTACAAGCTCCACTGCTGTTGATAGAGCAAAGTTTTTGTCTTCCTCTGCAGGAGCCTGATCCACTTGGCATTAGCCATTTCCTCCCGCTTGCCCTGCTTACTCCTTGCTTAATGGACATTGCAAACCGTGCTTTGCTTCTGTGGCGCTATGAGGCGGCCAAGACACCTCGGCCAGGTTAAGACAGTGCCTGGGGAGCCCTGCAGCTGTGACTGGAGTGAAGCAGCCCATACATGCTGGTACATGCTTTACAGAGGGGAACACAAAGCACAGAGGGATTCTTTCCTTTCTAAACAAGCACCGTCCCCAACACAATTTTGGCAAGCCCTGCCTGACAGGTCTGGAAAACGAGCAATGGGGGTGCCTGCCCTTGCTTGCTTGGGCACAGCAGCTTCCCAGTGCTGCTGCAGTAGAAACCCACAGCCCTGGGGATCCAAAATGTAGGGCAGTTGCTGCACACAGCCCCAGGAGCTGGCCTGTGCCAGCACTAGACCTGCGTAAGCCGCTGCCTCCCTTCCCCAGCTGAGCCTCAACCCCAAGGCTGTTCTGGTTGCTCACTAAGAAAACAGCTTTCTTGAAGCTCAAAGGCAACACCATTTCATTTTTTTTTTCCAACAACACAAACAAAAGAAGGTTGGCAGCAAAAGGGCAGGAACTGGTTGGTGTCTTATATTTACCACTGTAAATTTTGGAAGAAGAAAAAAAAGATGCAAACTCCCCAGGTGTGAAAACTCTGGCAACCGCCAGTAGACCAACACTGCTCACTGCTGCCCTTCCATGCCCCATCCCCACCAGGACAGAGGAAAGCTTGCGAGGTTTTGAGTTCCCTAGACACTGCTGATAGTAGGGAGGCCTTTCAGTACTTCTTCCTGCATAGAAGGGGACTGGGCTGAGTTTGTGTCTGAAGCAGTTGACACCTGCTTGAATATAACAGAGCAAAGGAGAACAGAAACAGCTTACTCCATGCTAATGTACCGGAGATGGGACAGCCATTCTCCTGGGAGCGTGACCCATGGGCTGCTCCTTCCTATAGCCTGGATTCAGGCACTCCGCTCCTGAAGGGTTATGTTAAACTTACACATGCCCCTGTCGAGCTGCTCTGGTGAACTGCCTTTCTGCATGTGTCCCTAAATAAACCAGATCCTAAGAAAACAGGGAGGCATTGCTGCACAGAGTAGTTTTGGCACAGAACTGCCAGATGCGATGGCCCAGAGAACAGGAACCTTGCACAGACACTCCAAGAGACAGTCGAGAAGTACCTGATTCCCAGGTCCTGCCTGGCACCATCTCCTCAACTCACTCAGGACCAGGACCTCTGGAAGCTGATAGTGGTTTTGACTAGACTTAATGACACTAGAAGTAGGAAGGTACAACCACGCTGGTGAGCTGAACCTTTGTCCAGTCTGGGGACCACCTCTAGCCAGGGAAGTTTTTAATTCAGTCCATATTAGAGAAGGCTCTGTCTGCCTAAAAGTCTACTTGATCTGCCTTGTCCCACATTGTAGCACAGAAGTCAAACAAGGCTCTGGTCAGGACAGGATGACTTGGCAGCAGCAGCAGAGCTAGGGTTGACTCAGTGCCCGCTTCCTTCCCCACCTGCAGCTCAGCAGCTCTTTTCTCCCACCACACTCAGTCCTTTTGGAATACACATCAACTCAAGCCTGAAATTGTGGTAGGATAAAGAGCTTTTTAGTAATGTCATTGTACTTTCAAACTCTGTAACTGCAAGGATATCCATCTCCTCACAACAGAGCCCTGTTTCACTCCTGGATTTCTCCTCACTTTCCCTCCTCATCTTTCTATTTCTTCTCTCTGCTGTACCCCAGGTAATCTTGCTTCCTTTTTCTTCTCCTGCTTCCCTCATTCCTCTCCTCTGTCTTCAGCCCTGTACCCCTTTCTCACTGCCCTTGCTTCTCAAAAGGCTTCTGTCCTTTCCTTTGTCCCTGCAGCACCCACCTCTGGCCAGGGGAGACAAGATGCCCTGGCCCTGGTGGTCTCCTGGGACAGACCCCAGCACAGCCACTCCAACAGCACCAACGCTCTTGGCAAATCTGTTTTCATTCACAGCTCAGGTAGTTTGGTAATGCTAGCACAGGATACAAACAGACCCTCACATAGGTAAGGAATTGGCTTTCTGAAATAAGCCCACATCCTAAATTAATCTCTAGGAGAGGTGTTTGTCTTTTCATGGCTCTATAATTACCAAGCTTACCAGTGCATGGTATAAATAATTTTCTTTATTGGCAAGTTTCAACTATGTGCTCAGCCTATACAAGACACAATGATGCAGAAAGTTCTTGTCCCAGATAAAAGATAAACATGGGGGAAATGGTAGCTAACGGATAGAGTGAGTCATATTTTTCAAGTATTACATTCCATTCTGTAGGTGTTACAAACAGGACTGAAGCTTAAAGAAGGATCTGAGCAAGACGGCAATAACCTGGAGACAAGATGTCTACAGCTCTTGTGTTTTCCTGATTCCACCTGATTTTTAGGGTATTCCCTAGTCCAGGTATGACCATGTTACCTCAGAGATCAGTACATAGCTGGCTGTTGGAAGGGTTCTTTGAAGACCTTTTACCTTCTGAATGCCAGAAACTACAGAATCCACATAGTGCTTGGGAATGGCCTTTGCTGAGGTAGTTTGTTGGCTGGGCAAGCCTAAGTGCCAAATGAAATAGCTTTGTGACAAAACATCTTCCTCTTTCTCCAGGTTCCTAACTCTCCTGAAGAGTTTCTACATACCTGTCAGAAAACTCTCTTCAGTAACCCAGCAAGGCTGAACTTACCCTGGATCTTCAGAATTGCAAACGGAGGTGAAGGGTCAAAACAGTTCTGAAAAGACACAACAAATTCTGCCAGAAGAGGCATGGTCCACAAGGAAGTGTAGTATTGGTACTTGGGTGATTATCCGAGAAGCTCACTGAGAAAGGCTCTCAGTAAAAGCATGAATTTTGGTTTGACATCTGAATAGGACATTTCAAAAACATGTTTCATTAAAAAAAACATGTATTCATCATTAGTGCTTCATAAACAAAGAGGTAAGGGTGCAACCCAGCTGGGGAAAAACAAGAAAGAGCACTGCAAATTCACAAGTGTTTTCCATTGATTCCACATGGGAAGGAAATACCAGAATTTACTCCCTGTACTGTGGGCTGCCACAGCCTGTGGGGCCAAGAGTGAGATTTCACTCTGGGTCCTCCCAAATGCTGATCATAGCTCCTTTTCAGGGCTGTCTCTGCAACAGCACAAGGAAGATGATTTGAAGCCACACTGCTCAGAATTAGGGTATACATTTCTAGACAGCTGGAACATAGATTTGCTTTCTTAAGCCTGTCAGCTAGGAAGGATGAAATACTATGTTGTTTTTCCTACCAACAACAAAACCAACAGACCTGCACATAAAATTATCACCTCTTAAGTTTCTAAGTTAGCAGTTTTTAATTCACATCCCCACTGACAGAAACTTGTGTGCAACAAAGAACATGGTCCTTGTTTTGCTTATGCAAACCATCATGCTACTCCACCGCCATGGTAACTCCTGGCTAAGTATGTCCTTGAAGAACCATCCATGCTACTCACCCTGCCTACCAATCACCCCGAGAAATATTGCCTTTACCATGCTTTGTACAGCCTAAACCCACTGCTGGCTCTAAATGAAGATAATGAGAATATTGATGATAATACTAATTCTCCTAGCCAGGTCACATGCTTACTCTCCCACTCTGACCACAACATGCCTGTCCAGCTGTTTAAAGAACAGATTGCAAGGAGAAGGGAAAGAACTATTTCTTCAATGAGTACTCTATTTCTGAGAGAAAAGCAGGGTGATTTCTTAAAGTCCTTAGCACTGAGAACCGTCTCTGATATGGGCTTCCGCTGTGGTCACACTTCCTCCTTTGTAAGAGATTTACAAGAGCCACTTATTTCCCACCAATGACAAGCAGTGACATAAGAACTTGTTAATATCTTGATGGTGGGTTTAGAAATACAAAATGCTAGTCATAACAGCTTCCCAGACAGCAGAAGTTTTAGTACAAACTGGTTCTACCTCAAAGATTATGTGAGAAAAATCCTAAACCAATCCAAATCCAGAAGGTGAGCTTGAGCTTTAAGCAGTCAAAAGAGTTTTGATTTCTCCCTTTATTGGAACCTCTTAGAGCAGTTAGAAAGGAAACCGTCTTACTCTGTATTTAGCCAATGCAAATTCCTCTTCCACCCTACAGTTACTAATTGTGCAGAGATTTACTTGTCTCCATACAGCATCATCATTGCCAGTGTCAGTGCAACCCTGGGAATGCTTCTTGTCTCTTGGCAGATAATGCTGCAGAGCCAGGAGGAAAAGCGTCCAAGCAGGATCAGCAAGAACAAGAGAGACCAACTACCTAGCAGCATTCAAAAATCTAAGTTATGATAATTTCTCTGCCAGGTAATGATTAACTGAAGGTGTCCTTTTACAGTTTGGAACACAAATACTGTAACAAACGGGACATAAAAGTCTACGCTTATCTACTCAGATTCTGCAGACAAGCACATGCCTCAAAAAAGCAGTAATAGCTGTTTTAACATCTCCTGGCTGGTTAATCACGCTCAAATTTCAAAACAGCTACCAACAAATTTCACTTCAATCCACCCCTGAATAGGTAAAGAAAACAGAAGGACTATCAAGTCTTCAGGCACAGCTTGCTATCCCCAAATAGTGCAGTGCTTTCAAAAGAGCTCAGAAGAAAACACCAGAAATATGAACATCAAATCGTGGGTGACTCAGCACACCTATCCCTAGAAACTGTCTCTTTAAGAGGAACGGACTCGAGGCTTCAGAAGATGATGTTAAAAATTACCCAAGTGGCCGGCTAGAGAACAACCTGACCCAAAAGACAGTTTCTACTGAGTGTCTGGCCATTAGTTGCTGGTTTATATAAAGAAAGAATGCTCACATTCTAGGGGTTTTTTCCATGTCTTTAAATACATATATCTTCATTTAAATTCTCTACGCTGCTGGCCTGGTGTTGCACTATGGTTATGACCCCACTGGTAACTGGGCTGATACAAGGGCATTTGATCAGTTTTGATGTTATCTGCCCAGCTGTCTCCCTGCCACTTGTGCTAACTTACCCTTCCAGCTCTTCTAGTTCCAGAAAAGAACCCAAACATCAAAATGCAGGGTCAAGTTTATCACAGGTTCAGCTGAGAAGTGCACATAAGAGCCACTTTCCCAAATACAGACGGACGCGAGAACTTGGGATATCGGTTCTGAGCTCAGAGCTGAAAATAGTGCACACTGGCAGAAGGAAGAAAAGTCCTTAAAGGGCAGAAGGGCAACCCAAAGGAGAGGGAAGAAAACAGCTCTAAGAATCCCACAGAAGCATACTTGGCTATGGCAGCAAAGAGATTCTATTCTCTCAGGCTTTGTGTGGTCTGGAGCATTCACTTCTTGCTCAGAAATGCATCCTTGAAATCAAAAGCTTTTCTACCTTCTACTAGAAAAAGCCAAACATGTCTGCCTCACCACCCAATGCATGCTCCCAAGGGCACCACACCAGGGACTCTGCCTCACATTGTGTGTGTAGTGGCTCAACTCTGCTCCCACTGGAAGGAAGTAAAGGAAGTTTTCCCAGTGCCTCCAGTGGAAACCAGGTTTGCCCAAATGTATATATACAGTGGTGAAACTAAGCAGCTCTGGGATACAACCCTGAGTGACCAGAATGAGCACTGTCAACTGAGACAGACCCCCGATAACAGGAAGCACAAGGCAAGCTTTGCCTTTTCATTCTAAAATCTTTTCACTCTAAAAGATAGAAGATGAACTTCTTAATCAAGAGGATATAACAGAAGGTGATTTCAGTCCAACCAATTCACTGCCTTTCATCCTCAAGTTCTAATCAGTCCATATCACAAAACTATAAAAGCCTTAAACAAGCATGCTGCCAATTGTATTTCTCTTGGTTACAAACACATGAAGAATGGGGGAGATACAGTAACAGCAGATATAAGCCTGGCAGATCTTCCAGGAGAAGGGAGATTCAGCACTGCAGGATGTGATTCACTTTAGAGTTTAGCTGGTAGCATATATGGTATAATCTATGGAAACTGTCCCATTGGATTTTAAAACACAAACACAGCAGAATGTCATCATAAATAAGCAAAGTCTGTGTTAAAAAATTCTGAGTACACAGCATTTTCTCCAGTTCTGACACCTTTTTAATAGAAATCACTTGTTTAGGAAACAAATAGCACTTTTGTATTTTTTTTTTACAATGTTTCTTACCTTGATCTTATTTTAAGTAACACTAGGAAGACCTCAATATCTTTTATTTTCCTTTTTAATTTAAAAAAAGCTTTTTTTTTCCCCCAGATACAAAGATTTTGCCCTTGCATAAAAAAACAGTGCCCAAAACGATGACACAAGGACTCACAAAGACTCACTGTATCTCACTGACACTATTACTTCTAATCTATACCATGCAAGGTCCCATCTACCTCTTTAATTAGACTGTCAGCCTGAAAAACAGCTTTTCTATTCCTTATTTAGTTCTTGTTACCAAAAGAAGAGAAAGGAAGTGAAAGAAAAGGACATTTCTCTGTTCAGTTCACACATCTGGGTCATGTGCTATGTTGTTCAGGATACCTTTGCTGTTTATAAATATAGAAAAGGGCTGGAATCTCATTTTCAAGTAATCAATGCACATTTTCTCTTGGGATGGCTCTGTTCAATGCTCCAAGCTGACCCTGGATTCTGGCCATCTATTTTCCCATTCCCAACGTAGGCTTTCTGGATGAGTGTGAGGACCCAAACAAATTCTGTGAAGAATGTCTATCATTTAATATGGAGAACTAGGATTAATGTAAAGCTGTAAAGACAGTAGATCCTCAGCCTGTACATGTGCTGGTTACTCAGTGAAAAGTCCATCTCCTTTCCTTTTGTATATCTCCTGTCTAAACAATAGTAAATACTGCTTATTTGATAGACTTGTCCCTTCTGGGCACTGGGATTTGATAATTTATATTTCTGGTTTTTTGGTTTAATAGTACTGAGAGTTTAGAAACAGGAAAGCCCACAGGCTCTTTGGACTTATTTTTGTTTTCCCCTAGCTAAACAAACTGTTCTGCAAATAAGGATTTGAAACCTGCTCTCCTCCCTCATCCCTGCTCCTCACCCCAAACAAAAATAAAACAAACCTATAGTGGCTGTGGAGGCTGCTGCAGGCACACACTGGTGTAAAATATAGAGAGAGTAAATATATTATTTCACTTGGCATGGTGCTGGCAAAGAACCCCCAGCTGGCACTATTCATGTATTATGATCCAAACTTTGCATGTACACACAGAATAAGAAGGATCAATTGGCAAACTCCGGTGCCACCTGGCACAAGCATCTTCACGTTCTCTCTGGAACCAAAGAACTAAAGAATTCTGCACTTTCCAGAAGAAATCCGTTTTTGCTTTTCTAGAGTTTCGTTATTTTGCTCTTCCTCCTCGCTGCCACCTCCCTTGGCTCCTTCTTAACTTCACTGTGTTATTTAGTCTCATCGCCCTTGTTACAGTTCACCATGCAGCTCTGGGAAGGGGAGTGGGCTAAGGTGGAGGTGGCAGCATTAGTATTGTTAGTGGAGTCCATGCCATTGGAGATGGCTACTGAATTGACCTCAGAGTTTATGGGTTTTGAAAGGTCGATGCCCTGGATGAGGCGGATCAGCTGTTTTACCTTCTCCAAGGAGTTGTGCATCTCCTTCTGTTTTGCAAGGATGGTATTCTTCATTTCCATGCATTTCTGCAGCAAAAGAGAAAAGCAGTAATAAGCACAGGCTTATGAATTAAAGAAGGTACGAGAAGGAATATGATGTTCACAGATGTAAACACATACAGAAAAGACTGGAGCTACAATGTCACTTTCTCAGCCTAGAAGAAAAAGTCTCGGTGCTGGGTTCACAGGAGAATTCGTATTTGCAGGCTGAGGAATTAAACTGCCAGTACATAGCTGTTAGCTGGTATGGCTCCCTTTCATCCCAAGGTATTGTGCAAATCCACACAGACAGGTCCATCCTTTTGTGTTCTTTTGCAGGGGAACTTCCAAGTATATGTTCTTATTATTTTCCTACTAGTATCGCATTGCTGAAATTTCTTTAGCTCAGATCTGCAAACTCAGGCATCCTGCTGCAGCTGACTGCTAGCAGCATGTGTGCATGCTGCTAATGGGATGTAGCCTTTGCTTCCACATACATTTTGAGCTGGAACATCACTTTCTCGTCGCAATAAATAAAGGGGCACTTGAAAAGAAAAGCAAGACCTTCTTCATTGGAAAATCTTGGTTTGTGGCCACCTTTTTCTCTTATAAGCGGTAGTAACCTAGATAGCTTATCAGCTAAGTGTCAGGGTAAGATAACTTTAAAAACACCCCACCAATGATGTTTCAAGGGTGAAAAACTGCTTATACCTATGTTTGAGACACTCAAAAAGGAGTAACCTTCATTTTCTTACATGAAGACAGAAATGTTCCTAAATTTTTTTTTAACATTTTATCCATGCTGATCTACAGACACTGTTAGTTTCGGCTTTACTATTTTCACACACAGCCCATGGCATCATAAAAATACAAAAAAAATTAGACCTAATGTCTCTTTTTTTGTACGTTTCCAATGAAAGCATAAACAATGACTTGATCAGAGATTACCTTACCTACTGTCAATCCCTTATGTTAAGGACTTGCATCTGCCTGGGTTATGCCCAGCTACTGCTAAATCAAAGATGACAGTCTGCAGAACTGCCAACAAGTACCTCTTATCACCTGTTTGCTGACAATCACTTTACTTATATCATCAACATTTAGGGTTCTTTAAACATGGGATACTTTTGTTCTAACAGGTAAAGACAGGCAGACTAGGAATTCAAAAAGAAAAGTCTGTATTTATGTATCCAGCCTTACAGACGCTTCCATGTAAGTGATTTCAGTGTTTTTCACTCTGTGCTACTGATGAAGGCCTCACTGAGAGGCTCAAACTTTACACTGGCAACTCAAGAACCTAATTTGCATATTAAGACAAGAAGAAAGAACAGATTAATATGTATGCTCCAATTACTGTGATAAAATAAGGTGGAAACTACAGCTTCTGGTTTGAAATATAACAACATCTAATTAATATTATTCAGAGGCATGCACAGTGTCCAACTGCTAACTGCCAAGGCAACAACACATCAAGAGCCTGAGAGTCAGTCATGAATAAACAGTCACTTTTGGATCAAGAAGGTCTGGAAAGCGCACCAATACTGTAACTCTTATCATACACAGAGGCCAAACCATTCTTATTTAAGTGAGCCACCAGAGAACTTGATTTAATCTCCTGCTCACAGACAATAATGCTCTGGGTCATGTTTGTCACCTGTTGGTATTATAGGTCACTGCATGTCTACAATATATGGTCAGCATGGCTCACATGTAAGTGACTCAATGTAAGTATACGTTGCTTGTATTTCATTCCTGCTGCTCAAAGACCTAAAAATCAAAGGGAATTGCTCACTCAATTCTCAATAGATCCAGTGGAAGAAAGGTCTAGCACATGGAGGCGTGGTTTTCTCTCTGCATTCTGGCACCAGAACACAGGTGCAGAGTTATCAGAAAGGCAATACTCACTGTTATAGAATTGCTGAGCTGTTTGACCTTCTGCTCTAGTTGTTCTCTTTCCTGTTTTAAATCTGAACTCCATTTAAGTAGTTTCTGTTTTTCCTCTTCTTTTGCTGCAAAACAGAATATTAATTAGAATATTTAAAATATTCCTGTTACAACAGTGGACAGAGGGTCTGAACTGCTTCACGTTGAAGAGGGTAATTGTATTTGAAGTCAATTCAACAAGCTGTGTACTAAATCACTCCCAAAATGTCACCTACATACACAAGCATCACAGAAGGCTTCATGAGTATATGGACTGCTATTTTCACATCACTAGTGATTAAGGGTCTTCCCTTTTAATTTCCTTTTGTAAAGGAAGTACCATTCTATCCAATTCCCAAAATAACATCTTCAGTTATTAAAAGTGAAACAAAAATGTTCTTCTGCACTCTCCTACCTGCTTTATATGCAATATACGAATGAACAATTGCTAAAGTTCCTGGCCATGGGATTGCTTCTTCCTTCTTTAGCATCTGAAAAAGAAGCGTTCCAAGATTTAGCTGGTATACAACCTACCTCTAAGAAAGCAAAAAGGAGGGAGAGAAAGAGGGAAAACCTGAGGATTTTCTTTCATGGCTATCATGAGCTTCATCCCTGTTAACATGAAACTTCACAGACCTGCCCTGAGATTTAATCGAGGGAATTATTCACAAATGTATTGTGGCTGCGTTGTAAGAAACAGGCCTGTTTCTTACTAATGTCAGCAATTTCTCAAGTTCCCTCACTGCCACAGGAGAAGTCCACTAATGAAACTGAACAACTTAAAAGAGGAATGAAAAGATAATATAACTGAACTCAAATTTCCCAGGAGGTATAAAATATTATTTCATGGTTCACGCAAATTGCTGATCTTAGTTGTTCTGGAAGAAAAGTTTTCATGACATAGAACAGTCTCCACATCATCCATCCAAACATCACACTTCCAGGATAGTAAAACACAAAACTGTCCTATCTTTCCTTCTCATCAGAATCATCGTAACATATTGTCAAACACTCTTTATGAGTGTAAGCACAATTTATGTCTTTCAGATCTGTCCTACATACTCCTTCCTAACAAACTTTATTTTCAGAGAAAAAGCACTTATTTTTAATAAGTGAATCAGAGAGCTGACCCAGAAGGACTCAGTAACTATATGGTGAGATTACTCAGATTTCCCCCTTCTAATTTTGTTGGAACATATCACAGGAATATGAAGAGGAGGGAAAAGTGAGAGTAGGCAAGAGCAGGAATAGGGAAGTGGTAACCCTCCTTCCTCTCTTGTAACTAATGGCCATGTCACATGAGTTTTGCATTTTCATTCTTCTGAACAGCATATTGTAGGCCAGGCTGTTTTCCTATGTTACGATCTGCCTAATTTAAGGTCACATGGGTGACCAAGCAATGTGCTTCATTAGACAGAACTCAAACAGCTTCAGGCTGCCAGTTATCAGTAATCTGTTGCAACTTCTGGAGTCCCATGTAAGGGTTAACAACAGTCAACTTCTTTGTCTTGTAATCCCAATGCAACTATAAGCAAAATGTTCGCTTCAATTGTGTACTTCCAGAGAGGGATCTGGAAAGAAGAACTACCAAACTGTTCACCTGCCTTCATTATACTGATGCTGGATGATATTATAGAAGAGATCACTGAAGACAACCTCTCTGATGTTTGATTTATATGAGCGGGATTTATATGAGCTTATATTTGCTCTGTCTATTCAGGCAGGCTTGTGCAAATGTTTTATTTATTTTGCAGAAGAATATACTAATAACTTTTGAAGAAACGACGAGCTTAAGATAACCAGCAAAATTTCTATGGGTCACAGAGAAACCTTCCCAAAAGTTTGCATGCCTTCAACCAGAAAAATAAACCCACAAAGGTAATTATTATAAAGACCCCAAATCTGGCAGCAAGACTTAGAAGTCCTGTATTTGCATGCATTCCAACACAGGTAATCTGATCACATTCACAAAAGCCTTATTACAGATCAAATAGGATTGTTCAGTGTCAGGCTGTCTTGATCCAAGTAAGCCAAGTGATCTGATTTTCTTTAACATGGAAGAAACTTTATAGTGCATTGTATATAACTCTCCCTGTCTGTGAAACAATACCTGGTCTTGACATTTGGGACAGATCCACATGCCCTTGGGAATGGTTTTCAGAGGTGGGTCCAGACAGTCCAGGTGATAAACACGTGAACAAGTGTCACACATCAGCAACTGCCCACTTTTTCTGCAAACACTGCAAAAATCCTCATGGATATCGCCCTATAAAATTGAGAGGAAGGAGTGTGGGTGAGAGGAAAGAGAGAGAGAGAGAGAGAAGACAAAAAGTGAACTTCATCCTTTAGCACCTACATCCTAGTTGAATGCAAAGTTTACTGTGCAAACTGTTTTGAAGGGCATTCCAAATGGTCAAGCCCTTTTTAGGCTATGAAACAGGAAAACCTGCCAGGATGTCAGAAACAATCCCTCTGTCCTCCCAAGGCAAAATGTACAGCAAACACTCATTACCAGAGCTTCTGTCGACGGCTGCTACTCCCCATAGCCTTTCTTCTTTAAGATTCCCATTTTACCCTGCTTTCCCTGCCCCTGCCAAAGTGATGAGCTACCCTCTTTCTTAACCCTTCTAATTTCTGGATGCAAACCCAACCCCACTTCAGTACACTGATGAGGCTGTCTCTCACCAGTAACAGTATATAAGAAACTGTTGGAGTGACTTAAAAGAACACTGTCAGCTTTAAAAATGAAACTGGAAGAAAAGGTGTGCTTGTAAATGAAAAAGAACAGAATGAACTATGTTTTGAGACAATTCTTTTTACTTCACTTAGGTTACCTCAAGTTGCACCAACAAAGCTGAGACTCATTTTTTTTCTCATTCTCTATAGAGAATGGTTTATGTTTCATCACTGACATAAGCTGAGAGTTAGGACGAAGGAACACAATGAGAGATTTTCTAACTAAGGGTGTTTTAAAAGAAAGAATTGAAAACACTATCGACACTGTCTCTTCAAAAGCTAGGGTTAGTTACTATTGCACCACCATCAGGGAGAATTTTTTCCTGCAGCCATTAACTGCCCAGAAAGATAGGTCTGATTTTTGTCACTTTTTCTTCTCTCTCTTCCCTCTAGGTACTTCAAATGCATGCTTAGAGTGGTGGTGGTGTTTTCCTTTGTTCTCCTTTGTTATTTAGGTATTTGAACAAGGAAAGACAGATGCCTCGGGAACCACAGAGGAGGAGAGGAGTACTCTAGCCCTCTCTTCTTACCATCCGTGGGCTGTCCTGACAACTCAACCTATTCAAGACCCTACCTGGAGTCTGAAACGCACATTTCTCACCAACTTCAGTTAAAGTTTCACATAGACCAGATCTGCAAAACGATGATCTTAAGATGTTCTGAGTCAAACTGTGCATGTACACTCCCCATGTATGAAAGAGGAAAGAGAGCAAGGTTTCATTTTGACCCATAAAGTCTTTTCAGGTGTGTGAATATATCTATCAATTTGGAGGGATAGCACATTTGGCTGTTTAAGTTGCCAGGCAAGAAAAATGATGCTAATCTCTACTATGGATAAAATATTAAACATATAAGAAAAATGACACACAAGCAATCCACTCAGGTTTCTACTTTCTATCTCTACTGCTGATGAAGCCTTTCTTTGAAGGGAAGGCTATTCTTCTCTTAATTCCCAAGGTTAGCACTTATGTCATGTTTCGTAAAGGATCAATCTTTAGTGAATTTTCAGGGCCATGTTCTGGTTTCATAACTCCTGGGGATTATTGAGAGCTGGGTTGCAGTACTACTTCATCCTTTAACACCAAACAGTTACTTGCTGTTAAATGCAGAACTGAGCGAGCTACATTTATGCCTCTTGTGAAGTGATCCATGTAACCAGGCTTCTTTTCCTCTATCATCATTTCTGTGAGTATAAGGAAAAGAAGGCAGGCAGGCAGATGTCATGTAAGCTAAAACAAAATCCTCTGCAACCTATGGAAAAAATTAAGAAGAAAGTTCTCACTAAAAGAAAATTCTCATTCTAGACAATTACATGTGTTAAGATGCATTGGTTGCCACAGACAACCAATGGCACTTAGGAATTTGCTCAGGTGCAAAATTATTGGTGTGTTGAAAACCGAACCTATTTAGACTATACCTGGCAGAAAGAGACCTGCACAAGTGGCATATGTGGTTTCTTCTCGAAGGGGAAACGTTTAGAAATTTAGACCCAGAACCTTCTAAAATTCAACTGAATGCTGCAAATCCTGAAGTGACACATCCAGTCAATATGCAGCGCAGATGAACGTGTTGAGATGACAACACATGCACAAAATCCATGGTCCTGTTTCTGGTAAGGTGAATTTCAAGGCATTTCTTGAGAATTAATAACCACACTTACAAATCCCAAAATTGAAGCCACTGATTCCAAATAAATGGTTTTATGGGAGTTAATAAATATATACATAAAGAGGGCTGGATTTGATGCTGTGACATGCATGCTGCTAATGTCAGCTTCTGAACCAGCTCTGTGAAGACTACAGGCAGCTAACTTAGGCTAAAGCAGAGCTCACTGAGGTTGAAACATGCTACAGGCTGAGAAGACTGAAAAGCAATTTCAGAACAGAGACCATAAAAGGAGATTTAACGTCACTTTTTTGCTCCACTTCCTCGGCACCAAGAGACCAGGAAAATAAATGAAAGCTTTTGGGACAGCTAACAATTTTCTTTATTTTTATAGAGTGTCTAGAGCAGCAGGGTCTAGCTTTAGGCAATAGAACTGAATGATACAGGATCAAATTAGAAGCATATGTAGTTTGTGTGTTTGAATATGTAATACGTACATTTCACTGGAACAACATGGGAAAATTAAACATCCTGCAACAAGGATTGTTCACGACCATACAAATAAAGGTGACCATAATGCATAATATAAGTCAATTAAGTTATCACAAGCATTTCCTAAATTCATGGGCTTCATTTTGCAATCTGAACATTCTCTAATACTCCTCTCAATTTAAATGTTGCTTTGATATAAAAGGTTTACTAATAAAAAGGTATTTTGTGACCACAGAGTTAAACCATCACTAGAACAAGAGATTTTTGCACTATTCTTACTGATGAGTAATTGAACTTCAAAGCCAATTGCTCTCTTCCAGTTGAATATGCCACTGCTACATGAGAAAGAATCACACCCAACCAAGTGGTTTACAGCCAATTGTCAAATAGATGAGAAAAAAAGGGAGAAATGCTTACTGAATTACTTCCTTCCATTTCCCACGTTTTATTCCTACTTTCTACCCCTCCGTCTTTATCACCAATGCTATCTCACATTACTACTTCTCCCTTCAAAATTCATCCCTGTCATTCTCTGAATGACAATTCAGTAGAATGGCAAGGCAACTGTTCTGGGCCATGGTGCCTGGTGCCAAGTGCTTGGCCTGATTTGTAATTTATGAAGGCTGGCTAAAGACAAAGACTAGTCAAGTGCTAAATATCACACGTCCATTCTAAAGCCTACAGAAATTAGACTACCTCAACAAATTAATGCAAAAATATTTTAAAGATGGGCAAAACTGCAATATTTCTCTACATCTGTCTAGGAAACTGATCAATTGTTTTAACTGAGACTTCTGAAACAGACTTTTATGTAGGCATGCACTTGTGTTTTCATTTTTAAATCCCCAAAAGCTGGAGGCTGTAACTACAGACAACATTCTCTGTTCTATTTAGAATAAAGAGACCCTTCTATATTCACATAATCTGCTAACAGTGTAGGCCCTCTTCAATGTGACATGGATCAGCCTCATTACCAAAAGGTGTGACCCGGCCTTCTCTGTATGTCCACACATTGATTTCTGTCACCTGCACGAGGCTGGTACAAGAACTTGCATGTCTATGAGATTAACCAGATCAGGGCACATTCTTGGCTAAAACTAACAATTTTTAGCTATGTTACTTCCCTTATGCAGATCACAAATGTGGCTTCAGATATATCTATGTGGGAACAACACAGAAGGCATTTAAGGAATAAAGACTGCTGGTGACAGATAGGACAGTTCTCAATGGTAGCACTGGTCATAAATGGTGGCATGAGTGTTTCTGTGTATACTGTTTTCCATATCTAAAGAAGCTGCAAGTTCCTTAAATGCCAAAGACCGAATTTTCCTCTTTCACCATCACTTCCAGCATGACTTGTACTGTTGGTGTTAGAAATATGGCACTTTTCCAGCTTTATATAGCACTTTTCCAAACAAGGATGATAACAGTTTTCACAAATATTCCTAAGTTCTCAAAACTCAGATAGGAAAAGGAAGCACCATGCCAAATGTATAAGGGGGAAAAACCAAATCATAAAAGAGGGACAAATCCATGGGGCCGGATGGGGTCCACCTGAGGGTAGCTGGCAGATGTGCCTGTCAAACGCTTTTCTATCATCTACAGCAGTCCTGGAAGACTGGAGCAGTTTCCCTTGACTGGAGGTTGGCTGATGTTATACCCATTTACAAGAAGGGTCAGAGGGAGGATACAGGAACCTACAGGTCTGTCAGTCTGACCTCAGTGCTGGGGAAGGCAATGGAACAGGTGATCTTGAGTGTTATCACACAGCACATGCAAGAGAACTGGGTGATCAGGCCCAGTCAACACAGGTTCATGAAAGGCAAGTCCTACCGAACTAATCTGATCACCTTCCATGACAAGGTGACCCGTTTACTGGATGACGGAAAGACTGTGGATGTAGTCTTCTTGGACTTCAGTAAAGCCTTTGACACAGTTTCTTATAGCATTCTGCTGCAGAAACTGTCAACCTCTGGACTGGACAGGCACACACTCTCTTGGGTGGAAAACTGGTTGGGTGGCTGGGCCCAGAGAGTGGTGGTAAATGGAGTTAAATCCAGCTGGAGGCCAGTTACAAGTGGTGTCCCATCCCCCAGGGCTCAGTGCTGGATCCAGCTCTGTTTAATATCTTTATCAATGACCTAGATGAAGACATCGAGTGCACCCTTAGCAAGTTTGCAGACAACACTAAGCTGGGTAGAAGTGTCAATCTGCTGGAGGGTAGGGAGGCTCTACAAAGAGATCTGAACAGGCTGGACTGCTGGGCAGAGACCAATGNCAGTTCTGGGCCCCTCAGCACAAGAAGGATGTTGACGCTCTGGAGAGTGTCCAGAGAAGAGCAACAAAACTGGTGAAGGGGCTCGAGAACAGGCCTTATGAGGAGCGGCTGAGAGAGCTGGGGCTGTTTAGCCTGGAGAAGAGGAGGCTGAGGGGAGACCTCATTGCTCTCTACAAATACCTGAAGGTAGGTTGTAGAGAGGAGGGAGCTGGTCTCTTCTCCCAGGTGTCAGGGGACAGGACAAGGGGGAATGGCCTCAAGCTGCACCAGGGGAGGTTCAGACTGAATATCAAGAAAATTTTTCACAGAAAGGGTCATCAGCACTGGCAGAGGCTGCCCAGGGAGGTGTCTAAAAGACGAGTCGACAAGGTGCTCAGGGACTTAGTTTAGTGGCAGATAGGTATGGTTGGACTCAATGATCCAAGAGGTGTGTTCCAACCTAGTGATTCTATGATTCTCTGATGTGACTGCATGAGCTTATACAGCAACTTTATGAGAACATATTAACAGAAGACTACCTTCCAACACATGATGGCAATGGGAAATAATTTCTCTCTTTATGATTAGCAAGTAGGAATTATAACATGCAACAATAGAAGAATAGATCTCATATTTACTTCCTTTCTAATATTTTGCTGTCTCTGAAGGTTCAAGTTTTAAAAATGCATTTTTCATTAAAAGAACTATTTTGGTGAGTACCATGACTTACCTTTCCTACTTTTACATGTATTCTTTTAATATGGAATTAAATGCCAAATATTTCTGAGAAGTTTACTGAATTAGCCCAATTGACAGCAAATATGCATTGAATGGGACTTTGGGATAAAATTCTTTCAAAAAAATTAATTACACAAAAATGTCAGTGCTGTTGCACATGTATAAACTAAATGTCTGGAAACATGTTAAAGGAGCTCTGTATATGATTCTAAAGAATGCTGCTGTGCTATATTATAATATGCTGAGGTAAAAGAAAATGTTAATTACCTGCTGTGTAATCTTCCATTGTCTTCTTTAAAATACTTCTTTTTCAGTAAATAATGAATATTCAAGCAACCCAGAACCTAGGTCTAAATATTATCCAAATTCAGGGTATTTGGAACTAGATTTGAATGCTAGATAAATCCACTATTCCTGATTTAGCCTGCTTCCACCAGGCACTGTGGAAAACAGGGCAACAGCTCATTATCCTGTTTTGAGAGCTCTTACACAGTGGGAAAGACTCAGCTGTATACACACACAATGTCAGAGATGGAAATGACCCTCCTCAAGATTAACCAGTCCCTCTCTTGGGGCCAAGGTAAAAAATATGCTCTCCAGCATGTCTGCAAGGTATTTGTACTGCTTACTTTTAAAAGCCACCAGAGATGGGCTGCCCCACCTCCTCACTCAGGAGCTGTTCCACAGCTCCATTCATTTCACTGTCAAGAAAGGGGTCTTACAGCTGAGTGCTATTCTGCTCTCAAAAATGACTACATAATAGAGAACCTTTTAATTTTACATACATAGTCCCTGGCTATCAGAATTGCATCTATTTATTTCAGTGACTCAGACCCACTTGTACTATTTCTATTCCTGTTACCTCTGCAGAACAAATACAGTTCAGAGACAAGAAGCTGGCTTCTATTCCCTATTGTAGCCAGTAGAGTTGGTTTCTCAGTCTATGTACTTACAGTGTTGCAACTGCCTAGATGAAAAAAACCCAGCTCAACTCTTCCTTAAAGGCCATTTCAAATAGTTGAGCCTCAATTATATGTGATAACATATTTTTTAAAAGGGAGGCTGGGGGGAGACTGCTCTGACTCTGACTGCAGAAAGAATTTGCAGCACTGATATGAAGACACAAGCAAGCACCTTTTCATTTTTAAACTGTCATGCCTAGTAAATACCAGTTGTTCAAATGCAAGCACTTCATTGGAAGTACACTACAACTCCAAAGAATTGCAATGAATTGTTTCACCCATACTGTCACACTAGACTTTCAGACAAACTATAGTGTACAGTCCCTTCATTATGTCATTTTGGACCTACGCAGTTACCTAGTCCAGGTCCTCAAACACTATTTATCTTCTAAAGTTTATGTTTGATCTTCAACTTTTTCATGTTTTTGAAAGAAATAGAAACAATTAAATACCTGAATAGTTCTCAGCAGCTCAAGATGGTGCTTTGAGCAGCAAATACCTTTGCATTAACTTAAGGACACTTGCTTCTTTATAGATTCTAACAATATAACCAGATTTCACTCAAGACAGATTTTGTTATCTGAGCACAGGGGCGATGTATTTAGCTACACCAGTACTCCAGAACTGCCAAACCAGTGCTGCCAACACTGCTCCTGGCTATACTGTGTGACCTAAGTGGTTTCCCTCACTACAGAAACACTGCAACTTTATTACAGTCTGTAAGTAATACTTCCCATTCTCCCCTTCCTCCTTTTTCATGGATGACAGATTCAATTCAGTCAGACAAGATCTCAAACACTACACAAAGGAAATGAGCTCATCCAGCATGCCTGGTGCCTCCCAGTGTTTCAATCCACTGAAGGTTTTACACATAAAATCTCTACAGGACATGAACATAGGTGCAGGAGGGAAAAAAGGAAGAGTGTTAAAAGAATGCTGGATGGTTTCACTGCACTGAATCAGGCTAAATGATAAGTGAGACTAAAGAAACAAAATCTGCAATTATTTTCCTTGTGGCTGTTTCTACCTATCTTTCTAAAAGTATCCCCTTCCCCAAGAGTTACTTACGTCTGTGGAGTTGGGGCTAGGCAGGGACACAGGCTGAACAGCTGCGGGAAAAGTAAATGTGGTCTCTGTCTTTTCATTTTCAGGGGAGTCAGGATAACTGGACAGAGGGGACGTGGGCGTCAAAGCCCCGAACCCCAGCACTGTGTTGTATTTAGGTGGACGACCTACATATCGACAACAGAGAACACAAAAAACAAACAAAAAAATAAAAAGGAAAAATGATCTTACATACCTTTGGCCAGTGGTCCTCATTGGCTAGCGTGAAAAAGGAAATGATGTAGCACAGAGAGGAAGTTAATACAAAAGTTACAAGTAGAAAGACAGAAGCAAAGATTTAAACATTTTTTTAGAAATCTTTCAGTAGAATTTTGCAAGAAAAGAACATTTAAAAGATGTATTTCAGAAAGAAACAGAAATGAGCTCTGCAGAGGGTCAAAGAATCATTCCCACAAAAGCAGTGTGGGGACACTTGTCACTCCTAGAAATGAGGCTATACAGTTTCTAGGGAAAACATACTGGCATCAAAGCTAGGGAGAAGCTACAATAACTACTATTAAATCCTTCCTACTGTTATCCTGCACCTCTGTATCTTTCTAGTGCCAGCATAAACCTACACAAAGGTTAAATCCTTTACCAGAAGCCAACACTCACCAACCCCCTCCTTTTCTCCCCCCTTTTTTAAACCCACTTACCCACAGATCAGCGGTTTCTACCCTACCGGTATGTTTTTTAATCAGGCTACCTCAAGAACAGCTCCAGTTGTCTGATCCACAACGCCAGCCCTACCACCAGTCTTCCACTGTAACCTCCCAAAAGCTATATTCTTGCTTACACTTTCTCAGTCCAGTACCATGCAAAACAAGACAGAAAAAAACCCAGTATTTAACCATCATTTCTGCTTCCATACTCCAGGGTAATTTATGGATGCATAAACAGAAAGGAGTTAGGATTGAGGAATAATTCCCCAAATCTTATGTTTACAGATTGTCAGTCTATACCTATTAATATTCTAAACCCTACATTTAAGGTCTGGATATGTTCCAGAATTAAGTATGTCCTTGGAAATGGATTTCTGATAGTGATGTCTAAGGCTGAAATTTCTGACATGCTCAGCACCATCTAGAATTAACTAAAGCTCTCAAGGGCAAGTGCTTGCATAAGCTTTTCACCTAATATATTGCTATACTAAGTCACAAAACAAATGTATACAAACAAATCTTTTGTCAATTGAAAATGTGTGCTACAAATTTGGTGCTGATGCAAGGTACAGGCTCACAACAGGGTGTGAGAAAAAAAGAGAAAGTATAATAGTATGCAAAACCAGGCTTAGAGAGCATCAAATACAAAAGCATACAATCTTTTTCATTGATACAGTAATTGTTCACAAAGAGTTATAAAACAGAATTAAGACATCATTACTAGAAGGAGCATTTACTTATCCACAGAGTAAATACAAAACTCTCTCTATAAAATCTACATAATATCATTTGAAAAAATACATTTAATGTTATCAGAGGCAGTAGAGATTGATGTCTTTTATTTATAAACAGCCTCGCTGCAGAAGTGTCAGCTTTGCCACACTGCCTGCTGGACTGAAGAGGTCTATCAAGGACAAAACACATCAAATGAGTATTTGACCTTGCAGCCCAAAAACCAAAGGCAATGGAACTGGTCAGTGCTAGGCAGGAGTGTGCTTTCTTAATCTAACTGATTACTTTTTTCCAGATAGCAAACTCGAGAGTAGAGAAGGTACTACAAATCTTTAAAGCCTGTAGAAAATCATTAAAAATCAGAGAGAGACTGTCATATATGTGCAGTTGATGCCATGCACATACAATGTTATCACATTCTCTCCTGTGCTGTTCTGATTCATCTGCTTCACCATAATCTAAGTCTTAAAATTTCACCTTTTCTATAGAAGGATTTCTGCTGAAAAATACCACATACCTATATGAAAGATCAACTCTTATTTTAGGACAACTGGCACTCTGGTTGCAGAAGAGTGCTCAGTGTAAGCACAATAGCCTTTCTTGCTTTCTTATTTTGAAAGACTCATCTCTACACCCAATGGGAAACAAGGCTTTTGTCACACTAAGTTTCCTCATCTATTTCGTTTTCCATAACTACCACCTTCTTGTCAGAAACCATACAACTTAGTTATTAACAAGAGGATCCTGACAGCAGCTTTATACCAGTAAATGATGTACAAACACCTCACCTTTCACTTTGCTCTGTTAATTGTTTGGGTTCTTTGTTGGGGTTTTTTGTTGTCCTTGTTGAGAGTGAAACTGAAATAAACTTTCAGCTGCCTAAAAAATCTGCTATGCTAATCCCTACAAGTCATGATCTTTGTCTACAATGGAAATCTACTGGACAAATAAAGTACTGTAGAGTCTTTCCTTGTTTTGCTCTTCAAATCAGCGAAGGGAGTGCAAATGCAAGACGGAAGAGATATACAGCAGGGAGACAGCTCTAAGTATACCTCACCTCTTTTACGTGTCCCAGGATGCATTGTGCTGTTCAGGTACGTGACCGCACTCTTCTTGCGCTGTGGGGAAGAACATGACAATTTTTGTTGGCTAACATTTTTGGCAATGACTATATGCAACATTTGAGGAACAGCACAGTATACTAAATGAGATTACTAGCTGTTCCACTTTCTGAAATACAGCTAGCTAAATAAACAGGTTAGTTTTTTTACATTATTTCTGACATCTGGCCTGCTTCAGGCTGAATGTGAGCTGATCTAAAGGTAAAGTTAACAAACACTGTCATTTAATGTCAGTTTTACATTGAAGAAGGCAGAGAAAGATGTAAGTATCAGAAAAACACCTCAATGTATTTTCTATTCAAAAATCTGAGGGTCATATCATAGTAATGGCCTTTTGAATTACAAATGATAGACTCCTTGTCTAGTTAGGACTGAGATAGCTTAGGAGACAGCAACATCACAGAGACACACAAGCTCAGAACAAAAATATTAGCTTCCCCCCATAAAAATTTATTACCTCAGGCTCAAAAACAGCCCCACTGTACACTGGATTTGCTGTTGTTCTTCTTTTCCTCTCTTGTCGCTTACTTTGGATTTCTTGTAAAACAAAACATTCAGGTTAGAAAACAATGTGTCTCAGAAATATATGAAGTCCTCAGAATTCAGTTTGCATGTAAGGAGAGCTGTGAAGATTTACGCAGGACACCAATCATGCTGAATATATGCAACTTCATTATACTTCTACTTTCTGAAGGTTTGAAAACTAAATGCTGACATGGAGTGCAAATACAGTGCTCAACTAACTAATGAAACAATTGTCATCTTCTTGCCAAGTACTTCACAATTAGGACATCTTACACTCATGGTCAGTGTAATTGGGATCTAAACCCAAAAGCCTCTGGTAACCTTGTTCATACTTAAAAGTAAACACAGTATAGAAATATGCAACCTGCTGAAATGTTAGGCTGTATTTCACTGTATAGGAGTTTAAATTATACAATCAATTATAATCTATTAACTCATTCACTACAGATTACGGTCCCACAAAACCAAGAAATAAATTAAAAATCCAGATATTGGTTACAGTAAAATTATCCATGGCGTAACTTTGCAGATACAAGGTTTGTCCAGAAAGCAATGGGATCATCACAAATTTCTTTCCTACCAGCAGAGCACACACTTTTTTTCCAACCACTGATCTCTGTTGCATAAGTAACTGCATTGTTTCAATGTAATTAGAAGAATAAAAAAGTATGCATAACAAACTAAGTCAGATCAAGAGTACAGAGATCCCAAACATACTTTTGTGCAAGAAAATACTGCACTTAATACAGAAATATTTTTGACCCATACTTCCAATTCAGAATGGCCATGAAACAGGGAGCTCAAGAATCAATTTAAGACGTTGTTCCTACCTTCCAGATGGTCATGAGTAACTAGTCCCAGAGACACCATGAAGGCAAGTTTCTGTGGGGGCGAGTAAAAAAAGATCATGACAAGTCCAACCACTAGGATAAGCTATGTCAGTTATGTCCTTTAAAGTGAGCTGACAGGTTAACTATACAACAGAAACGTTATTAGTAACACTTTGCTTCTATAAGTCACTTTTCATTCATATATAGACAATAGTCCCATTTAGTAGATGGAAACTGAGGCTGAGATACAGGGAAAAGTCAATTGCTCATGAACACAGAGCTGGAAGAACTGGGGACAAGAAAAGAAGTTTCTTTATCTCCAGTCCAGTATTGAACTGACTAAGTGATTGGCTCTTAGGAAACACCAACACAGTTCAATTGCCATTGATATATTGCTACTTGAAGACCATTCTCCATATACTCCAAACTACAAGGAGAAACTGGTTTACATTTGCCATTCAATAAGGGCTGTGGTTTTCTTAAAGGACTACAACTTTAATGCAGGAAGTGCACAGACATGTAAAAATCAGAATTTGTACTGACAACAGTTAATACTGGCACAGTAGTCAGTTTAAATCCCTGTAAAAAACCAAATGTAGTGGACCATTTAGCTGTAATAGGTTCCAAAACTCTGTATGGCAAAAAAGCTTTAAGGAACAGCAATTCTGACCACTTGTTCCCTCCAAAACCAACCAGACCTAAACTGGAACAAAACCTGGGCAGAATGTGAACATATATGACTTTTTCCTGCCTGTCAGAGCAGAAACATTTTATAAAACAAAATAAAGATATTTCTCCAATGCTAAAAATAGCTCCAGAAGTCTAAAACCACAAAGGAATGGAAATCAACACTGTAATCTAAGCCTTCTGGTTGAAGGATGTATCAGAGGGAAAATACTATCTTCTAATTTACAAGACTCAGAATTCAAATGCATTCCAGGACTAAAAAATGCAACACATTATATTTATTTAAATTTCTTATTCTTTAGTGTTATCAACTACTGCTGCCTAACAGGAATGTATGGAACGTTAAAGTCAAAGAGTCTTGAGGAAACAGATAGGGAAAAATGTTTTCTGAAGGACAGAGGGTTTCCTTTGTTTCTTCAAAGAAAGCTCTGAGCGTGTTCTGATACCTGTGGATTTTCTTCTCGTTTTGGCTTCGGTGCAGCAGGCGGAGTAACTGTACAACTTTCCATTTGCTTCTCTTCTGCTTCCACATGCGGTTTAATAGTCTGAAAAGAAACAGTGTTGCTCCCATTCAGTGATAAGAATGAGGTTTTTTACTTTTACTAATAAAGGAAAACAAATACTTTCACAGATACAGAAGAGAAAGAGTTTAAAGCTGGCAGTGTAGTAACAATGGCTTAATTGAGGAATCTGACATGAGATGAATGTTAAGTAAGTGTTTCCCTTTAACAAAGAATGAAACAGCTTTACCAACACTCCATTAACCCACACAGCCATGCAAACAATAAAAGTAATCTTAAGAGTTACAGAAATCACTACACAGTATGTGAAAACAGACACCTTAAGAAAAAGTATCCCATGGAAGACTTTCAAGTAGAAAACATTCTGCACAACACATGTTTTGTACTTCTTGCTCCTCAGTCTCCATATTTCATGGAATTATGAATAGCTCAAAAACTGTCTCTCTAACTCCTATGATCTCAGGTGTTTCTAAGATTTTTTGTTTTCTGCAGCCATACTCTCCTGCAATGGTATCACAAACCCTGTGTAACAATCCTTTGCCCACGGCATAGCTGTTGAGGCTACAAACTGAGTGAGGTAAGCTATGGAGAGACAAACTTGCCCCTTTTATGATACGGAGAAAATACACAGAAAAATTAATGTATTACTAAACCTCCACCATTCTTCTGTATGTTTTTCAACAGTTGAAACACCAGTAATTATTCAAAGAGCAAATGCATATTGATGACAACAAAAGGAACAGGTATCAAAATATAGTACTGCAGAAGTACAACTCAAATCATACAAAAAGGACACGCATTGCTGAGTAACTTGTGGAACAGCCTTGAGGTATGCAAGATCCTATGCATGAGAACTCATACGCAGAATTGAGAATGTACGTAACTTTCATGCATGCTATTTGCACAGTTTCCATAGGTGACTTCAAAAGCAGAAAGTAACCTCAAAGCACAACAGTCTATGAAAGAGTTAAGTGTAATATATACTACTATTATTTTTCTATATCATCTAAGTAACATGTTATAGATAGTGCATTATATATGATAGAGTATTATACTAACATAAAATATAAAAAGAGAACTAAATGTCAAGGAGACTAAGTTGCTGACTAAAGTCAAGTCCTACACTGAATAAAGTAATGTTTTATTTTATAAAAGTCTTTTATGGAGAGAGAATTTAAAACTAAACATGTAGAATTCTGTTTCTGAGGGTCTCCTTGCCCCGCAATCAATCCAATTTACTCACAGGGAACTATCAGTCCTCAGAAACTGTGTGAGACTACTTTTTCTACCATCATAAGACTGCAAGACCAAGGAAGAAATGCCTACATTTATCCTATTAAACACCCTTGCAACTTGACATAATGTTTGCCTTGCATGTAGCCACCCTCTAAAAAACAGAAAATATTTTTCCAGTGTTTCTTAAAGGCTTGATATGAATGTGGATTTCAGTTCGTACTTGGTCTCCAAGATTTTAGTACAGTCCTGCATCATAGCTTGCTCGTGAATTGCTGAAGTTAAGACAGTAGTGGGAGCAGAAAACACTGAAGCATGAGAAAAAGTTTCCAATGGCCCACATTAAAGAAAAAATTCTACCCCAAGAGTTGCAAATTATTCCATAATTTTTACTATTGTTGGAACACAAAAATCCCCAATACCCAATGAAAATTTCTCCAGGGTTGTCATTCTCTCCATAGCATCACAGTAAAGCAATAAACTCAGTATGCTGCAATAGTAGACTCTTTCTTGTTTGTACCTGTTTTTCAGTGTTTGGTTTGCTGATCTGTACAGTCTGAGGGCCAGTGAGCCTGGTACCCGGTGCTGCTATCACGATGCTGGTGAGCTGTGCCATAGGGAAAGTTTTGGCTATGGCTGCCGTCTGCCCATTAACTACACGAACTGGATGTATGGAGTTCTGAGAGTTGGGTAAAGAGGTGGGTGTGAACTTTGTTGTCAACATCACTGGCCTCTGAATAAGCTGAGGAGCTGCAAGCATTGGAGGAGGTGCTGGGGCAATAGGAATGTTATTTTGGGCAACTGGTTTAGGTCGAACCTACAAAACCAGAGAAAAATGAGAAAAAAAAAAGAGAGAGAAGTCTATCAGTATTTCAGATGAACTTTTTTACTAAGTCCTACAAATCAGCCTGTATAATCTGCAGAAGGTTACATTTTTATAGAACGTAATTTTTAGCCTAGTGTTTTAAGTATACTATGAGAAGGAAAAGCTGCATTTTCAAACCTATTTGCATAAAACCAATCCATAACATTTGCACATGGAGTCATCGTCCCTGAAATGGTATTTGGAAGCACAGATGCTTATACTGCAAGTTTATTGACAAATGCCTTATCTGTATCTAAATGAACATATTGGTTTTGCAAGCCAAAAAAATCATTTAATATTTACAGGCACAGCTGAGGCGATCATGTTAAAAAAGTGTCTCAGGGCTTTATACTGACCCTCCAAGAAATCATGAACAGCTGATAATGCCCTAAACCAAATAATTAACTTTTTCAGTAAGATCTTGTTACTTTTATCAACACTATGTATTAGACACTTGCACAACTGTTTTCGCTAAGATTATACATTAATGCCTCACTGAAAGTGCTAAAGGCTACAGGTAAGCACAGTCATTACTCTCTCCTTCATTCATCAGAAAGAAAAGAGGCACAAGAATCTTCCAATACTCCACCTCCAATAATTGCTTATTTCTTGCCCATTGTTAAGTATGTACTTATCAGATCATTACAGACTATGGAAGTAGAATACATTACCCTGAAAATGAAAGTCTTTTTCCTTATTTGATTCCTATTGTCCTATCCACTTTTAATCCTCTATAATGCATTTTATCATGGAAAACTATGTCACATTCCACAGATCTCACTATCCCTGAATCTTAACCAGATACCAGTGTATACTTTTTTTTCTTTTGTAAAAGACATCTGTGTCTTTCCCAAACCATGAAAAAAAAAAGCTAAACCCATTTCACTGCTCAGCTGCAAACAGAGGTCACTCTCTGTTGCAATAAAGAAATACTTGGAAAAATCTAGATATGTTTCATTTTCCCTTTTTTTTTTTTTGCTCATAAGCAGCAAACACAGCAATTGGCCTTTGGTGAAGCTTTGATTTTGCTGACACCTGTTCTATGGTTTCATTTCATTAGATGCAAATAGGATTATACATGAATATCATATGTGAATTTCATAATTACAGGCTGATGCAGCTTGGGACACAGCTCAGGTCTCTAATTCCAACTGCTGCTCAGATCAGGCCAACACTAAATGTAGACCAGGTTGCTCAGGGCTTCATACAGATAGGTCTTCTAAACTCCAAGGATGGAGCTTCTACAGTACCTCTGGGAAGCCACTTCCACTCCTAATTGTGCTCAAAGAAAGAACTGTTTCCTTATACACAGTCTAATTCTTCTCTGTTCCAACTGATCATCACTGTTTATAAATCTCCTTCCAAGCGCCTATGACTCCATCTTCTTGTTAAATTCCTCTTTGACATTAGAAATAAGGCTGCTGCCTTTCTTCCCTGAGGTTCATTCAAAAATATCAGCCAGGGGGTCCAAAACTGCATGCTGTGTAACAGATCCAGTTTTGTAACTCCTGAGGAAACACGGAATATCTTTTCTCTTAATCTACTGGCTATGGTTCTGTTGTACAGCCCAATATGTTGCTAGGCTTCTTCACCAGGGCACACTGCTAGTTTAGCTACTGCCAAGCAAGACGCTTTAAGGAGTGTTGCTCCCCAGTCAGTATCTATGCAGGGGACAGGCTATTCCAGGTGTAAGACTTTGCCTTTTTCTGTGCTGAAGTTCAAGAAATTCCTGCCGCCCCTCTCCTTTACCTTGTTGAGGGCACTCTGAATGTCAGCACTGCCCTCAAACACATTGACTGCAACCTCAAACTTGGCATCATCTGCAAACTTGTTGAGGCTGAATTGTCTCCCTGACCATATTCACCAATAAAGACACATAAAAATTATGTTCACAGAAACTATCTCCTGTCTAATTAAGTTTCTTCTTCGGCTGTTCTCTGTACACTCACCTGTGGAAGGAAATTTGGACGAGGAGTAAGTCTGGGAGGAGGGATGAACTGCGGCACTTTTATGGGCTGAGGTGTAGCCTGAACCTGCTATGAGAACACAAGCGAGCTCAGTAAAAGGAAAGCAGTTTGAAGTTGTTCCCCAAAATCAACATCCTGCGCGTATTTTCAGACCTCATGTCCCTGGTTTTTCACTCTGTAAATAATTTTTCCAAGGAACAGGTTCCTCATTTGAAATGTCTTAAAGACAGACCTAATCTTTCTTTCCAGTTCCTACACACCTTGCTTCATAAAACAAAGTATCTTTCCTTTTAGTTGAACTGTACTAACTACTGCACTCTGCAATCTAAAATCATTTCATATCGAAGATGCTGAGAACTCCTGGTTTTTTTAATAGTTAAAAATTGGCTTTACAGGCAAAAAGAACATAAGACTTTGATGTCTAGCTATATGAGCCATTGTTCTTTCATACTGAATGGTGTGCAGAAGAATGAAAGAGCATCTCACTCAAATAGGAAAAGATCTGGTAGTTACCACTCTTTTAACCATACTAATGACACTACAAGTGGCTTAAATACACAACCTGAAAATTTCAGAAGTAGGCCATTCATTTGAAACAATTAAGATCTGATTTTAAGGCATGTTAAGTACATCCCTGTCTAACTGAAATCAGGTGGATAGAGCTGCCACTTGATTACCCTCTGAATAACACTGCTGGCTACCAGTGTTGAGTATCCAGTGAGGTTCTCTGACATTAATGGCCATGTTAATTTCCACCCTTTTGTTCACCCACATAAGACTGCAATTTACTTCAAAAAGGTCTTGTACTGATTAATTAATGCTTAGTAAAATATTCTGAGATTTTTGATGGAAATTGCTACAGAAACATAAATCATGGACTATTATTAAAACAGAATCGCCATCTCAAGTTAAGTTATTCAGCAAAGAAATAAACCACAGACACAAAGGAGAGATGACAGTGGTGCAACAGATGACATGGCAAAAGGGAACAGTATAAAAAACTCCATTAAAATAGGGTTTTTTCTGTTCTGATTGCAAACATATAACTCACTGAGAAGCAAAATTACTCCCATTTGTGTTATTGGACTGTATTTTTAACAAAGATAAATAGGATTTATGTTTAGTGAAGCCTTAGCCTTTGGTCCAGAAGCAAAATTTCCTTACCAAGATGCTACACAATGCCTGGTTTCCAGACCAAGAAGCCTACATAACCCAATTCTAAAACACTGCTTCTTCCTAGGTGGGTAACTATTCTGGAAAAGACTATGTGATGTAATCAAAGCACTTTCCAAAACATATGTTTAGAGAAACAGGATCTGTATATGTGTATGAAAAAGTGGTGAGTGATGGCATGGTAATGGGCAGCATTACGTGATGTGTCTGACACCAGAGATTTTATGGACTTTATCATGCACAAGGAATGAGACAGATGGATTAAAAAAATCTAAGATGAAAACCCAAACTGATCAAATGAAGGAAGTCTGACAAATCCTTCACCAAAGAAAAGAGTAGGAATTCTGCAGAACACAGCCACATAGGTAGGGGCAAAACAATTGTTACTTCTCTGTGACCAACAATTACTAACAAGGGAAACTATACACAGAGGCAATTACAGCACTGATTTAATTCTATACAGTAAAACAGTAGTAACAACCCATGTAGACAGTAAAGGCTTTTCTCTTACAGATTATCATTTTAACAATGTCAGGTACTGAAGACTCATGACATGTCCCTGCTATTCTCCTTTCTGTGCAAAAACCTGACTGGTTTTTTTTTTTTCCAATAGCTCTCCTGTAAGCCAAACCCACACATACCTGCAGGGCAAACACACGAAATGCTTACCAAAGTCACTGTGTTTTTTGCCACTATCTGGACTGCCTCAGCTCCTGCCCCAGTGACCTTATTTGTTGTCTGGAGGTTGACTGGTGCATTCTGTGCATCAGTGCTGAGGACTGCTTTCTGATTGTTGTTGATAGCAGTAACCATGGCAATGGTGGGTCTCTGACCCACAACAGAGGCAGGCATGGTCGCAGTTGCTGCTTTCAAGACGAGAGGTAGTGTCTTAGTGGTGATCATAGAAGCTGTAGTTACAGTTTTCTAAGGAAAAGAGAAAATACACTGTAAGACAGAGACACTTCATATCAGACAGGACGTGGGTTGGATAGTCAGAAACAATAGAAGGTAAAAGAAAGAAAAGGCAGAATTGAGTCTATCTACCTACTGTTCAGACAATCACATTATCTTGGTCTCTGAAAACTGGATAGTTAAAAAGCACTCTCATTTGAGGCACCTGTTGGATCTTTTAATTTCAAATTACTTCCAAACACGTGCAGCTAATGTCAGACCTGTAAGGTGGAGGTTGTGGAACATACCAGCAAACTCAGATTTTCAAATGGCAACTCCAGTTACAGAGATCCTCTCAATCACAGGAAGAAGGAGAAAATGTTCATCACTTGGTTTCTTGAAGAACAAAACCAGATTTTTCATATCCTAAATCTCAGTTTTAGCCACCCATATAGTAATTTAGCCCTTAACTAACCTTCCTGAGAATACCAAAGTAGCTATTCTGAAGTTGTAAGAGCTGGCTGTTAGTCTGTCCAGCTGCAGACAATTAAGTTTAACTTCTGTGTAATGGGTTGGTTTTGAAACATGCATGGGATGCCATGATTGCTCTTGGGTTATTTTAAAGAGAGTGATTTTGAATGACTTAATGCTCACATTTATCTGAAATGCCTGAAGAGGCTATGCCCACCAATTCCAAAGTTAAAACAACTATAGTTTCATAGTTTTGTTTCAAAATGTACTGTCTTCTAAGACATTAAAGGAACTGGACAATTCCAAACCTAATTCAACAAGCAACAAGCCAAGAGAGTCTCTATATAAAAACGAGAACACAATGCCCACAGAAAACTCATGACAAGTGAGGCTCAACAGAATGGCAAGTGAGCTCCTTTCCCTTTGATGTAAAAAAATTCATTGTATCAATGGTACTGAATCTTCAAAACAGCATGATCAAATGCTCTTAGTATTAAATAACCATCATTCCCTCCTGAAATTGGTGCCAGGCTCTACAATGGGGGCTGGAACTAGATGATCTTTAAGGTCCCTTCCAACCCAAACTATTCTATGATTCTATGAAAATGGAAAACCAGACCAAGCAGTCTATTTCATGTTCTGAAAATGCCTGATTTAGACTGCTGGATTTTAATCATACAAGATCTTTCTCTTCTTTCTAATAAAGTATTTCCAGTTGGATTCTTCAACAATGTTATTCCGCTAAACAAAAACACAGTTTACCTTCACACCTCTTATAGTGCTCAAACTACAGCCCCTAAGTCTTAATTATGCACAAGTGTGAAAAAAAATCACTACATAATGCCCAACCTAAGGATAATTCAGGCTTCAATTTTATACATTTATACAAAGTCCAGAATCAATTAACTCTTCCTTGTTGCAACACAAACAATTCTCTTAACTTTTTATCTGAGATTCAAGAGTTTCTTATTGACCTCTGCTGCACCTTCTCTGAAGCAAGAAGCTCTGTTCTCCTAGTGTAGTAACGTTATTCAAGCTTTTCCAATAAGACATAATATGGTATCATTTTAACAAGCATTACATTCATCCACAAGCATTTTAAAGAAAAGTGCAATCAATCATGAATACAAGACTGACTTTTTCAAGGGTTCTACTAAATCTGTAAGTACTAAGAGTACAGTTTCAGTCAGCAGATCGCAGAGCTTGAATATCCCTGTTACTTTGCTGGGCATTGACTAAGTTGGTTATCCTAAAAATTTTCAGTGCATGAATTCATATCAAAGTGGCATTCATAGTAAGTCTACATTACTTTATATAATAACATTGCAATAATATGACCTTTTCACAGGCCCTGTGCTTTATGAAAAAGTAAAAAGTACTTCTTACTTGACTATATCAAGTATATTAAAATGTCAATATTAAGGCAGCATATATACCTTGATTCCTAAACTTAATTGCTCTGAAAATAATCACTGAAAGCATTCCCTTTACTGGCACAGCCTTGGAATATATATGATCTACAAAAGTAGGCACCAAAAGGTTTTTAGACAGGCACAAGATTTCACTTCTCTTTCCTGAAAGAGATTGAAGGGCACCAGGACAGAGGCAAAACCTTGGATGCAAAATGTATACAGAACCAAGTTGGGGCTACTTCAGAGTTATATCAATGTAAATAAAAATAGAGAAGTGTTACAATAAAAGCTGGCTTATTTTTTTCAAATGAGAGGATGACCTGCCTTTCAGTTCGTAATTACTTTCCAAGTACAACTGTACCAATGACAGTCAGAAGGCTGTAGCAGTTTTTTGACTGTTTCACTAGAGGGCTCTTTAACTTTGAACAAGACCTCAATTTTCACAACCCCAGAAACGACCTGGAAGTTAATGCACGAACGCTAAAGTGAGGAATATGGAGAAATATATGAAACTGCTTTTGCCATCATGTTTCCTGTCTGAAAAAGATAAATCAGTGATAACCATAGAATAACCACAGAATAACCACAGAACCATGATGGTGCACAGAGATCTCCATTGTTTGCCTATAAATATTTTAGGGCACAACAATATTTATTTCTTTATTCTGTTTTAGCTTTGATATTGATGCTGCTGTTCAGAGATGCCTTTTCCTTAATTAAGTTTGCTTCACTTCCTTCAAAGTTCTTTTCTCAAAAATATGATTATCTAAGCCTCATAAATACATTTTTACAGTGCATCCAAAACAACTTGCTGAGTCAATGAGAGCACTAACAGCCCAACTGTTTCTCTCTCATCTTCTTCCAGGAAAAGGGAAGACAAGAATGACTATCGGTGAGTCAAAGCTATAGCTGTGATTCACTGCAATGTGCATTAAGTAAACTTCACAGATTAATTATGTTATCTGCTTGTCCATGTGAACATGAACTGCTGAGACTGCATCAACATATCCTTCCTTTCTACAAAACACCTCCCTGTACTTTCTAGCTGTTTTATTAGCGTAGTTTTGGGATTCTCAGTATTTCAACAGGGGAAAGTTGGAATTCCCCTCTCAGTAGAAGCAGGTCACTTTCTCTGGTGAGTTCTCGGATTATGTCTCTAATGCTATACTGCACTAAAATTCAGTCTATCTTCCCAATAAAGACAATAGTTTCCAAATTTCTGACTATGCAAATGAAACTATACACTTCTAGATGAATCTTCGCAAACTCAGGGGAGTGTTGTTTGACAGGAGTTCTATCTGTTTAAAAAGAACCAAGTAGAAAGAAGAGGGAATAGTTTTCTCACATTTTGATCACAGATGTAGCAGGCACTCTGCTAGTCTTGTGAAAATAAGTATTTTAGTCATACACCTCATACAGTGTGTGTAAAGCCCCTACTGTTTCTTGAGACCTACTGGACAGTTACCCATTCAGTCACCTATGGAAAATATAGGTTCCTTTGCTGAACTTTCATTTATTTTTAAGAAAGGTGACACTGCCCCCCTTCTCTTCTCTGAGGTTATGATTAAATGATTCAACTTCTAAACACTACCCAATTTTTTTGGACTCAGATAGGAGATTATTGCCACAAAACCCCACAAGACCCATATGTGCATATCCACTGAAGGAGAAATTCATATTGGTACACTAATAGGCAGAAGTGAAAGTTTGACATGTTCTCTCTATACTTTTCTTCTGTATGTTTTTTTAGTGCACTTCACAGTTAGCAAGTAAAAAAATTACTGTAGAGACTTTTACCTGTGATCCAATCACGTTTGGAGAGGGTGCAGTAGACTGCTGCTGCTGTTGATGGTGATGTTGCTGTAGCTGTTGTAGTGGTTGCGGCTGTGGTGCCTGTAGTTTGTTTTCTGACTGTGACAATGGCTGTATTTGAAACTTACTGTCTGGCTGTTCCTGCTTCACTATCAAATTCTTTCGAAGCTGTTCCACTACTCTTTTCTACCAGATAAATAAAAACATAAACAGAAACAATCACAGTTATTTAGCTGCACATATTAAGGTAATAACACCTAAAGTTACATTTATTTAATGTAAATTAAGAACTGATCAGAAGCATAGTGGGATTAGTTCAGAGTTTTAAATATTGGTATAGTCTAATAGGCACAGTGTCAAAATCAGCTGCCCAGCAAGGTGAGCTTGCTGTCTTTGCAGAAACCCACCCATCAAAATTCAGCCTATTCATCAACCACTGCAAGACCAATTAACCTGTATTTACTCGAGATGCCCTAGCATTCTGATTCCAAAGTTTCTGACTCCTTCAGACATCATGCACTATTCCTAAACAGTGCCAAAAAAGGATTGCAGGTCAAAGCCTCAGTGTTGACTTCAAGGCAATGGGGCTGCCATTTTGTACGAGGCTTTGAAACTGAGTGGTGTAAAGCCAGTTTTGAGTGCAAAGTAGGGAACAGAAAGGACATGGATCATTCTGTTCAATATACTTGTCACCTGAAACATGACTACCTATATGGGTATCTTTAGATACTAACTCAATAGATTTGAGAGCAGACCAAGTGACCTGCAGGATAAGATACCACGGTGGCACATGGGTAATAAGAGCTCACAATCCATGTTTGTATCATACTTTAGTGTAAACAAGGGTGAAAATACCACAAGACTTTTTTTACCTTTTGCAGGCATGACAGAAAACAGACTTTTTTCCCCCCACATCCCAACCACCCTCAAGTTAGGACAGCTTTTAAAAGATTCAGATACATACTTAAGCCCCTTTAATCAAGTGCATATGCATACTCCAAAACAGCTGTACAACAAAAGGCTGGCTCTGGAAGAGAACAAGGTCAACAGACATAGCAGGGGTTCAACTGAGAAAGTCTAGTAGAAATAGAAATGGTCAGGAAACCCCTATCAGGGCCAGGCACTGACAGTGAGCTGCCCCAAGCAGCTCCACTTACACAGAAAGGAGAAGAAAAAAATATTCTGACAATATCAAATATTTTTATCTTCATTTTGAAGCATTACTATTAAGACACTGTATAAAACAGGGAGATGAAACAAAAAAAAATCCTAAAAATCCAGCCATTTACAACCAACTAAAACCAATTTTCCCTCAAATTTCTTTCACATAGGATTATGAAATTCTGAGCTGACAAAATATCTGTTCTCTATGTATTTCTTGTAGACATATTGTAGACTTTTGATTTCAGGTGTCTTGCCTCACACAGTGAATGTGTAATTCCAGACTAGAAGAAGATAACAAAAGGTACAGGGTCCCAAATCAGCATATTTGAGACCTGGAACTTCAAAAAGCCAAATAAAACACATAAGTGACAAAATCTCACTCCTGTTTGATAAAGTTGAAATATGTGAGCTCACATGACTGACATTTTTGCAAAACAACTCAGCAACTGAGAAGCGTGCACAAGGATGACTGCCTGGCTTCTACAAACCCCACAGCCTTGGCTGGGAATGCACACTCATCTCTGAAAACATGAGAAACACAGGCCCAACCTCACTGAAATTGCAGGGAGTTGGTACTGGACAGCAGTGGGAAAGCACTATTTTACACTGCATCTAGAGAAGTGCTAAAGCTGTCCAAGTCTGAAAGCTGTAAATTGCTTGTTCCCTTGCACAAGGAGAAAATAATAGGAGCGCAGAAGGCATTTTTCTAATTCAAATATTTTACATTGTTTTAAATGGCCTGTGTTCATTTAAATACATGATAACTGAACAATCATTAAAAAAAATGCTTTCTGAAAAGATCAACCACGTTAACATGCAAACCAAAGTGCCATGTCAGCAAGCAGATACAAGAGCTGAAAAAATATTTCCAGAGAGTAACCACAGGGGGAGAAGAGAAGAAAGCAAAGCAGCAGAGGAAATATGGCAACATGCCTACGGAATACCTGTTAAAGAATGCACTGCACATACACTGTACAGGAGGCTAAAGAATTAACTGTACCCGGCACAAAGAGGAAGGGAGTTTTTGTCTTCCACAACTGCCTGTATAAGATTCTGTGATAATGATGCTCTTCCACCGATTCCCTAACTGGAGGAAATTAGCAGCAAGGGCCCAAGAATTCATTTCCATCTTGTTCTTTACAACCAGAGGAACACTAGTGAAAGATTTTTTTAAAAAAAAGAAGAGAGAGAGGAGAGGGAGAGGAGCCTGGAGGACTCCTCTGCCACACTGCTACAACAGGGCGAGAGCCAGTAAGGACAGAGCAGGAATGAAGTGAGTCACATCCCATTCACATGCTGCCTGTTACACCCCCAGGCCCAAACCACGGCATGCAGGGCTGGGGAAAAACAAGACTTAAGTACAACTTTTATTAGTGCCTTGTGCAAAACTGAGGCTCAGCATATTTGGCACAAGATGGATAACGTGAGTGGAAAAACGCCATTGCTCTAGAAGTCTATACTAGCCTGTTAGCGGCTGCTGAGAGCTGCCTGGCAGCAACGTATCCTGCTATCCATATCTATTATGCAGATATTACATTGGAAGAAACATCTAATGCTTTTAAGATTCAGACAGTAAAACTACATGCCGCTTGCTTACACAGTTTATTAAGCTGCTTCTACCAACTGTCAATAAAAAATACCACACTGAAACTACAGAAATAATTTTGCTATCTGCAAGACTGTTTGGATTACCTGCTTGTTAGCAGTTAACAAGAGGGAGACTCTGAACAATATTTTCAAAAGTTATTTAGCTTAATTAGCAAAACCAGACAAGACTCTCAGTGTTGCATTACACAGGAACTAAGAGCAGTTCTAAACCCATTTTCAGCGCTACCCTCTGCTGCACCCGCCTCTGCACGGCCCACAACCCATAGGGCTCCTTCACGCATGCTCTGCAGCCACACAAGAGTCCTGGCATATGTTTGTCTGCAGCAATGTTAGCAGAGCCTCATTTTGAAGTGGATTAAAGAGGAATGAAACTCTAGCAACAGGCTCAATACTTCATTAAACCTGTATTTTTAAACTGTTCTTCTGACTGTTCTTAATCAATTTTGAAGGCAGTTTGTGCTGCAGAAATTACAATCTGTATGACTGAAATTTGGCAAGGCAGGTATAAAGTCCTAGCTATGCGACTTAGCAATTCAGTGCCAGTGAGACTGATGTTATCTGAAAGTACCACGGAACTCTTAAGAGATGTTCCTAATTCTTTAAATGTAAACATCAACATTTTCCTTCCCACTCTTATTTAAGAATATTTAATTTAATTATATTCTTACTGACAACTTCAAAATTTTAAATTGAGATTAACTTGATCATAAACACATCATTATAAACACAACATAATTGTTTTCTGTATGGCAGAAAGCTCTGACTCTCTGGAACACTACAAATGTACAAAACAAATTTGTCTCTCATGTTTACAGAACTTTCCTCAAAGCTGAATGCCAACCCTCAATTTATATCCAGAACTTAAAAATTACATCCTTTCTTCTAAACTGGTTTCTACCCAAAAAGTAACTGCTGGCCCTCTGTATGGTAACGATCAGACTACTTCAAAATCAATTTGCCAAATAGTGCCCTGTAAAGCATACTACAGGACCTTATACCTTTTGCTGTCTTGACATCTTTATCACTGATTGCATCAAGAGCTGTTCACAGAGCCTTAGACATCTACTATGACCCTTTCTTAATGGTAATAATTGTAATCAATATTATGACATTTGGTGATACCACTTCCTCATTCATGCCACAGGTCAGATCCTAATACAACATTAGAGGATTATTTTGGTTTGATTAAGCAGAAAATCCGCCTCTATATCTTGTTGGCCAAAAGGTGTCTTCTCTGCACTTAGCTTAGTAGCACTGAAGTACAACACTGATTAAAAGGGAAATAATTCTTAGCTAATAATCAATCACAAAGTAGTTCTCCAAGTACAGTAATTTTTTTAAATACTAGACCATAAAATCATAGAATGGTTTGCACTGGAACGGAGCTTAAAGATCCAACTCCCCTGTCATGGGCAGGGACACCTCCTACCAGACCAGGCTGCTCAAAGCGTCATCCAACCCAGCCTAGAACACTTCCAGCGATGGGACAGCCACAATTCCCTGGGCAACTTGTACCAGTGCCTCACCACCCTCATCGTGAAGAATTTCTTCCTAATTTCTAGTCTAAATCTTCCTCCCTCCAATTTAAAGCCGTTGTTAGATCCCTTGTTATATTTGCAATGCATACCTTTTATATCACAAAACCAAAGCTGATGTGGTTTGAATTGCTCACCTGCCTGCTAGTGACCCACTTTACTGCTCCACCAGCTCCAGGAAGTCAGCTACTACAGATCCTCTGTTACCTGCTACCTCCAATGACCAAGAATTTTTTTCTGGGATATAAAAGTTGCCAGCTACTGTGAATGAAATGGTAAGAGAAAGTGCTGATTTTAAATAAACTCCAACTTTGGAGTGGGGAGGATGGAGGGAATTTCACTGTTCAGCATCTTCCTTTCCAGCCTCCTTCCCCTTTCCTTGGCAGTCCCATCTCCTGCTGCTACCCAAAGAGAAGTTAAATACCTCTGCTTTTTGACAAAATAGAAAGATACCAAAACTTCCATGGCAGAAAGAAGCTAAAAGATTTTGAAGTCCTGGCATGATTAATCTTGAACCTGCAAAGAGGGTGCATTTGGAGAGTGGAATTTTGGAGAAGAAAGATTGTAAGCAAGGAGAATAACTGTACGCTCATCTACTACTTTAAGATAGTATCAAAAAAATAAAATAGTGAAATCCAATTACAGAAATTGATGATGCAGAATCTATACCAGTGAGTAAAAACCAACCCGTCCTACGAAACAACTGAAATTCAATTCAATTGAAACAATGATGCAGAATCTACACCAGTGAGGAGAAACAACCTGTTGTACAAAACAAATGGAATGAAATTCAATTCAATTCAAACACTGATCAAAGGACTATAGAAATATTTTCACCTACTTCTGTGGTTATCGTGTACTTTTATGGAATTTTGCACTTCTGGCCATGCTTTGCTCATGCCCAGATATTTTTAGCAATAAAAATATCTTAACTAATTAAATTAGAAATAATTTTATTCCAAGAAAAAGAGAGTGGCACAATTTCCTACTCCTCAAAAATGATCAAAGTGGCACCTATATCTTTCAGTTAGAAAAGACCTCTCAGGGCAGAGGTGCATGTGTGCTGAATGGGAGCATAGTAGTGGGACTGGGAGACTACCACCACCTAATACCTAAATGCCTTACTGGGCATGACTATTGAAATGTGCACTATCACAGAATCACAGGGTTG
>WAAB01012976.1:0-26658 GCA_013389865.1 Piaya cayana | reverse complement strand
ACCCAACCCATTCTGTGATTGTGATTTGTTTGATTGGGTACATCTCATCAGTGAGGGATGCCCATAAATGCAGTTCATAAACAGGTGGACTGCAGCAGTTACTTTCCAGCTCCAAAGAAAAGGAACAAAGTACTAGAGAAGACCGTTCTAGGTATCTTATTCTCTTTTCCAGATGTAAAAATGAGATTTACCCTGTATTTTTAGTAGAGCTTTTCATTTTTTGTTAGCAATAGCGCTGATTTTTAGTCAAGTAAGTGCTTTCAAAAAAATCTGCCTCCCACTATCAGAAAGCTCACAAACTAAACCTGTCAAACACCTGCCTCTTCCATTTGTGGTATCCCCAGTGGCCAGCTAGCAGGTAGTCCTGGGGAGTAAACACAGTTTGAAACAGTCCTCGCAATCCCAAGTTCCATTTGCTTCCAAACAAACTGAGAGGAGGGAAAATACCGGTGTGTGGTTGCTGCAGGCTGCTCAATGTGAGCAGCATCTGACTCTCCTGGGACAAATGGCAGATACAGGACTGCTAGGAGTTGCTCTTTGCAGATATTACTACTTCTAAAACTTGAGGCCTAAATCTTTAAATGAGCAAGTATCAGGAGAGCACAGATGACGAAGTAAAACAGGGAAAAATGCAAATAAAAATAGTTCGGAAAAGAGCTCAGCAGCAGACGGCAGGGTCAGTGTTCCTTAAAATACACATCTCTCTTCCCTGAGCTTGGCCATTTCCTCACCTCACTACCAGCTCTGGTGTAAAAAGCTGTTAGGTTATCTGTGACATGCTGGTTCTCTGGAATGCCCCCTCACTATCACTCCCCCTCTTTTTATCAAAGGGAGGCAAGTCCTTCACTTAAAACAAATGCAGCCAGGCTATATTTGGCCTAGAACAGGTACGTAAGCAAACATTCTACTAACTTTGATGATGTTGATGCAGGTCATACAATTTTCTTGACTCAAGGGGTCCTTTAATAAATATTCTCTCTTGCACAAAGAGGAACTTATGGAATATTTTAAGCAGCTTGTAACAATACAGAATACATAGAGCAGCATCTTCCTGAAGATACCTGAAATAGTGATAGTGGATGACTGCCCAGCAAAGGTATTTCATTTGTTTAAGTTATGGATCTACAAGTCCTTTTGTGTCCCAGTTATTGTCTCCTAAGTGGCAGGTATGAGTATAAGACTTGGTAAAGGCTCTTGGTGCCATGAGTGCAGGTGCAGCTCCTGTGGGGTTCTAAAAGGTGCTCGGTCTTGTGCATTGCACATGTAGGAAACAACTATTCTGTTTGCTTGCTTGTCCCATCTGACTAATCGTGAAAGAGTTTAGTGGAAAGAGGAGGATGTTAGAAAAAGAAAATAGGTATTTCTGGTTTTAATGATTACAGGATAATGTATGTGTTCTTTCTTGAATATGAGTACAGAATTATCACACAGGACAGATAAGACTATAACCTCTTTCCAGTGCTGAAAAGGACATGAGCTTTTCTTTCCCAGTCCTTGGTCTCTTCATTTCCTCCTCTAAGGTTTAGCAGATGTAGTAGCTTCCTCCCTCCATTGAGCTTTCTTCTCCAAGTTTATGGTTGTAAGAGATTCATGCCTTTTTACAGCCTACAAGAGAATAACAAAGCCAGAGCAGAAAGCATCACCTAAAGGACCGCAGAGATGCAACTTGAATCAATAGTTTACAAAATACTTGGCCTACCCTTAGCGAGGCACAGTTCTGTCAGCTTTAATGCCAGGAAGAGAGGGTTGACAGAACATTGAGTCTATTTTGGCTTAAACTTACTACTTCTCTAGGAATAAATTAAACCCTCTTGTTAAAAGCACTGGCCAATGTAGTCTGTGTTTCTGGCCAGTATTTAAAATTAATCTCTGGTCTTCAGAAGTCAGAGGTACTGGAAACAAACCAAAAACTAAGCAGCGGATTCCAGCTGCTGGGAAAACAGGGGTCCCAGAGCAGCTGACCTCCTCTCTGGTGTTTGCATTCATACTACTCCAATGTAACAGGAAAATATTCTGGGAATTGTCCATATTTGATCTCTTCTGCTAAATCCAGGGGAAAACTTTTCACTGTTTTGTTTCACAAAACAAAAAATTCTTTTCATTTTGGTATGGGAATGATGACAAGTAGAAGTGTCGCTTGACACTTCAGTAGTTGTCAGTGCTGGGGTTAAGACTGTCACTAGTTTGAAGCTTTCTGTAGAACACCTAGAAGTCCATAGAAACAAGATCTGCACGTTGTCCTCAGAAGAACTGCTTTCGAGGAAGGCAGCACACAAGTAAGGTTCTGTACACACAGATGTTTTAAGCTTGGGCTTTTCTACTTCCAGTCATCCTTTGAAGAATGTAGACCATGTTTCTGTTACTGCTGTGCTTTAATTGAAAGCAACATGACAATAAGGTGCACAGATTATATTCACATTCCTTGACTTTGACACTACTGGAGCTGAGAGACTTTAGCTTGGCTTCAGTACACAAAAAGCAGTCCTTGCTTCTTTACCACAAAGAAATACCACAAAGTTAATAGTTGACCAGCTATGTTAAAAACCACGTAAAATTAAAGCACAACTAACCTTTGCCCCACTTGGAAACTTAAACCTCATGCTTACCCTCTTCTTATGATGCAAATTAAATCATAGACCTGCCATGTGCTGAACTTTAATGCCAAATTTCATGCAAGTGAAGGATGCTCAGCCTCTACAGGACTTGAAAGCTTTTCTATGAAACAGTTTTTCAATTCAACAGACAAGAATAGTTTGAGAAAAGTTGTTCCATCTATACTGAAGGAGGGCTGTTTTCCAATGCAATTAAAGGGCACAGAATTACTTTTGACCCTCTCCCCACTGTTTAAAAAGTTCTGAGAATTCTTGAGTCTGTCTGTGGAGAATCATGCTCATTTGCTATTTCTGTTAATGCTGATTCTGCAAGTGCTGAAGTGTGTAGAAAGGTATTTGTAATGGGACCATGCAACAACTGCAGGGACCTTATGGCCAAAGGAACATTTACCTGCCGGCCCCAACCACGGAACAGAAGATGCTCTTGCTCTTTCCTTTCAAACTCTTGCAGCCAGTCAGCAAAATTGAGTTAAAGCAGCATGAGCTAAAATTAAATACTGCACTGAGAAAAAGACTTTTTTTCCTTTTAGAGGAACAGCAACGCTGCCCTCCTCTGACTTGGGAATTGTTTTGGGGAGCTAATTTTTAATTTTTGCTCAGCGACAGAAGGAAAAAGAAACCCCCCAAACAAAACAGTACTAACAATCCATAGAAGGAAAAGAGAAGTTTGTGTGAACACTAATTTGTATTCACCAAGCAAAAATCTGTGCTTACCTGCTTCCCTCTAATCACCATGATTATGCATCCCAGTATTGTCAAGGCAATCATTACGTAGCTGAATTTCACACGCAGTGTGGTCTTTGCTGCTCTGATTGTTTCAATCCTCAAGAAATAACAATAAAAGAACAGACTCAATATCAGAGACCCAAATAAATCATCTGGCTGACTGTTTGATTTCTCCTGGCACGCGACCTATGCACTATCCTGTAACGCTGACTGTACTTGTCTCCCTTCGCGAACAGGTTTTACAAGAATGGGAAAGACTGATCTGCTACCTTGGGAGACTTGTGGCCACAAAGGGGCTCCTCTCAACATTGGAACCAAAGCCAGCATTTGTAACTTTCACTGATTGAATTGTTAAGCAACAGCGCTGCCTACACCACCTGAGTGCAAGGCAGAGGAAGAAGGCTGCAGTATTTATGTATATTTGTTCACTGGGGGGAGAACAGGAAAAGGAGAGGGATGTGTTTACTGAGCATCGTCTACTACGGGAACTGATAGCGCTGTAGGTTACGCACTGGCTGCTGCATATAGCACTCAGAAATTCTTAAAGAGGACTTGCTAAAAGACCAGTGGTTGCTGCATCCCTCCTTCCTCAATAAATAATAGTTACAAGGTAGGCTGTTTTCCTAAGACACTAAGGAGGCAGGGACACCTGTAAGCTTTGGACAGAGGACTCCTATTTATTTCAGGGGGTTTATCTAGCCATGCCAGTACCTGCACCACTCCACTGTGAAACCTGTTGCCTAGTCTACTGTTATCTTTTAAACCCCAGAAATCATCCACAAGAAGAGTATCAATTACTGAAGCCTTCCAGCTGCAGACGTGAGGAGTTAAAATAAAAAATAAATAAAAAATAACTGAAGTTAGGTTAAACTCTACAGATCACTCTACCCAAATGGCATCTCAGGGACGGCAAATACAAAGTTCGTATTGGAGATGCCAACGCAAGAAGAACACACAATGCTTTTAGATACGGTAACCAAAGCCCTATGCCCTGTATATTTAACTCCCCATCTTTTGAGCGTTATACTTAGAGGAAAAATGATACTGAAGGGTCGATGACAGTTCAATGTTAAATCACACAGGACCTGAGAACTGTAGAGTTTTGTTCCTGTTTTTGTCGAGCAGAGCAAGAGTGATTTGATCACGGTTTCAGAGTACTGATCAGAGCACAAGATTTCTGATGGTAAAGAACACATCCATCTACTGTGAAACTTAACAAGTGATGGAAGCTGGACTTAAAATACTTTGTACTAATAATCTGTGGTGAACAACTTGGGTGCAGGCTCTAATTAAGCCAAAATGCACGGAAGTAGGATTTAAAAACTGTATTAGTTAATTTTTGAAGTACCTTAGATGTGTTAAAATACGCAAGAGGAAAAGGCAGTTATCTGAACACAATTTTAAATAAGTTCAGGGGCCAAGATTAACATTTGTTTAATAAGAGTTACTTCTGATCACTACATCTTGCAAGATCACCAAGTTATACCACAAGCACTTACAAACCACTCTTAATTCAGCTAAGAACAGGAAAACAAGCTTTTATTCTTTTATAGTTCTTAATCATCCTCTCAGCTTTGCCTGAACAATTTGTCTAAATAAAAACAAGAATTCCCCGTGCACTTGCAAAAATGATCTGCTTTTATCAATAAACTGTTGAAGTGACTTCAATCACTCTTAACTCTGTTTTCTTCAAACCAATACTCATAATAATAATTTGTTACACAAAAATATCCATATCCCAACCGACAGTATAATAAGTTTTAACAATTTATGCCTTTATGTATTTCAAATGTAATTTTAGGGAAAATGATTCGATAAAAAACTGAAGAATCCTTTTTAGCAGTATTTACCCATTGTGATACATTTAGAAAAAAAAAGAGATATGTGGGTGGATCTTAATTCCTATGCATTCAAACAAAAAGAGCATCTTTAGAATCATAGAATCACTTGCTTGGAAAAGACCTTTGAGATCATTGAGTCCAACCATACCTGTCCACTACTGAACTAGATCCCTGAGCACCTCATTTTCCCATCTCTTAAATGCATCCAGGGATGGGGACTCCACCACCTCCTTGGGCAGCGTCTGCTAGTACCTGAGAACCCTTTCAGTGAAGGGATATTTCCTAATGTCTAATCTGAACCTCAGAGGTTTAGAAGGCAGCTGCATAGTTTGCTCACCCAAAAAGAACAAGATTTACTGTTATCTTTTTAATTTAAATAAATATATACATATTTAATAGCATTACAAGCGTGTTTTAAAGGATAACAGTATTACAACCAGGAATGTTTTTTTAACTAATAATTGCCTGTTGTTGTTTTTATTGAGTTTGATCTTCATTTTAGACAGGCAAACTAGAACATGCAGTTTTATTGTCTGCTTTTCACACAGGGCAAAGCACTGATGTTTGGACTCCACCAGCAACAGGGAAATTTTGACTATATATATTTTTTGTTAGGGAGCCTTTCCACTGTTTGTTAAATTCCAAGAGTAAAGAAAGTCGGCCCATGCGCTTTAGACATTCATGAATAAATATTTTAAATGAGTTTCAGTTATTTTTATAGCTATGTCATGAAACTTTCACACAACAGGAGACTGATATATAAAGAAAAAACCCAGAAAAACCTCACACTAATATTTGCAAAAAGCTTTTTGGATTGGGAGAAAAAAAAATTAGCTGATTTGTGATGTTGTTCTAATCAGAAAAACTGATAGATCCTGATCATCCTTTCAGGAAAAAAAAAAGCAAACAGAACTGCTCAGGTCATCTCAGCCACAAGATGATACACCAAACACAGCAGTTATAATTTTTTGCTGTGAAAACCCATTCCATCTAAGAGAAGTTATTCTGGAGTTAGTTTGAAGTAACGTATTCCTGTGTAAACTCTGTCTTCTTTTACAGCTGGGAAACTGGCACTTACGAGACAGTTTCTGGTATGTCCTCCGGTTTTTTGAAATGGCCTGCCCACAACAAAAATTTTTTCTCCCGGTCTGTAGGCTTGTGTCCAGGCACCCTCAAAGTAGGACGACCTGAAAAAAGAACCCCAAACAAACACACAAATGAAAAAAAAACCCAACCAAACTACCAAAAAAAACAACAGTCAGAGAAGATGAATTGCCACAGCTGTATGAAACCAGTTAAAGGAAGCAATGTTGAATGTTAAGTATGATTGCTAGGGTTGGTTAGGGAACAAAAAGTATATCTCAGTCAGATTAAAAACCTGTAAATGTGGATTAAACTGAGGCCATGTAAGGAAAGTCAAACCTTGCCCAGGACCTCTATATTTGTCACTCTAAATTTGCAGAACCTGCTCCAGCACTTAAGCTTCCTAAGCTGCTGTGACACTAGTCTTCCTATTACATTTAAATTAGTTTAAGAAAAATAAAATAAACTAAATGCAACTGTTCTAGAAAAGCCAATATTCTGCACCGTTGAATCACAGAATATTAACTTCTCCAACAAGAATAAGATTTTATCTTACCTGAAAGTACAAACAAGCAGATGACTATAGGCAAAGATGAGACCCTTAGTTTTCAGCTCAGTCTTTCAAACTCCATATGAAAAAATACTCAGAATGTATCAGGAAAGGTTTCCATGCATAACATACCATTATAATCTAACAAAGTGCAAAGATAGTCAATTTTTTTTTCCTTTTTCTTTTTTTAAACAGTGGGAGATACCCTGTATGGAAATGTGCTGCTTTGTGGCTTCGTGAATTATCTAGGGTAACAGACAGCTTGCTGACAACACAATTCAGAAACATAAAGAAGAGGGCTAATCGTGAAGAGCCACAGATCTTCAGAATCCTGAGTTGAAGAGATGGCCAGTAAAATACCATGTATACAAGCAGAAGGCAATTCCTGGAATGTGTCCCTTGCCCATGGCAGGAGGGTTGAAACTGGATGATCCTTAAGGTCCCTTCCGACACAAACCATTCTATAATTCAATAATTCCAGTTCACATACAGCAGATAGACTCTAACCTAACCATTACTACTGAGGAGTAACTCAGCAACCTGGGTTTCATAGAGCTTTTGGCAAAATGTTCAGTAACAGTCAGAAAGGAGAACAGCACTATTAGCAGTGATCAGCAACACAGACGTTCTTATGCCATTGTACAAAACCACGACTCCAGCACTTTGAAAAACAGATGAAATACTCATTCCTCATCTCAGAAGCTGTTGAAATAGAATGGGTACGGAGAAAACCGGTAAGGATGAGCACAGGTTTGGAGTAGCTGCCATATAAGAAATGGTGTCACAGATGGAGAGCTTTGGTTTGGAAAAACAGGTAGCTGAAGCTTCTTTCAACACAGAGGGCACCAGAAATGTAAGTAACATTGGGAGTGTGGGTTACAATGATCAGGTGCTGTTTTGGGAAGGGTAGTGAATGAAGGGACATTGGATTTAAACTAGCACACACCAGGATCAAAAAGAAGGACAAGACTGTACTTGGTCTTCTCACAGCATGCTTCAGCTGAGGAATTCCTTCCCAGAGGAGGTATGCGCTAAAAATACATCCAGCTTCAAAAGACCAGGCAAATTTATGGAAGAAAATTCCAGTGAAGACCTTTAAACACAAAGAGGCCACCTCTGGGACAGCTGTCTAGGGAGAAACATTATATTTTGCCCTGTTCCCATTCTCTTCCTTAGATCTTTGCTATTGGCTATTAGTCTTCACAAAAATATATGGGATGTCATTTACTTAACTCCACCGTTAAACATGAACAAAGCCAAGGATTCTGACTGACTCTCTCCTTGCAGGGCTTATTCAATTTTGTGAACAGCTGGAGTTGGTTCTAGTATGCAAAAGCATTTTAGCTGGTACGACATTTCTAAACACTGATAGTTTACATTTGGGTTGAACACACTGTTCTACAGCACGGCTGAAGCTCCTCAGTGTAGGACTGCACATCAGATAAGAAGGTATTGACCTGCTACAAAGTAAAGGCTGTGTTATCATCACAAGAAAAAATACTAACCCTTGGCTTCATTAGAAACCAAGATTTTATTGCTGAATTTAATGCTCCGTTCTTCAGTCTAAAGATCAGAGTTCTCTCTCACAAAAATGAGGGCTATGAGCATCTGTGTCAGTGTACTGTGCAGCCTGGGTATGTAAGTATTTCATGGCACGAAACATAGCATGATCTTTATCAAAACTTCTTACTTCTTGGTTGAAGTTGACCTTCTTCCTGGGATTTAATGCAAAACCTCCTGCTTATCTTCAGATCCACTCCTTTAGTCATCCTCAGAATCGAGGGCATATTTCTTCCCAGCATTTTAACAGCTGTATCTGGAAAAGAAAGCAGAGGAAGCCAAGGGGACAAATATAATTCAAGAGTAGTAGAAAGCAGGAATATTTGCTCTTAAATCTTTCAGGGGGTTTGTTTGTCTGTTTGTTTTAACAGAAGAAAGAAAGAAAAACAATAGATACAAATCAAATATTGTGCAAGAAACACCAGATTTAGTTGTAACAGAGCCTGCCAAATAAATTAGAGCTTGTCTATTAGCTCTGACTTGAGCTTGCCCATTACCTTTATTTAGAAACATGGGAATGCAAAACTACAACCTATAAGGAATTTCTAATGAACACTGCACATCACAATTTCAAGGAACTTATCTATTCACATACTTCAGATACACTCCAGACACCAACATTTCAAGGGCTGTACACCAGTCCTGGTCACATCCCAAAGGTAAGTTACTGACTTGACAGAGCCAAGGAAAAACGCTAAGAAAAAAGCAACACCTTGCAATATCAAGGTAACGCCTTCATAGTGTATTAGAAGAGGACAGGGGATCTTATATAGGAAAATATAATCTCAAGAAAGAGATTCTAATTCATTAATTAATATAATGAAAAAATTGGAGGGGGGAAAACCAACTTTGAATGGCAAAATGGCTCATGAGAAACAGTTGTCCTTTATCTTACATTACAGGTGACCCCACAAATGAAACCCAACCCTTTTTGAGATCGCAGAACCATAGAGTGGCTTGGGTTGGAAGGGACCTTTACAGGTCATCCAGTCCAACCCCCCTTGCAGTGAGCAGGGACATCATCAATTCAATCAGGTTGCTTAGAGCCCCATCCAACCTGACCTTGAATGTTACGAGGGATGGGGCATCTACTACCTCGCTGGGCAATCTGTTCCAGTGTTTTGCCATCCTCAGTGTGAAAAATGTCCTCCTTATATCTACTCTAAACCTCTCTTTTAGTTTAAAACCATTACCCCTTGTCCTATTCCTACAGGCCTTGCTAAAAAGTTTTTCCCCATCTTTCTTATAAGCCCCCATTAAATACTGGAAGGTCACTATAAGGTCCCCCAGAGCTTTCTCCAGGCTGAAGAACCCCAACTCTCTCCCTCAGCCTCCCTCACAGCAGAGGTGCTCCAGACCTCTGATCATCTCTGTGGCCTGCTCTGGACTCGGTCCAACAGATCCATGTCCTTCCTGTGCTTCCAGAACTGAATGCGGGACTCCAGGTGAGGTCTCACCAGAGCAGAGCAGAGCAGAGCAGAGGGGCAGAATCCCCTCCGCTGCCCTGCTGGTTGCTCTGCTTTTGATGCAGCCCAGGACACAGTTGACTTTCTGAGCTGCAAGTGCACATTGCTGGCTCATGTTCAGCTTCTCACCCACAGTATTCAGAGAAGGAAAAAAAAAATAATAGAATCGCTTGGTTGGAAAGTACCTTTGAGATCACTGGGTCTAGTCGTACCTGCCCACTACTGAACCAGATCCCTGAGCACCTCACCTACCCATCTTCTAATACCTCCAGGCATGATGATTCAACCACATCCCTGGGCAGCCTGTGAAATGCAAGCTAACCTTTTTGGTGAAGAAATGTTTCCTAATGTCCAATCTGAACCTCCCCTGGTGCAACTTGAGGCCATTTCGTCTTGTCCTACTGCCTGGCACTTGGGAGAGGAGACCAGCACCCACCTCTGCACAACCTCCTCTCAGGCAGTTGTAGACAGTAGTAAGGTCTCCCCTCAGCCTCTGGGTTAAAACCACACAAATCCATTCCTTTCTTTTTCATTTTGGCAGTCTCTGGGGATGCAGCCAGGCCTCTTGTGCTGGTGCCCACCAGACAGGGCCAATCTTACCTCCCTTCACCACTGCCCCACCACCTGCAGCCACACTGGACTGCATGGGCAGGGGAGACCCCACTCTGCACTCCCCGTCACCCAGGGCTGAGAACACTGTGATAACCAAAATGCCAGCAAATAAACTCTCTAAGACTTGTTTAGGAGTTTTAGAAAGCGAGAGCCCTTTATCAGGGCTAAGCAACACGAGGAGTGATCTCCATCCACCAGGGGCAGCCAGACAGGAGCTGGAACAGAACAGATTTCCCACTGACAGGCATGTGGATAAANTCTGGCTTTCAAAGAACACAATTGCTTAGATGTAACTCAACTTTAGTTTAAATTAAGGGTATTCCACTTTTTGAGACAGTAACCTCTTCTCGTATCACTCAGGAAGGCCCCATCCCTGCCCCTTCACACTTCCAGGTGGGAAACTGCACACAACTCGCATCAAACTTGAAATGAAAGGCAGCTTTTGAGGGACAAGACATGTAAGGAGCAGTGGTGTGTCACTGTCTCTGCCGGTGCAGACCCTCATGCAGAGCAGGATAAACTTTCCCAGAAATCTTATGCATATTCTACTACTATAAGGACTCATTTTAATGTTGTTATGAACTTTACAACAGTCGAATCTCTTGCTTATTTGTAGCTCTGGAGCCAGCTCTGCCCGACCTTACGTTTGAGACAGGGAAAGGCTGCAAACAGGGGATTGCAGAGGGAGAGACACCTGTTCAGCACAGAACACACCGAGCAGAAAATTAACAGTGTCTGGGAAAACACTGTGAAAAGACATGCTCTCAGAGAGACATTCTGTCTGACTTTCAAAACATACAGATCCTTGCACGAGCTGAAATCTACTTGAGCTTAAATAAAAACATTCCACTTTTTTATAATCACAGAATCGTTTGGTTGGAAAAGACCTTTGAGATGGAGTCCGGCCATACCTGTCCTCTACTAAATCATGTCCCTGAGCACCTCACCTGCTCCTCTCTTAGACCCCACCAGGGAAGGGGACTCTGCCAGTGCCCGAGAACCCTTTCGGTGAAGGAATTTTTCCCTATATCCAACCTGCGCCTCCCCTGGCGCAGCCAGAGGCCCTTCCCTCGCCCTGTCGCTCGCCACGCGACAGAAACACTCGCATCTCGGCGGCCCCGGGGCTGCCACCTCTTCTCCCGGCTCCGCGCGGCGCAGCCTCCCCGCTCCTCCTCCCCCCGCCATTCCCGGGCCACCCGCTCACCGCTACGGCCCCACATGTCGCAGCCTCTCAAAACCACCGCCGCGCCCCGCCCCGCCCCGGGATTGGAGCGGCGGAACACGGGGACCGGCCCCTCACGGAGCCTCCGCACCGACAGGGACCGCCCTCTCGCCGAGCCGCCAGGCCCGCGAAAAGCCCCGCCCCCTTTCCCAGAGGCACGCACTCTGATTGGCTGCGCTCAGGGAGAGCCACGCCCCCTAGCTTCCCGCCCCGCCACCCGATTGGCCGCTCTCTGATAAAGCCACGCCCCCTTTCTGCTCGTCGTCCCAACGCACCGTCAGATCGGTCGACGCTGGGGCCGAGCGCGCCGCGCTGCCCCCCGGCCCAGCCTTTTCATGGGATCCCCCGCACCGCCAGGGGCCGCCCGCGTTCTGCACCTTGCCCCCTTCCTGCTCCTCCGCCGGGCCCCGCCTCTGAACGGGGGCTCCCCCCGGCCTCTATCGCCAGGACCCCGAACACCGCCTGCGTGCCAAGCTCCGCCCCCTTTGAACGCGTCATCTCAACTCGTCGTCTGATTGACAGCTTGCCGGGAGGCCCCGCCGCCCGATTGGCCACCTTCCCACCAAGTCCCGCCTCTCCGTCACCCCGTCCTCCATCCTGATTGGCCAGCTGCTGGAAGGGCCACGCTCCTTGTTGCGCGTCACCCATTTCCGCCCTCTGATTGGCTGGCGCTGGGGGACTCCGCAGCCCGATTGGCCGCCTTCCAACCAAGCCCCTCCCCCTTGCCGCGCGTCAGCCCGCCCTCCACCCTGATTGGCCGCCGCCGCGGCCCTCGGCCTTTCCATTATGGCGGCGCCCAGCGGAGCGGCGAGCTGTGAGGACTTCGCCGAGTTCCAGGTAACTCGCGTGGGGCTGGGCGGGGGGCGAGGAGCCACGAACGCGGGATCGGGGGCGCGTTCGCTCCCGCCGCCGCGTCTTCCTCCTTCTCCTCCTCCTTCTTCCTCCCCGGGCGGTGGTGGGAGCGGGAGCGGGGGCGAGGTCACCGCGCCCCGCGGCTGCCGGGAGGGGGAGCCCGCGGAGAGGGAGCTCCGTGTGCAGGGTCCGCGCCGGCTGCTCTTTAACGCCTCGTGTTCCCAAAACGCTGCTTTTCATTCAAGTTTGGTGCGAGTTGTGCGCGGTTTCCCGCCTGGAAGCGTGAAGGGGCAGGGATGAGGCCTTCTCGAATGGTTACAAGAAGCGCTTACTGGCACAAAAAATGAAATATCTTTTAATTTAAAGCAATTGTGTTCTTTGAAAGTCAGACTGAATGTCCCTCTGGGAGTGTGTTTTCTTTCCAGCAGTGTCTCTCCAGGCGCTGCTCCTCCTCTGAAGCTGAGAGCACCTTGTGTTCAGTGTGATCTGTGCTGAACAGGTGTCTCTCCCTCTGCAGTCCCTGCTCGCAGCCTTTCCCTGTGTCAAACACAAGGTTGGGCAGAGCTGGCTCCAAAGCTCCAAATTCACAAGAGATTTGGTTGTTGTGAAGTTCATAATAACATTAAAACAAGTCCTTGTAAAGTAGTAGAATACGCATAAGATTTCTTGGAAAGTTTATCCACGTTCATATCAGCGAGAAATCTGTTGGTAACAGCTCTTGTCTGGCTGCACGCAATTGATGGAGATTGCTCCTCCCGTTGCTTAGCCCTGATGAAGAGTATTTGCATTCTAAACCCACAAAATGAGTCTTAGAGAGTTTATTTGCCGGTGTTTTCAGTATCATGAGGGACGCACTGCTGGGGTGGACAGGGTCCAGGTTGTTAATTGCCCATCGCTGCCTGCTCCCCACTCAGTCCTTGGCTGATGGGGAAACATATTGGTGTGCAGCGTGGATCCTGCCTGCAGGAATTGTGTGTTGGGTGGGATTTTCCAGTTCTAGAGACCTCAGCACAGCAAGGACATGGAGACCTTGACAGGCTTGAGGAGTGGGCCTGTGCGCAACTCATGAAGTTCAAAAAGGCCAAGTGCAAGGTCCTACATCTTCACTGGGGCAATGCCAAGCGTAAATACAGGCTGGGCAGAGAATGGATTGGGAGCAGCCCTGAGAAGTGACTTGGGATGCTGGTGGTTGAGAAGCTCAACAGGAGCTGGCAGTATGTGCTTGCAGCCCGGAAAGCCAACCTTGTCCTGGGTTGCATCAAAAGTAGAGAAATCAGCAGGGCGTGGGAGGGGATTCTGCCTCTCTACTCTGCTCGGGTGAGACCTCGCCTGGAGTACTGCATTCAGTTCTAGAGTTCTCAGCACAAAAAGGGAGAAGAAGCACGAATACAGAGGAGGGCATGAAGATGACCAGAGGGCTGGATTCCCCCTTAGGAGGACAGGCTGAGATAGCTGAGGTTGTTCAGCCTGGAGAAGAGAAGGCTCTGGGTTGACCTTATAGCAGCCTTCCAGTAATGAAAGGCTACTACAGGAAAGCAGGAGGGGCTCTGTATCAGGAAGTGCAGGGATAGGACAAGGGAACGGTTTTAAGCTGAGAGAGGGGAGATTTAGATTACGCATTAGGAAGAAATGTTTTCCTGTGAGAGTGGTGAGGCACTGGAACCGGTGGCCCAGAGAAGTTGTGGCTGCCCAGAGAAGTTGTGGCTGCCCCATCCCTGGAGATTTTCAAGGCCAGGTTGGATGAGGCTTTGAGCATCCTTGATCCAGTGGGAGGTGTCCCTGCCCATGGAAGGGGGGTTGGAACTAGATAATCCTTAAGGTGCCTTCCAACCAAAATTGTTCTGTGATTCTATGATCTTCTTAATCTTCCATAAAAGCCTCATGCAACGTTTTTTGCAGTATTCTCTCCTCAGAGATATAAGTAAAGACTTTGATTTTCTATTTAATACAGGAGTTTCTCAGGGTGATGAGGACAATTGATGACAGAATTGTCCATGAATTAAACACTACGATTCCAACAGCTTCCTTTGTGGGGAAAATTGATGCCAGCCAGACGTGTAAAGAGCTGTATCAGTCTGTGAGTGTCCACTCCTTTAACTGTCAACTCACTTCCTATGTTCTGTTATGTGCAGTGGCCGGTAGGGCATCCTCAGCTTCTAAGGAAACCACTGCCTTGGCATATTTGTGCTTTATATGTACATAACTGGCATGCTTGACTTTTATATGTGGCTTACGTTTATATATAAAAGGTACTTCAGGTTAAAACCACGTGGGGGACTTGTTCTGCAATGCTTTTCATGTGCACTTTAGGCTTCTGTGGGTGGTGTTAGCCCAGCCCTCTTCTTTCTTGTAAGAATGGCGGCTATCATACTTTTGCACTACTTTGCAACACTCTAGCTCTAGCTCATGTGTATCTTTGTCTTTTGATCCAGTTGGTAGCTGCTGCTTGGGGTAGTTTTGCTTCCAACATTTTCAAGTCAAAGGAATTCCTGTAGGCACAGCACTACTTTGACTTTAGAAAGTCTCTCTTTTAACTCGGATTTGTCTAGTCTTTGCTGAACTAGTTGTTGTGACTTATTCTCTTCTCCCACTTAGCTGATGGATGCGCACACCAGCAGAGAGAGAATCATTAAAAACTGCATCGCTCAGACTTCCAGTGTAGTGAAAACCCTCAGAGAAGAGAGGGAAAAGGCACAGGATAACATAGCATTGTTAAAGCAACTAAGGAAAGAGCAGACAAAGGTGAGTGGGGGAACTTTTTAGAGATCACTGTAGAGAGGAAGAAGACTATCTTTCTCAGATGGGAAGGCCAACATGATGGAGAGAACCTGAGAATCTGAGATCCTGACTCAGGCAGTCTTTTCTGAGGTTCTTGCTGGCTGGGTTTGAGAGAACCGTTTTCCCTAGCCCTCAAGACAGAGCTGCTTTTATCCTGCAATTGGAGCATTTTCTGGGATCCACAAATTCCCTAGAAAAACATGAGTACTTCCACACAGTGGGCTCTAACTCTCACTGACCAACACCACTTAGCATATAACTTGCCTGGGGCTTGTGTAGTCCTTTCAAAATGCCTGGAGGCTCTTTTTGCTTTTTTTTGGATCTTGTAAAACTCGTATATCTGCAAATGGCAAGATATACGGGTGCCAAGATGCAGACACCAGAAGATAATGACATATGTTTTTTTGGTTTTGTCTCTCGCATACAGTTACACAGCCTTAAAATTGTCCCTTGTCATCATTGTCCTGAGAAGCGTCATTCTTGATCTATGTATTAACTGGAGTTGCTGTTCTCCACAAGAAGCTGTTGGGCAACCTTGAATCCCAACTTTTTTGTTGTTTGATTTTTCTTAGATTAATTTTTTTTGAGTACCTTGTGATGGTGTGAGAAACTTCTGTGTGTGCCTAAGGAATTTTAATGAACAAATGCTCTCTCAGCCTTCTGATCTCTGGATGGAAAGTGTAATTCACAAACAGTGAACAGAGGAGATCTAGATGGAGTATCAGAAGGGGAGAAGGGAACCTCACTGAAGTTCTAGCCCTTATTCCAGGCCTCGCTTAGTAGGGAAAAGGGTACTGCATGCGTAGATCTAGGAATGGAAGTTTGCAGGAATGTGAACTGTTCCATTGATTTCTCTTCCAGACCTGTTCTATGTGGCTCATGTTCACTTTACATCTTTTTTTTTCCACACCCTATGCTTGCAGCACGTGTCAAATAAGACTGCTTGCAGCACGTGCCAAATAAGACTGCTTGCTTATTACTTTTTTTTTTTAATACAGTGACCAGGTGTTTCTGTTGTGTTCAGCAGTTTAGTGAGCCTTCCTCTGATGAGGGATGTCTTAACCAGGGCTGCTAGACCAGGGCCTTTGAGTTTCCAATGTAATGGTGAGTTCTTCTCATAACAGCCAGATGTCCCACCATTATATATATACACCTAGATGTATGGGGCCTACAGGAAAGCTGGGGAGGAGCTCTTTATCAGGGAGAGCAGTGGTAAGGTGAGGGGGAGTGATTTTAAACTGAAAGAGGGGAGATTTAGATGAGATATTAGGAAGAAATGTTTTCATATGAGGGTGGTGAGGTGCTGAAACTGGTTGCTGAGAGAAGTTGTGGCTGCCCCATCCCTGGAGGTGATCGAGGCCAAGTTGGATGAGGCTTTGAGCAGCCTGATCTGGTGGGAAGTGTCCCTGCCCATGGCAGGGGTGTTGGAGCTGGGTGAGCTTTAAGGTCCCTTCCCACCCAAACCTATACCCTGGGTGCAGCTTTCCCTGCTGCAATACTATAAGACCTCAAAATCCACTTACCCCTCTACTTCCAAGAGGAGCCTGTTGTAGCCCCACTTGCAAAAGGCATTTGAATGCTGATGCAGTTGTAGTAAGAGTTTCCTGAGGGAATGACTTAACTCAAGGATCTGATTTTCCCAGGCATTGAGTGAACTGTTTGTTCATGTGCTGTTCAGAGAAGTGCTCTGTCATGAGCTCAAGGCGAGTGCCTGCCTTTTATTTGTGAACCCTCATTTACAGAACTGCTAACAGTTATCCATATTAGCTTTGAAAATTAGTATTTTCTATGATTTTTTTTTTGCAGAGCCAGTTCTTCAAATTATTGAGTTGTTGAGCCCAAAACCTATCACTGAAACCACTAAAAGGATCACAGTGATTGGAGGTGATTTCAGATGTTAAAAGCAATCCATGATTAGGGTACATCCCAGAAATCTTTTAATGAGATGACGTCAAATTTGACTTTGAGTTGTTTTTTTTTTTCTCTGTGAGAGCTGTGTTTTTTCTACACTTCAGATAAGTTCTTTTGACAGAACACTTTCTATATTTAAGTTGGTGCATTTCAAATGTATGTTCACTTGGTTGCAGTACAGATCTGTTTTCTCTTTCATTTGCGTTACTCTCATTTTGCTGGTGGAACAAGTTAGAGGACTTTATCTAAAATTATTACTTCTGGATCATAGAATAGGAAAACTTGGGGTAGTGTCAGTATGGCAGCCAATTATTTTAATCCACTTACGTTAGAACATCATTTGATTATTGTATTACTTTGTTATTGCCTTAATTTACTTGCGTGAAGTATCATAAAATATCCAACCAAATAAATTCTGGAAATGCAAACATATATCAAAATGATCATTAGATTTATCAAGAGAATTAGTAAGGCTTATTGACATGTCAGAGTATGTTTTAAAATCAACCACCCTCTCCCTCGTATAGCCATGATGACACTATTGCTGTTCAGGTCTGCAACTAAAAGGAAAAAGCTAAAATAGTAGTTTTGCTTAGGCTTGGTGTCAAATGTGATTAATGTAACAGTGCAGATGCTTGTAGACCTATTCACATCCTCCAGCAGGAAAAACCCTTCTTCAAACTGCCATGGATCTTCTGAGTGGTCAATTTTAGAGAGACTGATCATGGTCATTTAATCACCCTGTGGAGCCGGTATTGTTATTTCAAACAGTTTGGGGCCTTATTGGGTAGGTAGCATTTTATGCTGCAGCTGTATTAACTACTTGTGTCTCAGCGTCTTACTTGGAAGCTCTTTTGGCTACACCTGTTCACCAGCTCTCCAGTTGGAACCACGTATTTAAAATGGATAAACTCTCATCCTTAGTCTGTTGTCTTAAAGACTCCAGCAAAAATACATCCAAAATGTAAGCAAAAATGGCAGATGGGTTCTTACATCTCCTGCTGTTGCTTCAGCTGTTGTGGTGGGGTCAAGCTATTGCAGGCTTCCTGAACACAGCTGTCATGTAACATATTAACTGGTTCAGATAGCATGAACGTACATGATCTATTCTTGTAGACCCTTTTTTTTTGGTCAGTGCATGAAGCAGATGGCAAACTAAGTCGTGGGGATCTCTTTATGATCTTAATTCTAAATCCAGAATCTGAGAACTGTGCGTTCAGTCCTATTTTTTGCTGCTAGCTCTCTATATAAGTCTAATAATGTATGTGTTGAAGAAAAACAACTCAAAGCTGCAGACCTAGCTCTGACACTGGCATTCCCTGTACTGAGTGTTTGGATTAGGCATAGTTATCTTTGTGTGTGGAGCCATTAAAATGTTAATTAGTTAATTACTAGCAAATTTTGCTGCTTCTACCAGGCTTGCATTGTGAGTCTGCCTTCACCATGCCTCTGCAAAGTTCATCTGCCCTGTGTACTGGCTGAATGCAAAGGCCAAACTTTCAGGATCATTATACATCGTGCCTTCCAGTTTGCACCATCAGATTGGATGTGCACCTGGTACTGGGGTTGTGGTCTAGAATGCTGCAGTGCTAGTAAATGCTGAAGGTTGCAGAGAGGCCTATTTGACAATAACCTCTTTATCTTCCTTTCTGCAGTTAAAATTGATGCAGTCGGAGCTGAATGTTGAAGAAGTGGTAAACGACAGAAGCTGGAAGGTACTTAGTTATTTAAAACGGTGTTGATGTTTTGTCCCAACAGAGTGTCCTGCACTGGAGGTGTGGGACTGGTGCCTTATGAGGAAGGTTAATTAGAAATAGATGAGGGCAGCGCTGGGGTAAATGTAACATTTTCCCAGTTTTGGATGCAAAGATCAAAGCTTTTCAGTTGCATTACAAAGTAAAGAAAAGCGACTCATTTAGAGGGGAGGAAGGACTGTTGAGTACTCCCTGTGCAGATCCTTTTCTTCGTAGACTTTCCTGTGGTGCCCTGCCTGAAAAGCTTTGCTGAGCCTCTGATAAGGTCAGAGGGATGACTCGAATTTGTCTCTTTGGTACTGATCGTGCTTCTGAGTAAACGGAGGCCAGACGAGAGTGGAGCTGTAAAAGTTGAATATTTTGCTGCTGTAGTTTCTGCAGGCTGGACTGATGCTTCGTGGTGCAAAGGGCAGGCTTGCCATTGCACTTCTGTTTCGAGAGAGGGGGCAAATCATCCTCTGGGTTGATAGCTCCAGATACTGTCTTGTTATAAAGTCAGCTTAATGCTGAGCTTAAATTCTGAGGTGGCTGTATTCTGTCCCTGCAGCATTTCACAACTAGCATCCTTTTCTCATTTGTTATAGCTTTTTAGAGCTTTCAATACCATGTAGAGAACTTCTTTTCCTCTCTAAATACAAAAAGGATTTTTGCAAATAGCTAGTACTAGCTGCATCTCCCTTTTGAATCTCAACTTCAAGGTTTTAGTCCTCTAAATTGCATCAGCATAAATGCAGTACAGCCTGTGTATTCTTCGAGGTGTACTCACCACAATATAGCTCAACTCAGGCTGCTTAGATAAGCATCTACACGTTTTTCCAGGTATGCTTTACTCTCAATACTGCCTTTGTATTGTCTGAAAAAATTATTCATGGCCTGAATCTTAATTAAGTGTAAAGCCAGTTTAAATATGACTAAGCAACACCATAGCCTTACTGACATGCTGCAGGCCACCAGCGGCGAACACTTCATGGCAACTCTGCTGTCAGGGAGTCTTCCCCCCATCCACGCTCTCTGCATTCTGAAGCCCAAGGTTGGTACCAAAGGTAGCATTGATGCCCGTTATTTCCTGTAGCTGCATGAAGCTTTTGCTAGTGATAGAAATGGCCATTTTTTTTCTGAAGATGGAGAACATTTCATTTGTTAATAGTGAAATGCCTGTGATGCAGGGATATCTTAGAAAGCTAGTGTTTAAAGTAGGGCTTGAGGAGAAAAGTATTTCTGGGTTTTAAGTGCAGCTCTGCTATTGTCTCCATCTGAATATAGGCATAAATGGCTCCTTTAGCTGCCTGTAAAAGCATGTCACTGAAGGAATTAGACCCAGTCGTAGTTGTGGACCGAATGCAGTTTGTCACATGGAAGTGGTTATTGGTTTGCAGGTGAGGACCTCCACTCTTTTTTACTGTTGTAGACTTTTAGCTGGAAAATACACTTACCTATTTACATTAACCTTAACCAGTTGCAGACTGATTGGAAGAAATCTGTTTAGGAAACAAAGTTAGTTTCAAACACTTACTCTGGGCAGCGGTAGCACTAGTGGCAACACAAGAGCGATGCTGCTTTATAGATATGCATGCAGAGGAGTTCTCTTTGGCTGATACTAAACAAGGAATTGACTTCCAAAACAGGACACTTGCATCAGTCTCTGTGCATCATCTCCATGCTGAAGTTTATTGTTGGAGTGTTTTTATATTAGTACATAAATAGAGCAAAATCGAACTTCTGCATAGCAAGTTGAATATAAAAGTTTCTCAGGTGCTGTTTTTCCTAAGAATAAACTAAGAATAGTACTTCACAGGTAGATCAGTGGAGGGAGTTGACTCAGGCCACACACTGAGATCTGTGGGTTAATGATCCTAAAAGTAGGAGGCAGCATTAGTAATGCTTCATTCAGTATTGATATTCCTTCCATAGGCTGCAGAGGTACTGTTAAAGAAACCTTAAAAGTCTACGTGATAGCAAGCTGGAAGCTGCTGGTTTTTTTTGATGAGTTGTTTGATGGAAGAGACCCTTACAGTCCTTTTTTTTAAAAGCATATTTCCAGTACCCCTTAAGATATATATGTCCTTAAAATGTTTCTGGCAGACGATGGACAAAAATGGTCCAGTTTGCTTAGTATTAAAATGCTTCTGAATGGGAACACTTTGTGTCTCTTAATTTCCAGTTTCCTTCTATTGCTTATCTGATATCAGACCTTTACATACACTTTTCCAGAGGTTTCCATTGCATGTGGTAGTGTAGTGGGACAGGCTGTCTTTGTGCAAAAGAAAAGTGCATCACAACTTTTGTTTTCTACAATATGAAACAGTTTCTGGTATGTGTTGTTCCTTAGAGTCAATTAAACCTGACAATAAGTGGAAAATGACTCAAAAATTGTTAAAAATCAATGCTAAAACCAATTCATACCACAAATATCACTTTTGCTGAAGTTGTCATAGGTTCTAAACTCTAAATAAGAAGATCATTTGTAGCAGTAGAAGATTCTGGGAAGATATGGTTTAAAATAACATATAAGTGATGCATAACTTCCCCAAAATTACAAGACCACTGGCTTTGCACATGAAGCTAATGGGAGAGTTCATGAAAGTTGACTTCATGAAGATAACAAGCATTTGGATCTGAAAAGTCTCTGGACAGCTTGGCAGAATGTGCTCTTGCAGGAGTGTTGGTGGGAGAACCTGTAATGACCAGTGCCTCAGCTTGGTGCTAGGTGGTGCTCGTGTCACTTTTCAGAACATGTGCTGGACAAAGTTTGGAGCCAAAATGATAACTTCAGAATGATTGCTTGTAAAGAGCACCTCTAACTTTGCTGTGGGCCTGTGCGTTGAGCTTTGGATTCAGACTGCCTTACTTTATCCAGTCACAATTACTGGCTCTACTTAGGGTCAGCAGCCTGTTTGACAAGGCCTGTGGTTCCAGCTAAATGAACAAAATCTTCAGTCTCTGGTTCTGTGTGTTAAATCTTACCCAGAAAAGGTGCCAGAGGTGAACGAGGCAAGAGCAGTGTGTCCCTTGTGATAGGAGGGCTGTCAGCATCCACTGCCACATAACTACAAGTGTGAGCCCTAATATGTCTTTATAGCTGTCACAGCAATGTGAAATGACTTTGCTGAGGAAAGAGAAGAATATAGTATCCAAAATAGAATGCCAGATAGCACCTAACTGAACACAGCTGGTCGGGAGCCTCCAATGATAAATCCCCTGCTGCTTTACTAAACTCAAATAAAAAGAAAGGCATCATCATCCCTGAGGGTAACAGACTGCCAGGATTATAAACCCACCTTATCTGAGGGAGATCATGTTTAGTGCTGTGCAGGCCCCGAGCATCAAGCTGCAAACTTTGGATTCCCTAAAGCCAGGCGAGAAGTTGAGAATGGAGACAGAGTCCTTGGGTAAGTGCCACTGACAGATCCAGCAGGGCTGTGTGGCTTGAGATGGGTGCTACGTGCAGAGAGAGTTGACTGAACTAGCTCTGAAGTTCTGCTCATCTCCTGGTTGTGGACTAATTTGCTTTTGCTCTTCTGTTTTGGTGTCTCAGGTATTTAATGAGCGTTGCCGAGTTCACTACAAGCCTCCAAAGAGTCAATGATGTTGGGTATTTTCCTTCGAGGTGGTCCGTAACCCTGAGAGCCAAACTGGAAAGAGACCTTGGGTGAGCTTGGGACCCTCCAGAACCAGTAGAACCCAGTCTTGTTTTGTTTTGGACCTACTCAGCGGAAATGTTAAGGTTGAAATGATTTTCCTGTAATTAAGAGAAAGCAACTCATCTTTTGTACAAAATATGTGAACAAAAGAGTTTTATAGTATTAAAATAATTTTCAAATGGCATGTGTAACTGGCATCTTTCTTGGATTTCTAGAGCTTCAGCAGCCAAGGAGGGGAAGTGCTGGCCAGACTCTCAGGGAACACGGTGTGTTTATAGGAATAATTTACTAAAATCTGAAAGGTAATAGCAGTAGTAGGTTCATCATCCTTGAAAGGAAGAAGCTGCCAGCCTTGTTCTGAATTGATCAACAACAGCAGCAGTGGTTCAGAGTTCTGTGTGGGTGCAGGTTTGCCATTGTTCCCAGAATGCTGACGGGCAGTATCTATTCTGTTCTGTCCTTTTTTCTGTGTTAACAAGGTCTGGATTTTTCCTTGAAATAGGAAATGTGGTGTTCATTAAAACCACTTTGGGTTGCTGATGAAGAAACCTCATTTAGGAGTGAGACAGTTAACTGTCCAGTGACCCTATATTGTCCCTTCTTCTGAACCTTTGCCATTAATGCACTCGGTGAACTGCAGTTGAACTGAGAAAATAGGTGTGTCTGCCTGATCTTGTTGATTGTAGCCATAGTGTTGTATTTAGAACTCTACATGCAACAGCCCTGCGTTGACAGAGCATTTAAAAGCAGACTTTGAGGGTGTAAGTATAATGTTCAAACTTCGTTTTTCCCCAATGTACTGCAACTGCTCCAAGCAGAACTTTACTCCACTTGGGGCGCTTGTCTTGTTTGTGAAGTATCCTCATCGTTTTTTTGCAACTCTTGAAGCAGAAAACATTTGTTCAATCTTACGATTGTTTATCCTCAAAGTCAATATCAAATGCTGCTCAGAACACTGGGCTTAATTTTCAGGGATGTAATTTCCACTGGAGATGGTCCACTACTGAGATCTTGGGAACTGTTAGTTTTGATTTCAAAGCTGGAGCTCTAATACTGATCTCTAATATAGATACTTAAAATACTTGTTCTGTCCAGGGCCCGTGCCTACAACTGTGAGGAGAAAGTGTCCTTTGAAGCCAGTTGTATGTCAGAAACTTACACCATTGAGTACATAGTGGGCATCAATACTCTTGAAGTTTAAACGTGTATTGTATTTCTACAGAAAATAGAGATGGTAATGAGAGTTAATCCCTGTGCTCCTCTGTCCATCCAGATGTTTGCTGAGCTGCTGTGGGAAAGCTTCTTCACTTAAGCAGAGGCTGTAAACACGTGACCTGGGAAACACAGGTGATAAATATCCAGGGTGTTTTTTTTTCTTTTTGTAGCCCAGCGAAGCATTTGTTGTGAGAAAAATGTGTAAAATAAGCCAAATGTAGCATATGAATGTAAGGTCAAAGAATTGGATCTATACAAATCTGTCAATGAAAAACTCCTATCGCCATAAGAAAGAAGACTTTTAATTCCCAAGCATCACTTCTTCAGGTGTTTGCAGCCTGTCTCCAGGGGATTGCACTACCCAGCTGAATTACTCTGTTTAGTCTGCTCTGTGGACAGAGGGATATCTCTGGCAGTACATGGCCAACCACATGAATCAGAGGCAGTTTGAATCTTGCTGTAGAACTCAGTGGAACGTGAAGGTAAGTGGAATAGCATTCCATGCTTTAGGGCAGGGGGAGGGAGAAAAAGGCTTTGCTATTTTTTGAGTATGGAAGATCTGCCTGTGAAGTGGGACGTTTTGTGATGGTTTGTAAATGGCATTGGTATGAGCTGTGGGCTGTACTAAAGAAGGGCAGGTCAAGTCTCTGTGTGCGCTGACACTTGCCCATCGTAGGATCATGTCTGTTCTGTGATTGGCTTCTATTTCAACTTTACCATCAAGGTAGTCGGACAATTACTGGGCTGCTTGATGTCCTACGTGCATCAAATAAAGGACCTCACAAATACCAGGTTTTCATCCTTTATTTCTGCAGGTAAGGACACTAGAACCAAAAGCACAACAGAAGCCCCTGCTCACAGCATGGATCTCCTTTGGGTGGCTTCCTCCTCTCCTGGGCTTTCCCATTGCTTGGGAGTGGTGGCTACAGGGGGACAGATCCTGGTTCCTTGGAACTTCTTGTCAAGTCTGTGCATCTTATTTCCTCCTGTAGAATAGGAAGGGGCATGTTTTTATGGCAGTTAGTGCTGTCCTCTTCAGGCTGTAGGTGCTCATAACTGATGAAATAGCAGAGTCCACTTCTACTGAAATTCAGGTTTCTGTTAATTCTAGGTGATGGGCAGTGTTGAAAATTCTTTGGAATCAAGGTGGGGAGCAGGAAGAAAATTATATATTACAGGTCAGCATATTGAAAGTCAGGGCTCTTACTGTGATGGTGTTGAGAAGATCCTCGATTGGAGAGAAGTGATGGAACAAGACTGTAAACAAATACTTCACAACTAGCCTGAAGGCCTGTTCTTGGCACAAAGGACTCGAGATAGAGAAACTGGGACTGCACTGGCCCTAAAGTCAACAGTCCCGAACTCGAGCAGCAGAATCCATACAGATTTAACTACTTGAGTTTCACACCTAGAATTTTCCCAAGGTTAGAAATGAACCCTGCTAGTCTTTGTGCTCCGTGCATTTCTCACTAATCAGAATCCAGAGTTGTGCAGAGGGCAGTGCTGCCTTGAGAATCCCGTCAGCATCCCATCCAAGGGTAGTCAGTGAGGTCTACATGCCGCGTAGTGAAGTTTATCAATTATCCTGGTCTGTCACAGGTGCTGCGTGGGTGTTGGGTTCATCCTGTGGCCTCAGGGTGGTGGTCTGGTTTCCAGTCATTAGGTCCTCCACAAACTGGGCTATGAGGAGCTCCTCATCTGTAGGGATGAATTTGGAGAAAACGGCAGACTCACAACTCTAACCATCCCCATTCCCTTCATTCCCAAGAACTGGGAACATTTTTCCCTTTCTTCACAAAGATGTGGTCTCAGGCCTACAAAGGCATGTCATCTGGTCCCAAAACACCGCTGCCCTGGTTCAGGACTGTTGAGTTTAAGGCCAGTGAAACCACAGTTTCTCCATCTTGGGTCCTTTGTGCCAAGAACAGGCCTTCAGGTTAGTTGTGAAGTACTTGTTTACAGTCTTGTTGCATCACTTGTCTCCTGTCAGGAGGGTCAGTAGGCTGGTTAGGTCACTGACCAGCCTGTACTGTGCAGTCAATGCTGCTCTGGCCAGGGACAGGTTTGTTTCCAGCAGATTCCCTGATGCTGATTCCAGCAGAAAAGCCCATTTGCCCCTCTGCAGCACACATTCTCATTTCATGCCCTCTCCCGGAACCCACCATCTATGGACTTCAGAGTGTTTGGTCTGTTGCTGATTCTGTCACCTCGGCTCTGGAACTTTGTTCCTCCCGTTTGCTGGAGACAGGATTGGTCCCAGGACTGATCCCTAAGGTTCACCACTAGGGGCCGAGCTGTAACTGGACTGTGTGCTGTTGAAACCTTTGAGTGCAGCAGTTCAGCTCGTTTGCAGTCCCCTTATCTAGCACATCATCAGTTTCTCCTTGAGGAGGTTATGGAAGAGAATCAGCCTTACTAAACTCAAGATCAGTAGGGTCCATCTTCTCTCCTGGAGAACATAATACTGAGCTGTAGCAGGCTATCAATCAGGCTGAGTAAGCCTCACTTTCCCTTTGTAAACCAATACTGACTCTTTCCGATCACCTTTGTTGTCCTTAGTATGCATGGAACTGGCTTTCAGCATTATTTTCTCCATCACCTTTCCAGGGACGGAGGTGAAGCTGATGAGCCTGTATAGCTCCAGATGCTCCTTCTTGCCCTTTTTGAACAAAGGATTGACGTTTTCCTTCTTTCAGTCCTTGGGAACCTCCACCAGTGCCCATGAGCTTTCAAAGGGTTGCCTTGCAATGAGATTTGACATCTCCCTAAGCATCCATGGATTCATCCCCCAAACCCCATGGCATTGTCTAAATCCAGTTTTGTTAAGTGTTCCCT
>WAAB01012967.1:8277-23075 GCA_013389865.1 Piaya cayana | reverse complement strand
CTATGATTCTATGGTTCTATGGATGTGCATGCTACATGGCTGCATGGAATGGAACAGCTGAAATTACTAACCTACCACAAACTCAGGCAATTTCTGCTTTGCCTTTAATGCTAATTGAGATTGCTTCAATAAGAATTGATTGAACAGTGAGAAGAGGCTGTAAATTTGTTTTCTTTTTTTTACTGTCATGAACATTTTTGCTTATATCCTTCTGCTTCTTGCATAATGTCACCTGTTGTTATGTTTTATTTATGAAGGGGCAGGAACTTATTTCAGACTAAGCCATTCTTTTTGCTTATATTTTGCTGAATTTAGCTATAAAATATTGGTGAGATGTAGAGACTTACCTTGTTCTTTTTTCCCCCATGTTTCTTCACTGATTCAAATCGCACAAAAAAATTCAGATTACCAAGAATTCTCTTAAGAAACAATGCACATAGAAGAATTGAGGTTTATGTAACACTACTCTGGAAGTCCTTTGCTGGGATTGCACTGGCTGGAATAAAGTGAAGGCTTCTTCACACATAATTACATGTGTACTCCTGGAGAATAAAGCAGCTCATTTAAAACTGATGTTTTGATTGATTGTTCTGAANATAAAAAAAAAAAAAAAAAAGAAAAGTTGGGAGAGAAGAAGGTCATATGAAAATCTTTTTTTAATCAGGAAAGAAAATAAAGAAATAAAATGCAAAGGTCTTGTCTCATAGCAGATGGGAATGTCCTTACTGGCCTTTTGAAATCCTGTTTCTGACAAAACATCATTTACGATGAATTTTGGGAATTTCATCTTTACTAAAGTCCTGGATAAAATGGTCAGGGTCTTTCCCATCATCTAAGAAGAGAGGTTGTAAAATATTCATGGATGTTAGTACACAAAACTCTGAACATTGAATTGATAATTGCAAACCTTTATCAAGAAGTGTTTAACCTTCAGCCTTTGCCTCATCCAACACAATTCTAACATTTGTAAAACCATAATTATGTGACTATTTCTAGTATTCTTTTTTTAATTGACCAATTTTTAGACAAGAAAATTACAAATAGGCATAAGTGACCTTTGGGCACTAGTGGTACAGATAATTAAAAGCCACAACAAGGACTGTCAGCCATTCTTGTTCTCTTGCTGATGTATGTTAGCAGTTGAGAGGTTTACATTCCATTTTGAAAAGTAAAAGCTAGATGCAGACATTGAAAGATCATAGACCCTGGGTAATTTCCTTATTTGCTATATGAGATCTTAAGTGTTTAGATTTCCTGACTTTCTAAATGAACACCAAGTGCCTGAGTGCTTCAAGGACCTAGGTATTACAATGCTTTTGAAAACTACATTTGACATCTGTTTCTGTAGCTCAACAAGGCTAACATGCATATAAATGCAGCCAGGGTTGGATCAGAATTGAAGTGAGTTGCAGTTTCCTCTAGTGTTGAAAGAACAGAATCATACTGCTCACATATATACTGTGATATTTTTACACTTTGTTTCATTCAGAATCACAGTGAAAATAGCTATACTCATATTCTTCAGCAAAAGGAACAGAATTATATTCAGAATCCACAAATGTGGCAAAATTCATCGAAAACCGTATCACATCTGGAATTTTCTAACTGAAAGTGTCATATGCATGACAATTTATTATGCAAAATCTGAAGTTGATTAAGTAGTGGAGCACGTTACCCAGAGATGTGTATTCTCCATGCTTAGAGAAACTAAAAAGCCCAACTGGACTTCACTTTATGCAACCTTGATCCTCCTTTGAGCACAGGGTAGGATAAGATGTTTTCTAGAGGCGTCAGTGACATGAGAATTATGTTATTTGCTGTACGAGTTGCAGGATGACTTCAGAGTCTTGCTGGTGGTTTTTTTAAGCTCCTGAAGACTACAACCCTCTTTCTTTCGAGGGATAATTAAATATACTCCCTTACATCATATATCATTCCTTGTCACTTGGTTGGCATGAATATTCATAACAAGGTAAGAGCTCAATACAGGGTCGTAATCTGAGTAGGTTAAGAGTCCAGTTCTTCTCTACTTGCATTGTGATATCTAATTTGATTGTTTTCACCTCTACTCAGAATCCTTGTTTCTGTCTTCTCCTTTAAACTTCTCCTCTAACAATTTATTATTTGTGTTCATGTGTCATGGAGTATGTCAGGTGAGTTCAAGTCTCTGTTGTGTCAGATACTGTGATAGTCCCCGAGCTTTCCATCCAGCAAACTGATTGCATCCCTTCTCTCATTAAGCTATCCTGTCACACCACAGAAGCTATATACTTTCATCTGTCCTGTGAACCACTATTGATCAAGACTGGGTCTCAAAATCTAGCCCCAGATATAAACAGATTAAGAGAAAGGAAATGGTTGCTTTACAACACATTTGGAGAAATGAGGAAGAGATAGAGAAGCCTTGCTGCAGAAAGCATTCATGTCCAAAATCTCATTCACAGGCCATCACTGCTGGCTAGGCTTTCCTCTTGCTTCTTTCCTTCACCAGAACACAGGTCACTGCCTGTATTGTTTTCACAGGGTGGGATATTCCCACTCAATACCTCTGTGATGTGTACCAGTAAGTCTTTTTTTGTGTTGTGGCCTAAGCTGTGCACTCTCAGTTATATTGGTGCAAATACAGATTAATGCATCAAATCAGTGTTATTGAAATTAATGGGATTGCATAAAATTCATACCACAATCATTTACATGAAAATTTAAGACCATGATTTTTTTTTCATTTTAGTAATTTTTTAGACTTCAGCATCACTTTCTCTGCTGTGAAAAAAGAAACAATTTAGTAAAGGAGTAGTAAGTTTCAGTACACTAATAGTTTTCAAATTTATCTTCACTAGGTTTTTTTTTTTTCCATTCTGAAAAGGGATCCTCTTCTTTTTCATGCTCTGATTGCCATACTGGGCATGATAGCAGTGCTTGGCAATAAGCAAATACAAAGTTGTCACACCATGATCTTCAAATCTAGTAAGATGACATTCCCCTTCTCTAGACAGAAAATAATGTAGTCAGTGAAGAGTAACAGTGATAGCTCTACAGGTCTATCAGGATGATACTATGGTCACTGAGATTAATTGATGTTAATTGGTCTTTGATCCAAATAACTGAGGATATTTTTTTGAGGAATGCATTTTATAGTCAGGTAAGTCAAGGCATGCAGCAGTGTTAATTTAGGGCATACAAACAGTGAAAAAAATGTAGATATTTTCAAACAGCTAGATAGGCTCGGGGCTAGACAGGGCAGCAGCAGGAGCACTGTTGCCCTCATCTGCCTTTGCCTCTATAAGTTACAAGGACTCTATTAGTTGTCACTGCGCTGTTTGTTTGCTTAAATGTCTTCCTTTGTGCTTATCCAGCTGAGCACCTGTCCAAACTCCCTCCCTCCAAGTCAGTAGGATTCCCAGCAGGAAGGTCTTAGAGAGAAAAGACTAAAAGAAAACACCGGGGATCTAAAGATACTTCGTATTTGGCATGTATTTTTTTGGTGTAAACTTTGGGATGAGATTTCCTGAAGACTGGTTATGATTCTTAATTTAAAGTGTTTGGTTATTGCTACATAAGAAAACAATGGGTACTTTGCATACCATCTGCTTTGCATGTTTTAGGAAGAAATGGCACTAAATACCCTGCAGTTTTCTCTAACATATTTCATATTTTCACAGTATCCTTGTTAATGAAGTACACTGTGTGCCCTTGTAGTGTGCCAGAATTATTCTAAATTGCTGAAAGAATCCTCCAATGTTGTCAAAATATAGTAAAAGTTTCTGAAAAGGAGAGGTTCTTTCTGATTTTCGTCAAGAGGCCCAAAGACTGCAAAAGTTTTTCTTAATATAGTGTTATAGAAAATAAGACATAAGAAAGTCACAGAAATAATGATTCAGTCTCTACTATTAACGCAGCGGGGGCCAAAGAACTTCTCAGACAAATCAATATGATTTCAAATGAAGTCTCTCTTTATTCAGGGTTCACCTGTTTATATAGGGCAAGCAGGCCAAAACATCAGGTAAACTCCCATTGGTCACTGCTCTGTCAGCTAACCTCTCATGGCAACTGCCCATCCCAAAATCTCCCTGCTGCCAGCCTGAAAAGCTCCTGCCCCCACCTGCAAACCACTCCATTAACATAACACAACAGAGTCATCCAAAATCTTTGTGACTCTCCCAACTCCGCCCTGCCGGGGCACTTAAAGAACAATACCAACATACTATGAGTAGGAAATGGAGAGGAAATGATCAAGTGATATTTTAGTTTTAACAGTCTAGAGTAATAGGTAATTACCAGCTTCTGAATGTCTCCTCCTGGCAGTCTTTAGATAGCCTTATGAAGTTCTGTCTTTAGGTTTATACCTAAATGCTACAGTTTGCCATGCAGTCTTTCTATACTGTTTTTAAACACCTCTACTGCATGCCCAAATCCTTTCTGATGTTCATACAGCTTTCCATGCAAAGCAAGACTACTCATCTCAAGACCTAGTAACTCACCTTGTTACTCACACAATAAGGGTGAGTAACAAAGAGGGAGCAGTGCAAGATGTAAGTTGCAGCTGGATGAACAAGTAGAAGAGAGCAGAAGACCCTCTACAAACTCACTGTTTTAAAATCTGTGACTAATTTTAAGTATGAACATGTGTTACCTTTATGGATCTACTTAGAAGACTTAGTAAATGATTTACAGGAGTCGGACAATATCTTCAGAGGGCCTGGTTTACTCTAATCTCTTGCAGAAGGACCCATTGACATACTTGTCCATATATATATCACAGGATATACTATAACAAGGATAGTAGGAGTAACTGTATTTTTTTACTTTTCTATTTTTTTTTGTTTGTGAAAGCAAAATATAATGTTTCTTTGCACTTAAGACATAAGATAATGCAAATCTCCAAAGCACAATTGCATGCATTTGTTAAAAGGGATATCAATAGTGGTCCTAAACCTTAAAAACTGAGGTCCAGGTGTAAAATGAAAGACAGATAAAATAACCACTGTCCACTCCTAATTACAGAGCATCCCTGACCCTGAGTCTTTCAGCATCTTATTCTCCCCTTAGAGATTACAAGGGGCCACAGAGGGTGTTAGATTTACATTATCTTGACCCTTGATGCAGGCCCCTACTAAATTAACAACATTTCCTGTATTTCCCCAGTATTCTCCAATTTATTTGCTTTCAGCTAACAGGTATGCCATTTTCTGTCTAGTTGTCTGTGGAGTATGCATATTAAATAACAAAGTATTTTCCAGGTGGTATCCTTAGTGCTTGTATTAGGAGTTTACTTTTCTTAAGCTCTCTTTGTGTTCTTTGGAGACAGGTTTATTTAAGGAGATTCAGAACACCAAGAGCAGATTTCTGCCCTGAGTCATTTTCTAGGGGAGCATTTTTCTTTTACTCCATAAGATACCACAGAGACAAATCCATGAACACAAACACCTATTTAGGTGCCTAAAAGTAGATACTGTGAGTGCCCATATCATTTCATCACTGGATCTATTTCTCTGCATGGCTGGAAAAATGGACTGTGGATTTTCAGAGGTCATGAGATCATGATTGCAAAGACAAATTCTCATTGCTTCCTGAAGGTGGGAATAAACACAGGCTGCTTTCTTGCCCCTCCAGCCCCAGACATTACTCATGATCCAGCCTGTAAGTCCTAAATGCAGTGAAACCTAGGATGTTTCAGAGGTAACAGCTGTAGCTGCAGTGGAGAATAGCCTAAAAGGACAGGTTAACTAGTGAATTAATCCTCTATAGCATGGTCTAAAATCATGTGTGAAAGAGAAAGTTCATTAATGCTGTTGTTCTCTGACAACAACGTCAAGAGTAAGGCTTAAGCTGTTTTTCAGAATGTATGTTTCCGTGGTTGTCACTCTGCAAATGCAGTGTGGAGAGAAAAGAAAGTAAAGTGGGTGAATATTATGATACCTGTTTTAAATTTTTCTAATCACAGTGAAGAGAAATACATCTTAAGACCTCTGTAATACCTATATGCTACATGTAGTATGCCTTCCATCAAGGTGGCAATTTCCTTGCCTCTGGTGATAAAAAAATTAAAGTGACACTTTCTTAAACCCAGCTGTTCGGGTATCAAAGGAAACAAAATTAAAGGAAGAAATTAAGTGAATGCATTGTATAAAAGGAAAATACATAGAGTGATACTGAAATGAAAAATTACACCAGAAAAAGACTGTGTGTGTTCACAGGGGTTGAGGAGAACTAAGGCTTCCTTATGAGCGAAGGAAGGGCATCTGCTGTACATTCTTCAAACAGGGTAAGGGTAAGGAAGACACGTTGCTCTTCTTATAAGTTATGGGTTGTGGTAAGAGTACTTTTACACTCTATGTTCTGCAGCAATTAATACAGGTAAGAAACCGTTATGCTAAGTCTTCAGTTTCCCTTTTGCTGGATGGTCAGTATCAGAGGTACATGATTTTGAGTAAGACTGTAGCTGTCACGTGATAAAAAACCATAGACGTTCAAATTCCCTAAGGGCAATGCTAGACCCCTGTGGTACTGTGTCTCAAATAATTTTCTCTGCTGTTTTCACCAAGGTTTAGTTCGCAGCTCCTGTTTCAAACTTCTAGCAGGCAGTCTGTAGCAAGATCCTCAAGAAAGGCTGCCAGATTTCCTTTCTTACCTGTGTTGTTACTTGAACACAGGAGTCCTGGATGTCTGAAAATGAAGGGGTCTGGGAGCTGTGATCTGTGCTTAATGACAGAGGGAAGGCAAAGTATCTTGATTTGTTTATAACTGTCACATAATTCCTGCTCATTTATCTTTGTGTTGATGGCCCAGATTATTGTAATATTAAGTGAAAACAGTCAATTTCTCAAAGAATGTATATTCTAATTTCATACAATCACTGAGAAGGAAAAAACCCACCAGATCATCGAGTCCAACCATTCCCATTAATCACTAAACCATGTCCCTCAGAACCTCATCCATCCATCTTTTAAACACCTCCAAGTAAGGTGACTCAACCCCCTCCCTGGGAAGCCTGTTCCAGTGCCCTATGACCCTTTCTGTGAAGATTTTTTCTTGATGTCCAACCTGAACCTCCCCTGGTGGAGCTTGAGGCCATTCCCTCTTGTCCTGTCCCCTGTAACTTGGGAGAAGAGTTCAGCACCCTCCTCTCCACAACCTCCTTTCAGGCAGTTAGAGAGAGCAATAAGGCCTCTCCTCAGCCTCCTTTTCTCTAGGCTAAACAACTCCAGCTCTCTCAGTCTTTCCTCATAAGGCCTGTTCTCCAGACCCTTCACCAGCTTTCTTGCTCTTCTCTGGACTCGCNTGTTAAACCTCCTGCCACTGGACTCAGCCCAGAGGTCCAGCCTGTTCAGATCCCTGTGCAGAGCCTCCCTACCCTCCAGCAGATCCACACTTCCACACAGCTCAGTGTCATCTGCAAACTTGCTAAGAGTACACTCGATGCCTTCATCCAGGTCATTGATAAAGACATTGAACAGGGCTGGACCTAGCACTGAGCCCTGGGGAACCCCACTTGTAACTGGCTTCAGACTGGAGTTAACTCCATTTCCCACCACTCTCTGGGTCTGGCCATCCAACCAGTTTTCTACCCCGGGGAGCGTTTGCCTGTCCAGGCCAGAGGCTGACAGTTTACCATAGCAGAATGCTGGGAGAAACTGTGTCAAAGGCAACTCAAATCAAATGAACTCTTTCTCACATGTCCTATCTCACCTCATCTGCATTGAGAGAGAAAACTATTTCAAATACTTTCATGCTAGACAACTGTACCTTTTTTAGATTGCTGTAGTCTTCTCTAGATAGAGAAGAGCAGAAAGCATTCCCCTGGACCTTAGAAACATTTCTCGTAAAAAAATGAGCAAAATCAGTGCATGTCTGCAAAAATCTTACTTGAAAATATCTCCTATTTCCAAATCTGACAACCAGGAGAAAGGGGAAAGTTGTGAACACAACTTGGCAGGCTACTCCAGACCCAGGACTGAGTATCTTACAGCTGATGTTTCTTCACAACTATTTTCATTCCCCACACTGTCTTTAAGAAAAGGAAGGTGTAAAAATCTGGAACATATTATATAAGTACTAATAAAACTGAATTCCCACAACAAGTTAAAAGCTTCAAGCTTCCTATTAGTGACACAATTTAAACTAAAATGTCACAGGCTAATGTCTTTTCACCTTATCAAAGATTTCTCCTTAATTAAAAAATTAGTTCTCGTTGATATACTGAGGTGACTTTAGCTCCCATTTCTTGAATAGTATTACTTGACAGTGAATAGAATTAAAACTTTTCCATATTATTAGCCAGAATATCAGTCTTTTGAAATAGTGAACAGATAATCACAAGGGTAATCTAGTCATAGACAGGGGGAATGAATCTACAGGGTGCAGGCAAAACTAAGAAGATTATTTATCACATCTTAATATTACTCATTGCTATTGTTATCGAGGCAAATTTTGCAATGCTCATTCAAAAATACCACTGAAGACCATGGGATTACATTTATCAAAATCAAAGCCTAAGGCAGCTCCACAATTTCAACTATTAGAATTTTATTTTCCTTTAAACACCTTCTCAGAGTTCCCTGTTGCCCTTACCTAAAACTTACTCTTCCTCAAAACAAAAATATATGATGTTAGCTCCAAAGAGCCAACTGTCTAAAATCTGCAAACACTTGCTGGATGTTTAAATTGCAGCACATCAATAATCCCACAAATTTTCAGATTACAGATTGTCTTTTGTATTTTGATAAATCTTGCTGTTTGTGCAGGAAGGCGAGAATAATACTGTCCAGCAACTTAAGTGTGAGGGTGTTTTCTGAGCAGGAAAATTTGAATGATATTCATAGGCTTGACCTTTGCTTTTGGTTATCCTTCATTTGACACTATACAAAGAAACAAATAGAAATAAATTGTTGAAAACTGCATTGAAAAACATGTACATCTCTTTCTTAAGACAGCTTCTTGTTCCACTTGAAGCTGGAAAAGCACATGAAGCACTAGAAATATTTAGATTTTAGGCTGCAACTGGTGGGAGATAGTCTCAATTTTGGCAAAGAAGAGAAGGGAGTTGATGAAGAAGTGATAATTCAGGAAGAAAAGGTGCAATATTGTAAATTCCGTGCCTGGAAGATTGTAAGAAAGGTAGCAGGATCATTATCANTTTTTTTTTTTTTACATCTTCTTACTTTTATGAATAATTTGTTGCTATGGACTTATATGGATACATGTAAAGAGACAAATTCTTAACTGCATCTGCATGAATGCTGAAGTGGGAGTAAGAGCTCAAGAAATGTTTCCATCATACTCTGTTGCTTAAAAACAGTAGCTGTGGAGGAAATGAAGTATGAGAAGTACTCACAAGCTTTATCTATGTTGTCTTGTAATAGCAACCCACCCTGAGCATCCCTGCCCAAACCACCTCAAGCCAAATTTTCCTGACCACCATCAATGTCTTATCAACTTGGAGAAGCAGGTCAGACTAGGACCTAGGCTTTACATGACCCCTCACCTCCCCTGAGGCAGTGTGGATTCCTCTGAGTGAGAGCAATCATCCCTGCTTATGTCTGCCAGCAGGCATCCCACCTGTGTTACAGTTCTGTACTTGATATCACCCCACTCCAGACACCCTACAGGATGGGGAGTGCTATGTTGCCTCACCAGCAACATTGCATTGGTCAGGTGGAATGACTCCTCTGGGATAGTGCTTGTCTTGCTCGGACTAGGCTATCTGCCCCTCCCAGTTGGTGTCAGCTGTCTTTGCCCTGATGAGCTGAATGAGCCCTGATGTAGTCCAGAACCAATCCTGCTTGCCTTGGCACCTTCACTGAGGAAGCTGGGTGATGTTTGGATTGAGGGTTGCCAGGCAACAAAAATTTTACCTAGCAACTACTTGTCTGCAGTACAAGTGAGCAGCATAGCATCCCTTGCTGCCAGAGTCACAAGGATATGGACATCTGTGTCTGTTTCACACCTTTGCAGGTCTTGCACACCTGCTATACACTCCTTATATTCCAGCCAGCGCAGCCTGGTGTGCTATCTCATTTCTGAATGACCATTACATCTGTCCCACAACCTTTCCCACAGACACAGAAAAAAACAAGGAAGGAAAGTTAGTCATTTGTTTTCAGGATGCTTCCCAAGCCCCTGTGTCCCCCTTTGCCTTTCTCTCACTCATTCCCTGCATTGTGACTACATGTGTTGCAGAGGAAAGAGCACGTACAGCTCCTTATGAGTGACACAGAGCTGCTGCCTCTGTGATGAGGTGTTTTAATACATCTCAAAACAACTATTCAAGGCAGCCTGAGGTGCTGTCTGTTTAAGCCACATAAGGAGGCATATCCTTAACTTCTTTGTGCTTTCAGTTGTCTACCTGTCCCTTCCAACTCCCACCATTACTTGCTCACCTTTCATGTGGGTATTTCCTGACAGCTTGACTTCCCTGGAAGAATGTATTTACACAGACCCAGACTTTCCTGTCACAGTTCCTTCTCCTTCATGAAGAGAGCAAATGGAAACATCCCCAGGGTGTTCTCTAGTGAGAACTCTCTGCAGTTAGGAATTCAGACAACTGGCTTGTTTTGCTGCCATGATGAAAAGAGGGAGAGGTTCATACAAGCTAATGTATGAATAATGGAAATTATTGTTATTTTTAGTGACCATGTCACTATTTATTGGTGAAAGTGTGGCACTTTCTTTTGGAACTTGTCTCACAGTTATATCTTCTCTTTGGGATGCCACTAGTAGTTGTTGTCTATGAAGGGCTGTATCTTAATCAAATAAGATCTTACAAAAAAAATACTTGATATAATTTTGGATCACACCTTTAAAAAAGTATTTTTAAGGTTCTGTTCTTCAAAGACAACCTATGAAATCATTTGGTTTTTTTATAGTCTCTGTGGTGGGACAAAAAGATCTTTTGTGCTGGAGTCTTAGTAGAAGTTGGAACACTTTAATGGTCTTTTGCTTTCTGACTTGAAGGAAAGAATCTCATTTCCCAAATTTACCCTTCCTGATAGCTTTGTCCTGAGCCTGAGGTAAATGAGGATTTTTCTTAACACTCTGGAGAATGGTCACATGCAGGCACTCTCCTGCTGTGTTCTTAAGGGTTTTCTAATAGGAGATTTGCCCACCAAGCAGCACTACATTTGAATAGGTTGCTGCACAGAGAGGCACAAGGCTCCTCACATGTATTTTGTGCAACTGTTAAAATGATAAAACACACCAAAAAAAAAACCTAATACACATCTTCATTCAGTTATCAGAGACAGGGCACAACAGAAAAGATAGTGGCAAACTTGGATAAATAAGTACGAGTTACACACTTACTGCTTACCTCTTACCTAACGTCAGAGAAGTTTGTTGTAAACCCACACAGAGAACTACTATCTGCTACAGAGCAGCAGCTAGTTTAAGCTAATTTGTTGTTTGTGACAACTGACTTGCAGGAAGTGGCAACTCTTGCTTCAGAGAGAATTAATATACCACTATATGTCCTGCATGAAAGCAGTTCCAACAGATGGAAAATAGTGACCCTGTTCAAGTGCAACCAGAAGATAGATGAAGGCCTCTAGATGATGCCCAGGTAGGTGGGAATTCACAGAATCATAGAATGGTTTGGGTTGGAAGAGACCTTAAAGATCACCTGGTTCAAACCCTCCCTTCCATCTAGTACCAAGAACTCATACTAGATGAGTCTTCTCACTTTGGCTACTGTATGTTTTTCATGTTAGCATGAAAGTAATTAGCTCAAAAGGGAAGAGTTCTTATAATCTGTACAGCGCTTTAGGCAATTATTAAATGTAACTAAATCATCCAAGGCAGATATTCATCCAGTTTCTACATAAAAAAAATAATTGAGGCTCTCAAATAGTCACAGGTAAATAGTCTGGTACTTTACCTTTCAACATAAAGACTTTCTTCTAAACTAAATATTTCTCTCATGATTTTGCATCTTAACTTCTCCTCTATAAACACAGAGGAACACATAAACTTTTGAAATGTTTGGCATATATTCTCTTTAGTTCTTTTCTTCTATATACAGAATTATTTTCATTGTTTCCTTATAGATTATTTTCTAAACCTCTGCACTTTTTATTGTGCTCATATTAAAATTCTCTAGTTATCCTAGAACTGCCTTAAAACTCAGTGCCAAAGGTGGATCATATACTCCATCTGATGCATTTCTGGGGCTGAATAAATCAGAAAAATTAGCTCATGTTACCTATGTTACTTTTGATAAGATGCTGAAAAGTGACTCCTTTCCTTTTTGTTCATAATTGCCTTAGACTCATTGTAGAAGCCCCAGTCAGGTGGGGACTCATTGGAAAGAGGGAGAGATTCCTATTGTCCCTTGGGAGAGCAGCTGAAACCAGGAAGACCTCCCTGAGACTGCAAAATGGAGAAAGCATGGATGAACTTCGGAAACAGCAGTTTCTGAGACATGATGGGGGTGTTGAGAGGAGCAAGGTAGGGCTGTCTGGCCTTAGAAGGTATATAAAGCAAGACTTCCCATGGACCAAGGGGCTGGAAAAGAACTTTTGTGCCTCTCATGACTTTCCTGATTTATCTAAAACCACCACATCAAGAATCGAACCCATGGTGGGGGAAGTTGGGTTTAAACTATTTCTTTTTCTGAGCAATCTAATCTAATCACTTAGTTGTTCCTTTGTTCAAATGACTAAATATTCTCATAATCATAAGACATTTTACGTCTGGATTGTAAAGTGTTAATGACACTTTGGATAAGCACACTAAATCAAGAGGGTTTGATCTTGTTACTTATCTGGGGTTCAACTGCATCATACAGCATCAGGGTTTGTCTTTCTTGCAACAGTAATTGATTATTAACTAAATTTTAGTTTGACATCCACTTAAGATATTGCAAGCTTTTTTGACATCCTTTTTCTGTCCAATTTTTACTCATTTTCATGTCTGAATCTGATTTAAGGAAGCATTGAATGACAGCTCATGATAGTATAAACTTTATTTCATTGGTATTTCCTCTCAGATTAACAGTAATTTGCCCAGCTATCATAGTATAAGAATATAAAAATCAAGTATCTAAACCAATGCCTGTGCATGTAATGAATTTAGGCCAGTCTGTACCATCTAGTTTCTGTTTCCACTCTCTTACATAACTATAATATTTGGCTTTTCAGGTTTTTTTGACCATGAGGTCTTGAAGATAATAATTAATACTTAAGGAATTAATTCGGCTGCCTCTCTTAATGTTCTACAGTCTACTTTATCAGGCTCTGTCATGGTGAAACTCCAGCTGCCAGCTTAGCAACACACAGCAGCTTGCTCATCACTCCTTCCAAAGTGAGATGCAAAGGAGAATGGGAAATGAAAGTAAAATTCACAGGTTGAGATAAAGACAATTTAATAAAACAGCAAAGGAAGAGGGAATGATAACGATAATGAATAGTAACACATACAAAACAAGTAATGCACAATACAATCACTCACCACCCACAGAGATCAATATTCAGCCCATTCCAGAACAGCAAACCCCAAGAAGTGAACCCTAGTCTCCTGGTCAACTTCCCATTAATACACAGGACATGACATTGTGAGGTATTGAATACCTCTTTGACTAGCTTGGTTCAGCTGTCTCCCTGTACTCTTTTCCAGTTTCTTGCACACCTACTTACAAACAGAGCATGGGAAACCAAAAAAGACCTTGAGTTCTCAGCAATAATTTGAAAACCTCAGTGTATTACCAACATTCTTCTCATGCTAACTTTTAAACACAGAGTCTGCTGGGAAGTAAATTGACTCTATTCCAGCCAAAATCTGGACAGGCTTGAGTAACTCAAGCAATGTAATTTACCCTACAATCTTTTAATGATTTTCAACTCTTTTCTGGCTTATGTTCCTACTCCACACTATTAACATGAATTAATGCTAAAACCCCCAAACTGATCTTAATTAATCTGTTTGTTACAATGGAAGAAAAAAATTAATTGAACATTTAGAATTTCTCTGTATGGTGCATTATGTATTCATTTTGTTGGTTACTCAATGAACAATCATCTCTCTCTTACTGTAGTCCATACTACAACATTGCCACCCATTGTTTTGCTATCCACTGCCCTGAGACATTCAGCACATCTGCTCATATTTTTCTGAACTGCAGAGAGCATATAATTTATTGACATATAATGCAAAAAGCATCTCCCATTTTTTAAATGCATTGAAATTCAAGAGTTATACTACTGTTATGACCCTGTGACGTATTTCATTAAGTCTCTGCAGTACTGGCCACATCATAGTTTCAACCATATGTGACTTGTAAGTCTTGTTTTGTCCTTTGCTCTAGTAAGTGTCCATACAGAGATTTCAAAAATTTGGCTACTGGAAAATTTGGTTTCTCTTGCTTCCTTTGTCATCCTGTTGTAATTTTCATTAAACTCATAAAAGCATTAATCATGTTGCCTGCCTGCACCTTCCTCATGCATGCACACACATACACTCACGTAAATATACTTTCTCATTTGTGTTCCATTGAACCTCTTACTACTTTGTGTGGGTAGTAAAAACCTATGCACGTTCAGCAGCTAGCTCAAGTTCAACTAACCAGCTTAACTGAAGACAACCCAGTAGGACCTGAGAAGGCTTAGCACTATCAGTCTTTGCAGAAGAACATGTTATTCCCACTCTGCTGCTAGTCTGAAAAGCAGCATAACGGTAACTTAAAAGATATATGGAAAATATTTTTTGACTTAAGAACATTGTAGCTTTAAAGTTCTGTTAAACACTTTTGAAATAAATGATGCATTTCCACATGACACCTGTTTATTAAATAATTTAGTTAGTTTAAA
>WAAB01012964.1:0-10792 GCA_013389865.1 Piaya cayana | reverse complement strand
TGCAAGGGGCACAAGAACGAGAGATTATTTTATTCACAATATTTACTGTGAACCCCTTCTGAGAGGAAATTTGGGTTGCTCCACAATGGGATCAAATGAGATTTACCCAGTGAAACTTTGAATCCTCCATATTTCTTGTAGCAAGAATTTGAAACTGTCTTTGTCTTGATCCTCCCTGCTTTTAAAGCCTTAGTCCTTGTGTGAGCTTTGGTTCTGTCTTCTGTGTGGATGTAGGTATTGCAGGTGGGAGCAGTGACGGACAAGCTAGTAGACGGCACTGCTGTAGGTGCTTTCTGATGCTTTCCTCTAAAGTACAACTGTCCCGGGTACTAATATAATTATATATATAATAATCATTGCCAAATCAGTCACAAGAAGAAATATCAGTATGTGCTTAATCCCAGGTCTCATTCTTACATGTTCATCTTCCAAAAATAAGGGTAAAAAACAAACACAGACACAAGGAAAAGATAAACGAGAGAAAGAAAGAAAAATACCAATCTATTTTCTAAAGCCAACATTAGAAGGAAAATTTCTCACTTCCCAGAATTTTAAACTACAGAGCTTTAAAGTCCCATTTGGTGGTAGCAGAGCTGAAAATGCAGGACAGCTGCATGCAAAAAATTTTCTTCCTAGTTGTAAAGCAGTGGGGTTTTACATTAATAACTCTGAAGATCACTCTTGGGAAGGATTATATTGGACGGAACTGAAATAAAGGTGAAGTAAAAACTGCAGCAGACGTACATCTGAACTCTGTCAGCCTAGTTTGTTTTTACATTGTTCTCTTATATTGTATAGTTTTCTCAGGTTGACACTAAAATACATATTAAAATGTTGAAAAAAATTCTTTACAGTGCCTTACACAGAAGTGATTGTGCTGTAGTTCCAAAGATAAGTTAAATCTTGAGCTCTATCACCTTCCTAGGGTTAAATATGAGGTGAGTGGTTTTTTCCTAGCTTGAGCGTGGGCCAGCATTGTTTTTTAAGGGCTTAGTAGAACAAGGTTTTAATTAAAGATAAAAGTAGTTTGTTAGTTTGGACTAAGAAAGGTCATTGCTACTCACTTTCCCAATCCCTGTGGTAGCAGTTCTCTACCAGGGCAGTGTTCCAAAACGTGGCTTCTGTTCAGCATTTCAGTCCAGGGCACCAGCCGCCGCAGCGTAATCCATGTGGAGATTTATGGACTTCAGAGTGGGACTCCTTAAAAACCAATATGTTAATTGCTAGGCCACTGAGTAAGCAAACGGGGAATGCTGAAGCTACGTAATTTCTTATTTCTCTGGGAGATGAAACCCTTACTCAGTTCATTTTTGAGGATTTACACTTCTGGAGTCACTCTGAAGGTCTCTTATTCAAACCAGTTCATTCTCTTCTCTGACTGAAGAGATCTACTTGCATATCTCTAACCTTCATAAAACTGATAAACTGAGTATAGTGGTGTTATCTGCTTTTCTTTTATCCAACACATCCTTAAACACGCCACAAAAGGTGGGACAAGTTTTACAGAGGAGAATGGAGGAACCTCAGCTGCCACGGAATCACCAGTGCTCTGCTAGAATATGTGATACGGAGAAAGTTGAATCACTTCAAGAAAGCAAAGGCATCGAATATTTGTATCCCTTAGCTTCACTTCTTGGGTAAACTCATGCTCAACATTTCAGCCTAGGCTGGAGGATTCCAGCAAGCGAGGGAAACCCACACTGTGGCTTTGTAGCATGTAGACTTGTTTACCCTGAAGGAGGTCTTAGAAAAAGGAAAAGGAAAAAAAAGGTAAAATAAAATCAAACACAAGGCAAATACATTCTTAATTGCAAAAGCCACCGTGTCTTTGTGTGGAAATGGTATTTCTTCCAGTCAAGTTTGAAAAAGAATTTGTGAGATGAACAGAAGTGAATTTTATTGAATAAATCCTCAGGCACTAGGGCTGAGGAATTGGCAGTGCTNTTCCAGTCAAGTTTGAAAAAGAATGCCAGATTAGTGAGGTGAACAGAAGTGTGGATTATTGAATAAATGTATTGAATATATATGTTGAATAAACTAGGGCTGATGAATAGGCAGTGCCGTGGGTCTTGAAAGGACCTGGATGTGAGATACATTTCACCTTGATCTGCTCACAGGGCCAGTATTAACTGCACCCAAATGCACTGAGAAACAAGACTTTAAATGTTTGGGGAAGACCAGCAGAGAAATCTCAGGCTTGCTTAGATACCTCAGCAGTCAGGTAGCAGCTGAATAAGGGCAAACCATATTTCAAAATAAAGGTAACTAATCTGATTTAGCCACCCTAGCTCTGTTTTTTGAGCCAGTCCAAAGCTCAAACTCCAATTCTGTCTTAAAAGGGAGAGGCAGTGCACTGTAATTGCATAAGTATGAGATATCCAGACAGTGTAAGTGATGTGTAAGAAATAAACCAGCTTTTTATCCAGATGAAAAATTGAAAACTGATCACAAACACTTTCCTGCTGAAATAGGAAAAGGTTTTGCAGCTGTGCTAAGTTACACCTGAGACAGCAATTTTCTGCGTATATTCTGGAGGTGATTGCTGTGTCAGTGATGCTCCCAGCTGAGAGAAAAATAATGCTGCTGGAAGAAGTGATGATGATAATGCCTACAGTTACCTCCAAACGCGACGTGGAGTAAGGGCAGGTCCACAGTAGATAAGAGGCAAAGAATCTGAACGTCCTTAACATTGTCCTCAGCAATTTAATTTTTAACAACTGAGCGATTACTTTGGATTTTACTGATGTTCTTCTCATTTGTGCCGTATTAAATACATCATCTGTTTGTGTTACACTGACATCCAGATCAATCACGTTGCTGATACAAGTTTGAAATGTATATGAGAATTGTTGGAGTCTGTGTTCTGTAACTGGAAGGTGACACTCGTTAGATGTAAAAGAGCTTCAAAACCTATGGAATCTTGCTCTGTAACTTAAAATAGCTTGTGTGGCAAGGAAGAAAGTTTCTTTCTGTAAATCTGTCGTGCATTTTTAATGGAAAATACGTTTTGACCTACTTGGTTTGTGCCTGCTAGTAGTAGTCCCAGGGAAACTACACCTGACTTTCGATGCTGCGTAATTGAAGCAGTGATAGGACACTTCTTGGTCATTCTCTGTGTTTTTCTTAAGTTAGATAACAGAAAATATGATGAGTTTTACTGCTCTACATAGTAAACACTGAGGAAATCGGTATGTTTTATCCCATACATGCACAGGAGCAAACACACAGTGACATTAAGTTTATAGTGACGTGTTTGAAATTTCACCCTTTGGTAGGATAATAAGCTGAAAGTAACAATTTAGTTAAATTCAGGTAGGAATAATCATGGTTGTAATCTTATATGTGCATGTATATATGTGTGTGCAGCTATGTAGAACTCTGATACAAGAAGACTATAAGACAATATCAAATGCATTTAAAAATGAGCTTGATTGCATGAAAGAATGAAGTGATCTTGCTTAAAAGAGATTCTAGTGATCCCTCACATCCTGTGCACAATAAATATTCAGCTTATCTTTCCAAGAACAATAGACTTTCATGTACTATTGCTCAGCGTAAGACCTATTTTTACATATCTCCGTGCCACTGACTGTCTTGTAAGTTAATCTCGTCTCTCATCAATTTTTCACCAGCTTCACTCTGATGTTGATAAAGGAGATGGTTCCATCAAGTACATCTTGTCAGGCGAAGGGGCAAGTTCCATTTTCATTATTGATGAGAACACGGGGGATATTCACGCTACAAAGCGGCTGGATCGAGAAGAGCAGGCCTACTACACGCTCCGAGCGCAAGCGCTCGACAGGCTGACGAACAAACCCGTGGAGCCGGAATCCGAGTTCGTCATTAAGATTCAGGACATCAACGACAACGAGCCAAAATTCCTGGATGGCCCTTACACCGCCGGAGTTCCCGAGATGTCTCCTGTGGGTAAGTGCAAAAGACATTGTTGGTCTTGTACGAAATTTGTTCCTATTGCCTTCTTAAAAAATTCATTATTTTTTTACTGTATCGTACGAAGCTACTCAATTATCTATGAGGCACCTGCGACACTCAGATATTTCAAGACTTAACTGGAAATAACATTCTAGATGAAGCTGAAAAACGTTGTGAAATTCAAATAGCTGCGCAGGGATGGAGATAAGCATTTTATGGTGTGTTTCTCATTCCAGTGCCCAGAGGCTTTGTTTTATAATTCTCATTAACAATAATAAGTTTCACACCTATGCTGTGGCATTCAGAGGTGATAATGTATCGTTTTGTTCACATAAAGCCCATTCCTAACGAGTTCTTCAAATTCCTGCTAGTGCATAACAAATTCTTTTTGGTAGGAGTTGCATATATCAGAAAGAGTTTGCTGTGTGTCTTTTCCAGTACTGAAATCCATCTCTGCGGGAAATATATGCAAGCAGCAGGGTCTGATGTACAACTTGAGATAGTTTCAAAATTCCACTGGAATGACAGAAGAACGGCTTCTTGAGACTTCACACGCGCTGTTGGAAAAGCAGAAATGCTAATTTTTATTTCGAGTTTGAATTAGGGAAGAATTCCAACGTCAAATCCTCTGTGTCGTCATTTTAAAGAGGCCGAATGCTCGTCTGCTGTCAAGCGACACTGTTCTTTTCAAAGCTGATTCAGATCAAGTAGGAGCTTGGCCAAGGACGTTTTGCTGCATTTTACTTTTACCTGAGATTATAAATGCGAGCGTGAAGCTAAAACAGCAGGACAATTCCATCTACTTCAGTGGGAATATGTGTATGGGAATTATAAGAGAACTATGTGGTGATTGAAACTAGGATTTTTGTTACTTGACTTTAAACTATATCAAGATTTGATACTCTGACAGCAGACTGCCATTCTAGAATTTGCTACCGTGTCCTTAATAGCATTTTCTATGATTTTAGATGTTAAACAATGCCTCTAAATTAGAGCTAGAGTGAAAAAAAAATCATCTTCCCTGCCTATGCACTCTGCAGCAGTCGTTAGTCAACATTAATTTTATATTGAAACTCAGCTGAGGATCGAATAGAAGTAAAACATTCATTGCTAATGAATTTTCTATTTATTTATTTTACTAAGCAGTTAAGCGTAGGCAGTTTTTCTCATTTGATATTTGGCAGTTCTTCATCATCACCCAAACATTGTGGGTGGTTAGAGAGGTCGTAGTAGCCTTGGAAAGAAAGATGAGGAGTGTCAGGGAGGAGATGAAGTCACGATACGTTGCTGAGAATTTTTTACTGCTGCACTTTAGAAAAACAGATTATCAGCTCATCTAGGATTGTAAAACCTAAATACTGAGCACTTAACAAATAAGTACTGTAAAAATAATATTTATATCTTTTCAAGATTACTGTTTTATTTGAGAATTAGATTATTTAAGTGAGCTGCAGCATGCAGAAGTGATTGGATATTTGCACTTGTGTCCTGTGCCCTGAAGAACAGGATCTCCACATTACCCTTTTGCATAAGTTACCTCTGTCTCATCATCTATTGGCATATTGACGGCTAGTACAGATAGATGAGGTTTACCTAAACACACAGATCCATGCCTCTACTCCTCACCCTTGCTCCATTTGTTCCAAAAATACATTGGGAATCAATCTGTGGGGAGTGCTTAGTGAGTAGAGGAGAACACAGGACTATTTTTCAAAATTAGCTGCTTTTGCATATTTGGTTAAATCTTTACCCCATAAATGACAGAAAAAAATTCTCTCCCAACAAATATATATTCAACTAAGGTGGAATATTGTGCAAAATGATGGTCTGAGCTGTGTGCTCCCTGGGATTTTTGTTGACTAAGAGCAGATTCAGCTTCATGAGTTTCCTGTAAATGTACATTTTCAATATCTTGGTAGTTTGTATCACACAGCTAAAAAATACCGAATTGTTACTGAATTTGAGATTACCATGAGTTTGCCTGTGTGGCACTTGTCTTACATAGTGGCACTGATTCATAGTATGACCTTCTATGAGAAGGTGACCTGCTTGCTGGATGAGGGAAAGGCTGTGGATGGATCTTCCTGGCCTTCAGCAAAGCCTTTGACACAGTTTCTCCCAGCATTCTGCTACAGAAACTGTCACCTCTGGTCTGGACAGACACACACTCTCCTCGGGGGAAAACTGATTGGCTGGAGGGCCCAGAGAGTGATGGGAATTGGAGTTANCAGAAGTGCAAGAGCTGCAGCTCCCGTGTGTCTGCGAATGGCAGGAGGAGGAAGTGGGTGATGGAGCTGCTGTTGGACATCTGCTGCCTGTGGACATGGGGCACTGTCACAGGAGGAAAGGACAGTGAGAGATTAGGGGAGATGTATCTGAACAAAATCAAAACCACTTCCACACTGCACACTCCCCATTGCTTATTCATTTCTATTAGATTTTCATCCCGCTCCATGCCTGGAGCCCTGCTTGATGAGCAACAAAGCTGGTGAAGGGGCTGGAGAACAGGCCTTGTGAGGAGCGGCTGAGAGAGCTGGGGGTCTTTAGCCTTGAGAAGAGGAGGCTGAGAGGGGACCTCGTTGCTCTCTACAACTACCGGAAAGGAGTTGTAGAGAGGAGAGTACTGGCCTCTTCTCCCAAGTGACACGGGACAGGACAAGAGGGAAAGGCCTTGAGCTCCACCAGGGGAGATTTAGGCTAGAGATAAGGAGAAAGATTTTCACAGAAAGGGTCATTGGGCAGTGTCAGAGGCTGCCCAGGGAGGGGGTTGATTCACCTTCCCTGGAGGGGTTTAAGGGACAGGTGGACGAGGTCGTGAGAGACATGGGTTAGTGATTGATGGGAACGGTTGGACTCAATGATCCAAAAGGTCTTTTCCAACCTGTTGATTCTCTAGTTTATTCATATAAGACATTTTTTAATTAGTCACCTAGAGGATTCATGAAATATTAAGAACAAAGTGTCTCTCCCCTATTTTGTTTAAAATTATTTCCATGATAAGCTTTTATAATTGAATATTAAACAAAACTAAAGAGACCACAGGATTATAAACCCAAATTAACTCTAAAGCTTGGATAACTACACCCCTTAACCTAAGGGATGGTTTTGCAAGGGATGGTTACCAGCAAGCTTTTTAAAAGAGCTCTATGCAGAAGTTTCTGAAACAAGAAACTTGGATAATTAAAGAAGATCCCTTTGAAGGTTCTCCAACTCAAAATAAACTTCAGCAACTTTATCTGACCCTGTCACAGAAATGGTTGGTCTCTGCAACATTGGAAACATTGCTGGGTATTGACTTTGATAAATTAAAGTAAAAATAATGTTCTAAATTCAAAATACTCTTTGGAAAAAAACCCCTCCCTTCCTTTTGCTCTGATATCAGAACTTAAATAGATCAAGTTCTCCGCTTATGGCTATTCTGTAATAACTACCAATACCTGTGAAAGGTTAGGTTAAGATGTTAACTTAAATGTTCTAGAAACAAACCTCACAAATCTGTGCCAGCCATAAAAAATTCAATGTGTTATTTGCTAATATCAATAAAGAAGTGTGCGGAACACCCTTTGATTAGCAGCATGGATTTTCCCTCAGTATTTACTGCAGTTGCTGAAAAGGTTTATGAGGTTGCTATGTTCTTTTTAATGAACCGATATCCAAGCTTTGTTACAAAGCCATAACTGTAGTAAAAAATAATTGTAGAGGAATCCACATCTGAGACAGAAAGACACTGTTTTCAGTAAATACCCTCTATTTAGTTTTTCAACCGTACCAGGTGCACAAGCTGCAAGAAATTTCAGTGCAAGACCGCAAATTCCCTTTTTGTAAGATGATGTAGGTGGAACTACGATGCAGCTGTCATTTTTTATCAACCTGTAGATTTATTGAGTATCTATGAATATCCACAGAGCTTTATTGGTTACATTTTTTAAGGAAAATAAGCATTTGGATTTGACATCAATCCATTGCAAGAAAAATTAGGACAGCAATGGCAGCCTTCTGAAGGAGGTCCTGGTTTTCAAGAGAAATGCGTTCCCTTCTGAGAAGATCACTGGAAATCTAAACATACTGGTCTTTCCATAGAATCATAGAATCACCAGGTTGGAAGAGTCCCACCAGATCATCAAGTCCATGCGTTATGTTTCCTTGAACTGTTTTCCTGCATGTAGGTCGTTTTTACATAGCTAACATTCCTCATGGTAGCTCACATATTCTTTTTAAAAAATACATCTCGAGGAATCTCCTATCTTGGCATGAAACTTGTAGAATCTCAAAGTTTTCATGTGCAACTGGTAAATGACAGCAGCAGTTCTTCTAAAAGTTCTTTCCCCCGTGAAGTTTGAGGGAAGCTGATTGGTATGAAGGAACTAATAAAGTATCATTGTTTTTCAGTTGCTGATAACTTTTAAGTGGGATGAGTGCAGAAAGGTTTGGTGTTAGATATAGGATCATGGAATCATAGAATCATAGAATCACCCGGTTGGAAGAGACCAACCTGGTCTTCCAGTNGTCTGTGTCGAGATTGCAGAGCCTGTAATTTCTTTTGTTCTCGTGTTGGTCTAGAGTCCTTGAAATAAGAGAGAGAGCAAGATACAGATGTAACTGTCTGTGAGGTTTATAAGCGCCTTTGCCAATATTTGCAGACACTGTAAGCTCCACTGGCAGGGCTTAGGGATTCTGTAAATGCGGTGAGCCCGGCTTCCACAAACAACACACGATGTCAAATAGTCAGAGAATCATTACGTTACTCTCGTACAAAAAAGCTGGAGAGACTGTGGCAAGTTTAAAATAGATTCAAGTATGAAATTACGCTATAGACTAACCTGTAAAATCAGTTTGACATATTAGATCAAAGCTCTTTGTTACTGGTGAACAGAAAATTGATGTAGTTTAAGCCCCATAGCTGATAAATGACTTGATGGATTAACTACCAATTTTCTCCTTAAACTTTCCATCTGCTTGATAGTTGCATGTGAAATTTTAGGTTGAGGATAACCTTTTCCCTGTCCAAAAAATATTAGACAGCCCGCAAGAGAGAAAAATTGCATTTAAAATAGAATTGTGATCATAATACTTTGTCACGGGTACCTCGGGAGGTGAGATCTAGCATGTGGATTAGCTGGGCTATAACTTCAGTGAATAAAGTTATCTTATGAATGATCATTTCTGGTCAGAATTCATTCAAGCAGGTCCCATCCTTTGTCATCTGCAGCGTTTTATAAAGGGCTGCGCTTAATCCTCTCTTTCTCCAAACCTTCATCCTGTTTCAGAGACCCATTTATGATCCTCTGCTTAACTGAGAATTGAAAACCTGAGGAAAATGGATGGGGGGGACATACTATTTCAGACATGAAGAATTTCAGAGATTTCTCCCATGTGTTTCCTTAAGAAAAATTCAAATGCAACTGATGAGAACACAACTTAGGTTAAGGTCACCCTTGATGTTTGCTCTTGCAGTTTGTTCTTCAGGAGTGAGTTCTGGACTTGCTGCTCTCATTTTCACATTAAAGCATGTTCATGCTTTAGTGAATGCTTTTCTCTAATGTTCTATGAAGAAATCTTGTCCCTCTGTAGAAGACCTGTGCTGGGCATCCAACAAATTGCTACAATACTAATTGTCAACCTAACCTCCAATTGGGTCCGTGGGCTGTTCAATGGAAAGTCTCGATGTTCCAGACAGCCTGCCAGTGAGAAAAAATAAACCTTTCTGCCTCTCAGAGTGTGTCTGACCATGGCCAGTGCTCTAGCTTCCAAGTGTTCTTTTATTCTGCTTTCAGCAGATGTCATGGAAGCTGCTGTACAGAACAAAACAAATGGGAACTGACACAGAGAACATGATGAATAGAAACTGGATGCAGAATGAGACCTTCAAATATAAAATACCCTTCTGTCTAAGGACTCAGACATCTCGCTTATTCTGGTCAACACAGAGACATTTCTTGCTCAAGAAATGCTTATGCACCAGTTTATTATCACAATTGATACTAAAATACTGCAGATTATTGAAGGAAATTAGTATTTTAATAGGAATTTAGAGAGAGCTCTTGCAGTTTTTCTCTGAGCTGCAACAGAATCTCTTCATCCATCTCTTATAAAAGATATATTTTACTTCTGTGAGGCAAAGGCTGAGACTGTTTGGGAGGACAGTTCTGTGTGACAGCTGATAATGCTGATTTACAAAGGGGACCTTATACTTTACCCTGAATCAGCATGGAAATGATGAACTGTTCTGGAAAAAGCTACCTCACACTGTTCCAGGTACCTATTGGCACAGCGTGTTGCACAGGGTTAGTTCAAATTTCTGGATTTATTGTGTACTCAGTCCCTTAAATATTTTGCAGGTACTTCTGTGGTTCAGGTGACAGCCACTGATGCAGATGATCCCACCTACGGCAACAGCGCTAGAGTGGTTTACAGCATATTGCAAGGACAACCTTACTTCTCTGTGGAGCCAAAAACAGGTAACTTGCCATAAAATCCCTGCCATAACGCTGAGAAAAAATAAAATGTACATTAGAACTTGCTAGGATCTCACTAATGTGGTGTCTTTGTTAATTTTTTTTGCAGATTTTTTTTAGGAATATCTGAATGTTGCATAACCAGGTTTCCTTAGGTATAGATTTACAGGATGATCACCTCACCCTTCTATTTTTTGACTGAAGTTTTTTTGTGGGAAATGTGTCTTTATGAGTTTGAAGAAGAAAGCACAAAGCTTCCTCTCTTTATCTGATAAAACATTTTCCTGCCACTTTCAAAACAAATTACTGTTGGAACTATTTTTTTACAATTTTTAAATGAATTTTTGTGAAAGTTTTAAGCCAAAACAAGATGCAGCCTTTAATTCTTTGTAAATTTAATAAGC
>WAAB01012963.1:0-57695 GCA_013389865.1 Piaya cayana | reverse complement strand
GAATGTAGCAATACTTTTTTTTTCATTAAGGTCAGTGAAACAGAAACAGAAGACACCCAAATACATGGTGCAATCAGTGAGCTCAGAATTTGCTGAATGCATCTTAGCTTACAAATATTGGGACATCTATCATAGAATCACTTGGTTGGAAAAGTCTTTTGAGATTATGGAGTTCAACCATACATGTCCACTACTAACCTATATCCCTCAACACTTAATTTACCCATTTTGTAAATACCTCAATGGATGGTCACTCACTCAAGCAAATGCCTGGGCAGTGCCCAATAAACCTTTCAGTGAAAAAAATTTTCCTGATACCCCATCTGAACCTCTCTTGGTACAGCTTTAGCCCATTTCGTCTTGTCCTGTTGCCTGTCACATGGAAGAACAGACCAACACTCACCTCATTACAACCTCCTTTCAGGTAGTTATACATAGTTTTAAGGTCTCCCCTTAGCCTCCTTTAATCTAGGCTAAACAACCCCAGTTCTCTTAGCTACTCCTCATGAGACTTGTTCCCCCACTCCTTCACCAGTGACATTGCCCTTCTCTGGACACACTTCAGGACCTCAATGTCTTTCTTGTAGTGAGGGGCCCAAAACTGAGCACAGGATTTGAGGTGCAGCCTCACCAGTGCTGAGCACAGGGACAAAATTTCTTCCCTGGTCCTGCTGGCCATGCTGTTTCTGATACAAGCCAAGATACCACTGGCCTTCTTGGCCACTGCTGGCCCATGTTCAGCTGCTGATAGCCAACACACCCAGGTCCTTCTCTGCCAGGCAAATTTCCAGCCACTCTTCCCCAAGCCTGTAGCGCTGCATGGGGTGGTTGTGTCCTGAGTGCGGGTCTCTGCACTTGGCCTTATTAAACCTCATCCCATTGGCCTCATCCCATTGATCCAGCCCATTCAGATCCCTATATAGAACCTCCCTACCCTCAAGTGGATTGATACTTCCTCCCAGTTTAGTGTCATCCTGAGCCCTAAGGAACACCACTTGTGATTTCAACTGGATTTAACTCCATTTACCACAACTTTTTGGCCCCAGCCAGCCAGTTTTTAACCCAACAGATGATATGCCCATCCAGGCCAGTGGCAACAAGTTTCTCAAGTAGAATACTGTGAGAAATGGCGTCAAAGGCTTTACTAAAATCTAGGTACACTACATCCACAGCTTTTTCCTCATCCATTAAGTGGGTCACTTTGTGACAGGACAACAGATGGACAGGCCTGTATCCTCCCTCCAGCCCTTCTTGTAAATGGATATAACATCTGCCAGTTTCCAGTCAAGTGGAACTTCCCCAATCAGCCAGGACTGCTGGTAGATGATGGAAAGGGGTTTGGTGAGCACCTCCACCAGCTCCCTTAATACTCCTAGGGAAGATTTGTGAATGTCTAATTGACCAAGCAGGTCTCTAACCACTTCCTCTTGGATCATTAGAGCTTTGGTCTTCTCTCCCTCCCTGTCTTCTGGCTTAGGAGGTTGAGTACCCCAAGAACATCTTACCTTACTATCAAAGATTGAGGCAAAGAAGGCATTAAGTACCTCAACCTTATCCTAGTCCTTTGTCACTGTTGTTCACCCAGCATACAGAAAAAGATAAGGATTCTCCTTGGACCTCCTTTTGTTCATATATTTGTACAAATGTTTTTTTATTATCTTCCATAGAATTGGACATTTTTTAGTTCTAGCTGGCCTTTAGCCCTTCTGATCATGTATGGCATTTGCCTTCCTCAAAGAAGAGTTAGGAAATCTGAGGATGTCAGTGGAGACAACAGCAGTATTCTGTGGGTGAACTGAAGGCTTGCTGGAGATACATAGACAGATCAGGTCTTTCAGACATCTACCAGACAAGGCACCTGCAAAGATAAACTCCTGGTTAACTGCAATGCCTTAGAGGAGTAAGTGAAGGAAGCAGTATAGAGCAAAAAAGTAGCAAAGGAGCAACAAGACTGAGGAAGGTCCACTGCACTGCAGAAAGAGAAGGAGAAACCAGCAGGAAAGAGAAAAGCAAGTAACTCAACAAGAAAAGAAGATCAAATGGAGCTATCCAGAGGCTAAAAAGGGGTAGGAAGGCAAAACAGGTGAAAAGGGATAGATGAGTATGCACTCATCCACCCATCTGCATGCAGGAGGAAGAGCACCACTGCTTCATACCAGACTCGGAAAAGCAGGAGACAGGAATATCCTTGTCAAGAAGAGCTGACTAACTGTCATCAGAAAGTGTGCATAGGACAGCAGAGTACAACATGGATTTGGAAGCTAAAGCAAGTCCTCAAAGAATGTGAGGGGAAATCAAAGGTAATTATGCCCCCGCACAAAAGTCATTCAAAGAAATTAGTCTCAGATGAGTCTTTTAGCCTTTAGAAAGAGCAGGTGAAGTCATTACTGGAAGGTCAGCAAATGCCTTAAATATTAATCACAGAGGATGGTTTTGAGACAGATGATTATGGGGAATTACTAATGTAAAAGAGATTCAGTGGATCAACATGCCGAGGGGAGCTATCAAAAACAGAGCAGCAGATCTTGGTGCACAGTGGGGTTTCCTTAAGCAGGGAAACAACAGAGAAGGGGAGAGACCTACTGGGAGTTGTCAGCTCTCACAGTAAACACTGACAAGGCATGGGCACTGCCAAAGCAATGGCAACCATCCTCATGCCAGTAAAAAAAGCAGTGTTGGGTGTATGAGGGACCAAAAGTGCCATGAATAGAGTGGGCAGGCACGGTGCAGTCATCCTGCATGCTTAATAGGTGAGTCAAATTGGTAGCCATCACCCTCTCAGAAGGAGCTTAGCTACAGTATCCACCTGGTGGAAAACTGTGCCCTTTACACTTGCCTGAATGGGTGTGACAACCCTGACAGAGCTCCTATGAAAACATAGAGCTATCTGGGTCTCTGGCTGCAGGGAGTACCAGAGCTTTTTGCTGGTAACAGATGGCAGTAAGGAGAACAGCTGTGTGAGGAGTGACCAGGTGGAGGATCTGCTCAGCCTGGGGGAGGAAGTAGAAAGGCTGAGGAGCATCAGGGAGTCAGAAAGAGATAGACTGGTGGAACCATGTTCTGCCTTCCTGGAGACAGAAACAGGAACAGCCACTGGAAAAAAAAAACAACATCAAGGGGATCCTGTATCCTGACCCTGATGGTCTGGAGGAAATGCATCAAAGGAAAGGAATGAATAGAGGCAAGTTCACAGTTGGGGTGGCAGGTGAATGCTCTTTGCCAATCTCACCTTCATAGGTGCCTCTGTACAATAGGCATGAGGCTCTGGATCAATGGATGATGTGAGTGGCTCCTCTACACCAGAAGTGTTGCCGGAGTAAGAAAGGCCTACTCCCTGTGTAACAACCACCTCCATGATGAGGAAAAGATGGATTATAGTTCTAAGTGACTCCTTTCTGTGAGGGACAGGGGTCCATTATGCCAAACAGACCCTCCTCTTAGAGAATTCTGTTGCCTACCTGGAGCCTGGGTTAAGAATGTAACAAGGAAACTTCCTAGGTTGGTATGGCCCTAGGGCTCATTATTGCTCTTCCATATGGGTGATGAGGAATCCACAACACCTTCACCTTGATTAAGGACATGGGTAAATTTGCAAGTGACAGCAAATAAGGATGACTCTATAGAAATGGAAAAAAGGAAGGGAGACTTGGGGACATATAATCTCTGTCCTCAAATCCTGGAAGAAGAAGGATGTGAAGTGCCAGTCCAGTAGCAATGATGCATTCATTCAGTCATAGGTAGCTCACAAAACTGGAAAACAGGATTTGGACCCCATGGTCAAATAAGAAAAGCAGGAAGGGGACAAGATGTTCTGGGGTACTACAGAGCCATTAGTATGACCTCAATGTTATAGAAGTCTTTATAATAATTTTTTGAAAGAAGGAAAACTGAAAACATGGTAGTTAAGAGAAAATGGGATAGAAGGCAATCAGTTTATCACAAGTATGTTTGTGTATCCTTTTCTTCTAATTTGTGAGCTGATCCTCTTTATTCACTCCTAATAGAGAAGCCAGGAAATGGCTGGTTTTCTTCCGTTAGGATTGTTTTATTCATTGGCCATTCACCAAAAAAAAAAAAATCCTATGTCAATAGCCTTGGGAAATGGATGTTCAGCAACATTCATTGTAGCTCACTGGGTTTCTAAGGGCCTTACAAGCAATGGGTACAACAAAGTGATATAGCTCAGCAGTGGTATGGTGGTACTGCATGTGTCCTGTCAATATGCCTTGCAGCAGGATGCCTGCAAACTCTCGCAGAGCAAAAATCCCATCCCATCACTGCTGTGGCTTTCAAAGTGTCCTTAAAATTATAGCAGAGCCCTCCAAGTAACATCTATAATTATTTGTTCTTCCCCAGGCTCCCCTCGGTTCTTTATTTCTATTTTTGAAGGATTTTGCTCAGAAAAGTCTTTATACTCCACAGGCACTGCTGAATTGGAATGGGAAGCAGGGTTTCTTCTCATTGTAAGGTAGGCAGGGCTGCCTTCCAGTTTCCCAGCTGCAGAGATTTATAGCCACTACCAGATTCACTAGGTGGCCAAGGTTTTATAACTCAATTGAACAGGATAAAACAATTTAGGCTGAAGGCAATTTGATGCAGGACTCAATGACTTTCAAGAACTTGATGTATTACCATGATCATGTAAGTTACAAATTGGATATTTGTGTATATATTTGACATATGCTTTTCAAAAGCAATGCAATTATTTGGAATGATTTAATTAGGTTTGACATGCTTGCAAAGCATCCCTGGGAATGAAGCAGAAAACCTTGATGTGTATGCAAGAGTTTCAATCAGAGTTAAATCCTACTCCAAAGAGAGGGGTTTGGTATCCTTCCCAAGGCTTCAAACTCCTTTGAATACAAATTCTCTTTGAGAACCTCCTGGGCTAGGCTCATCCACTCCATAACTGGCCTGACTAAGGCTCAATGCAGTAAAGTGACAGTGGCATTGCAGAAGAGACATCTACCTTCAACACCCTTGGCCAAACATTAGGGACACCAGTTTCCTCAGGCTGGCTACCCTGGCAGCAAATGGAAAGGAACAACAGGAAACCTGAATAGTGGGTAAGAGCTTGTGGTAAATGGGCTGAAGAAGCCACTTTCTGAAGTCAGAGATCAGTACTTGTCCTAACAACAGAAATGAAGCTGCTCCCTAGCTTGTGGTAATAGTAAGCATGTGGAACATGCAAAAAACTGAAGGGGAATGCATTTATATTCTGCACAGTATCAGATATGCATCCCTGACCATTAAACTCTGCAAACCATCAAAGGTGGTTTGTGTTCAGACAAGTGAGACAAGCTGCATTCATTTTCTTTACTTGAGGATCAAAAGTATGCAAAGATAATTCGGGTCTAAATCCAAACAATAGCTTTCTGCAGTCTTACTTGCGTTCACGAGATGTGAATTTTCAGGGATATTGCAGATTTTTTTAGTTATTATTGCTTCATCTGCCTGCCATTGTTTGACAGGCTTTCTGGGAATAATGGACTGCAAGCTCTGACACCCTTGCAATCCAGAAGCCTGTGTGTTGGCTTGTATTGAATATTTACAGGTTATAACTGCTGTGGATCAGACTCCAAAGAAGGTATCCATAGTTAAAATGAACCAAAGAGAGTTTGCTCAGCTAAGTTTAAACAAGATGTGCTTAAGCATATTGCCAGTGTCTGTTTTTCAGGCAGCTTTTACTGTGGGAATGCAAACTAGTCCTCCTGCCTTCATAAGACTATCTTTTCCACAGTGTGTTAAGTCTCTGTCCTGTCAGTCATTGCTGAGAACTGGCTGTGCATTGGCTGAAGAAAAATACGTGTCCTTAGCTACAGGAACGGAGATACTTGTAGTGGCTGTGAATGTTCATTGTGTTGGTAAAAACTCTTGAGTCCCCAGCAAGCTTGCTACTACAAAGTCATTTGGAAAGAACAAGAAGAGGGGAATCTGGCATCTGAGAGCAATCAAATAGAAACAAAGATGAAAATTAGAGATCAAAAGCTACAAATTACAAGGAAATATCTCAACAGGAGCCTTATCTCCAAGACTGGGATGTCTTTCAAGATAAAGATGGCTGCTAATGAATGCTCTTCATATAACCAAATGCGTTGGCTGCTCCCACTTGGATGCCTGCAGCTTATGCTTCCCCGCAGTTTTCATTTGCTTTATTGCTTTCAGATGTTGCTTGGTATTAGTTCCTCTGGTAGCTGTGTCATTGCCACCAGCACTGGGGGAATGCGGGTTATGGCTGACTGGGCTGGGAGGCGTCAGCCTTGCATCTCCGGGGACAGTCAGACACTAAGGCAGAGCTGCCTAACTGCAGCCAGATAATTAAAAACAATTGATGCTATTAAGTGAACACAAGCCCTGACAGCTCTGGGTGCATTCTCATGTAGCAGGGTGTACTCAAGCATTGGGAGGGGAGGTTACTAGTGAAGCGGTTGGTGGGAATAACACCTACAAGGAGAGGTTTTGCTGTTGTACGCACTGCTTCTGCTGGGCTTTTTAGATCTGTCCCTTTGATTTAGTGGTGCAAGTTAGCTAAAACTCTGCATATCTTTTCCTTTGGGTTTAAAACACTCCTCCACATTCATTCTGTTCTTGCCCAAGCTTCTCAGAAAACTTTCCAGGGAAAACAATCCTAGATTTATTTACCACACATCAGTATTTATTTAAAGCAACCCTTTTGGGGAGAAGGCAAAGGGACCTCAAAACGAGCTCTGTGCTTCTGAGGTAGGGGCATTTTAATTGAAGGGTTTACAGGGAAAGAAGAATGTGAACACAGAGTGGGAGCCTGTTTCTCTCGATGCTTTCCATGTAGTGGAAAATCCAGGAAGACCCCACAGAGAACTATGAGCAAATTTGCACTCCTTGGCAATGCTCCTGCTCTGAAAGCAAAACCAGGTAGATATTTATTTGTTTATTTATTCTGTTCTCCAGAGCTACCTCAGGTTATTTATTTTGTTTCCAAATCCCCCTACGTACACCCTTGCACTCTTGCAATTTTTTTTCTACTTTAGCTGAGAAATGCCAATGAATTAAAATGAGACCCTTTTTATGCCCCAGGATATCCCTCGGGAAGAGTTTTGTACTGAGCAATTTAAGGATTATGTGGAGTGAAATTAGCAGGGAGAGAAGAAAAAAGGTTCTACCTGTTTCTGTTGCATCTTTCCCCCTTTTTGTCATTTGCAGTTATCTATAGAGAAAACTCAATGAAAGACAATCTAGGTCCCTAAATGGCTTTTAAAGTGGCAGCATGATGAAACTACCAAAGAGAATGCATGCACTGGTTCCTTGTCACTTGATTAGCAATGGTGGTTCTCCTTTCCCCATACAAGTTATTTATCTGTTCTTCATCACAGCAGAACTTTGAAGCCTCAGCTGTGCTAGAGGCTGGTGATTTAAGGTTTTTAAACTGCAAGTCAATACAACCCTCTGAATTTGTGAGCTGCTCTAAAAAGACCTGTGAAAATGGAAGTGTGTTGTTAGAAGATGCAAGTTTTTGATACTGAGGCCTGCACCTCTGTGAGATAAATACACAGGCATCTGCAAACCAAGCTGATTGATTACTCTATAGTAAAGTGTGACTTAACATGATCACCTATGCTAAAACTGGGAGAGATCCTAGCATTGGCATCTTCTTGCTGTACTTTGTTTGCAGTATTTGCAATTCCTAACCTGCTCTAAAGGGCCATTCTTGTCTCAAGGAATTTTACCCGTCAGCTCAGTCAAGCCTAGAGCATCAAATGTGTAGTCATTACTGGGTACACACTCTCAATTCCCACTGGAATAAGTTTATTGCATATGACAGCAGGGTTAAAGCCAAACAAGCATGCTGATTGATTTCTGCCCAAGAGAAGACTGAGTTTCAACAATGCTGTTTACACAAAGGACTTGATTCTGACCTATCATCACAGCAATTTTAATTTACATATATATATAAGTTTAAGTTTACATATATATATAAAAGACAGTTCCAAATGAGGCATTTGGCTTGCTAAATATTTTAGGGCTTTTAGGGGAGAAACAGCTTTGTAAAAAGACAGATTACAAAGAGAACAATCGCTGTTCTTAATTCAAAGGAAACAATGGGAAGATGTGCCTTTGATGCAAACCTTCTGAAGTCCCAAGCTCTGCCAGTGAGATGTAAACTGGATATTCCGTGCCAGTGTTTCAATATTCCCTGGCTAGACCTGAGCTGTTGACAGGGGCTCCCTGTAGGTTGGTGGGACTATCTAAAATTTGCACCAACAGATATGCTAATTCTATCTTTGTTTTCCTAGTATAACCTCAGTCCTTACCTCCCAGTTTAGTTTTGCCCATGAATGCCTGGAAATGCTTTCATTTTAGGATATCTGTAGGTTCCAGGCACTTTAGCTCAGCATAACCCTATGTTGACTGAGATTCTTGGAGTACAAAAACTTTATAATGGAGCAGAATGACAGAGTATGAGTGGGAAAAAAAAAGAAGTTTTGACTCTTTCTCCCAATTCACTGCCCACTGGAGTCAAATATCGCTTCCTCATACACAGTTCTCTTAAAGTATCCTGCCATACATAGATGTGGGTAGAATTTATAAAAGCAGTCTCTCAGGCTGAATTCATGCCCATAAGACTCCAGGACCTGTAAATCTTCTATGACCAGATTACCCACTTAGTGGATGAGAGAAGGGCTGTGGATATTGTCTACATAGACTTTAGTAAAGCCTTTTAGTAAAGCCATAGAAATCTCTTGGAGAACCTGGTTGTTCATGGCTTGAACAGGCATATTCTTTGCTGGGTGAAAAAGTACCTGGATGGCTGGGCTTAAAGAGTTGTGGTGAATGAAGTTAAATACATTTGGTGGCCAGTCACAAGCGATGTTCTCCAAGGCTTAGTATTGAGGCCAGTTATGTTTAGTGTCTTTATCAATTATCTAGATCAAGTGCACCCTCAGTAAGTTTGCAGACAACACCAAATTGGGCAGGAGTGTTGATCTGGTTGACTATAGAAAAGTTCTGCAGAGGGATGTGGACAGGCTGGATCAATGGCTGAGGCCAATTATATGAGTTTCAACAAGGCTAAGTTCTTTGTCCTGCACTTGGGTGACAGCAACACCATGCAACCCTACAGGTTTGAGGAGGTGTGTTTGGAAAGCAGTCTATAAGAAAAAGAACCTGAGGTGGTCTTTGACAGCTGGCTGACTAGAGCCAGCAGTGTGTCCAGGTGGCCAAGAAGGCTAATAGCATCCTGGCTTGTATCAGAAATAGCATAGCCAGCTGGACTGGGGAAGTGGTCATTACCCTGTACTCAGCACTGGTGAGGCTGCATCTTGAATACTGTCTTCATTTCTGGGCCCCTTACCAAAAGGAAGACATTGAGCTGCTAAATTGTACAAAGAAGGTCAACAAAGCTGGTGAAAGATCTGGAACAAGTCTTATAAGAAGTGGCTAAGGGAACTGGGATGGTTTAGTCTGGGGAAAAGCAACCTGGGGGGAGGCCTTATTCTCTACAGCTGGCTGAAAGGAGGTCATAGTGAAGAGAGTGTTGGTGTCTTCAACCAAGTACAAAGGAATAGGATGAGAACAAACAGCCTCAAGTAATATCAGGGAAGGTTTTATTAGATATTAGGAAAAATTTCTTCACTGAGAGGGTTGTCAAGCATTGGAATAGGTAGCCCAGGGAAGTGGTAGAGTCACCATCCCTAGAGGTGTTTAAAAGACATGTAAGTGTGATGCTTGAAGATGCAGTTAAATGGTGGTTTGGTAGTGTTAGGTTTATGGTTGGACTCAATGATCTTGAAGATCTTTTCCAACCTGAATGATTTCATGGTTCTGTGATTCCATAGGAGATTTGTGAATTCCTCAGAATTAAAATATAAGTAAGAACAACAAAGTCACAGCATTGAATGATCCAGCACTTTGTGCAGTTTCTATTAATAGCCACATTGGAGGGGGCTGCAGTCAGAAAGAAAAGAACAGAGAGGATTTGCAGCTCAGCTGCATGGGAACAAACCAGGACCACCACTGGTGTTTGAAGAAGTTTCACTGGAGATCCTGGGAGGACAAGCAGGACACTTATTTTCAAGGCTTAATCCAAAGTTTGTTGAAATTTTGTGGGAGCACCATCCTTTATCCTTCCTTAGGCCAGCAGATAAGTTGTAGCTTTAGTTTGCACATTCTTTCTGTGCAAATTCCATGCAATTTTACAGCATTGTTTCCAGCCTATTTGGTCAACGGTCCTTCTAATTGGTCTTTGTGAGCAATATTTCAGCTGTCACTAGGGCCTGATGCCATCAGGACAGCCTGCAGTACTGAGAGATCTTCAAGTGAAAATAAAACTGTTAAGCTCATCTGGCTTCTCTAATGAATATAAATAAATCCAGCAACGCATACCAAGCTTTTTATGAACTATATGGTGTTATAAAAAACATGCTGCCAATGAGGTTATAAACCCCATCCTTTATGCCTTGTGGTTTAGGATATATATACTGTACTGGAATGCTAGAAATAGCAAGATGTGTTAGTTTAGGCAGTTTAATAAGAATGTCTAGGTTTATGAATTAGCTTAATTTGAATTCTTCTCAAGCAATATTAATTCTCTGTCTTGAATTGTTCTATTTCGGTGGCTTAGATACCACTACTATTACTGGCTCCTGGCTGACTGCATACTTGACAAAGTTTGTTGTGAGGTAATGGTTTTCTGGCATCATTGCTATGGAGCGACTGCACAGAGAACTTGCTGCCATCTCAGAACATGACACATTTTCCAGTTTTCCTGTGTTTCCAACAAATAAGTACAGTGTGAAGCTACCTGATAAAATCAGCTAAGTAAGTGGAACGACGGAGAACACAAAATTCAGAATTATCCCACACTGAAAATAGACTTGTTCTTTGTATCTATCCTTCAGCTTGTCTTTGCTTTGTTTTTTACTTGAGTAGTCATGTTAGCTGTTACATTGGTTAGAAACTGGTCTTTTTTTCCTGGTTAGGTGAACTTCAAGTCCCATTATTTTGAAAAGGTAGCAGGTAAATTGAGAGAAGGAAAGGATAGAAAGGCTGCCTAGACTTGTGAATTTTCAAAGTGTACATGGGTGCAGAGTGGAGCAGACTGTTATGTGTCCAGCCAGAGATTCTACACCACAGACCTACTAGACAGTCTGGTTATCTTCATGCATGGACATAAATGTGATACTTGTGTATCTCCCAGACTTTGAGTGTCACTACTTGCCTTGGAGGCTGGGACAGTGTTTCTGTGCTGGTTTTTGAGATGCTACAACCTCTGAACAAAACCGGATCTCCAAGATTTTCCAATATTTTTGAGCAAATCAAGACTTTGGTAATACCACTGTAATCTGACACTAAACAGAGCAAAATGAAAAAAAGACCAAAATAAAACCAAACCCCATCCTATTTGCTCTTTTGTATAGATACAATTAATTAGATATGAAACTTGAGGAATTTAAATTTTCTCTGCAAATTTCAAAGCAGGTGCATTCTTCCCAAAACCTTGGGTCTTTGCAATAAGATTGTTCCATGTTTAGATGTTAACTTTTGCTTTGTATCTGTGCTGAATTATGTAAAATTACTTATTTTCTACTTCAGTTTAGTTGAGCATGCTCAAGAGAATGAGTTGTGCCAAAAAAACTTGAGTTTGCTAATACGCTAATACTTCTGAACTCTTTGTTAGAACTTGTTTCTATGCGTACATGCACTTAAGCTGTACTAATGACATCCATAACTCTATGTCCTGTAACGTTTCCTTGTGTAATGAAACAGGAGCACAATGTGAGTACATTGAGAAATGCTTGCACTATAGCACCTGGCAGTGACCAGACACATACAATAGTCAGAGATGGTGTGGTGTACCTAGACCCTTTTAGACAATCGATGTGTCCCATCTGCAGCTGTGATCAAGCTCTTACTCTTCAGCAGAAGGTGAAAGACAGACAAAAAGGCCAGCCTAAAAGCCAAGTGAGTTCTCAACAGGGGAGCATCTACATCCTTCTTATTAAAATATTATATAGCTTTAATACATGGACACTCTTTGTAATATTTTGCTTCATTTCCTGAGGAAATGAGGATTATGCAGCTGTGCTGTAGTTGTTTGTCTGGTAGGCTTGCTGTCCACTTCATAATTGTTGGCTGATTTTGGTGTATCTTGGTGGAAGGTGAAAGGTACCAAAATGTTATGGTTTTATATATTCAGGAAAATTAGTAGTGGGGTACAGCGCAGAAAATAAGCTAGTGGGAAAGGTCACAGTGTGAGTTCAGTGTAGTTATTCAACATGAGAGAATTCACATGGAAGGGAACTACGGGAAGCCTAAGAAATGTTCCCTAAGTCCCAGTGCTTAAGGAACAACATGTTGGGGTTTTTTTTTCATAACCCCACAAGAATTCTAATTAAACTGTCCCATTCCCCACAATTCCTTTCAACTCCATGTTTTATCTTCCAGCAACTTTTAGCTTAGTACAACCAACCACCATCACCCTCCCTCTGTCCTGTGACACCTCCATCTACCTTCTGCCTCAAAACAAACATTAATTTTGACCCTACAGGTCACCTCAAAGGATAGCCCTGCCTTCAGCAACACATTTGCCTTTATCCTGAGCAAGAAGCTTATCAGTGAGCAAGAAGAAAATGAAATAGACATATTTTCATTGCATTTTTGGGAAATAGCTTTTTTTTTTTTTTTAACATGTTGACACTGACACTTTTTATTTCCTTGCTGGAAAATTTCTAAGTAGTAATGAACATGACCAAAACTCCCCACCTCAATTTGAGTAAAACAAGGCACTTGAGTCACTGTAGTCATTCCAGAGTCAGTCTCCTGGCAGTGCTTTAGAAATGTCTAAGTTGTCCAGCCTGGCCCCTTGAACCAAAGTGGTGACTCCCTGCTGTGCAATATCTGCATGCCTTAACAAGTGCTATCTAAGGCACTGACTCACCTAAACATGGTTTTCCCCTATGGACAACTTTTCATTTATTTCAAAATGGGGAGGAAAATGTCTAAGTAAGTAGGTATTCATCAGATTTGTTTAGTGTAGGGAAGCAAGGTGGACAGGTCTCAACAGAAATAAATCAGAGTTTTCACAGTGCATGTACACATACACGTGTGCCCACCCATCCACTCACTTGGACAAAATGTTTCAGAGAAACACCTGAAGGAAGAAGAATCGTTTGAAACAATATTGGCAGAAGAAGAAAAGACTATGAAATAGTTATAAATAAGCTTGTGTCTGGAAATTGGAAGATTTCTAACCGTCAGATCACTGAGGTTTCCCAACAGTGTCCTAGTAAAAAAAGCAGAGGCAAACAGTTTGTTGCACTGTGGAGCTGCATGTTGGAATGGCAGTTTGAATCGGAGCCATGCCCACTTCAAGGGTCAGAAGAAGCCGCAGAGTAAGGATGAGAAAAACTTAAAGAATGGCCAATATATTTGCCACTTGACTGAGAAAGCATTAAGCTCTAATTTAGCCTCTCAGCAACTGAGTTTGTTTAATGTAAGTATAGGGTTAATCCAACAGACTGCATTTCATGCAGAGCTGAGCACACTCTGAAAGGCATTGCAAACATGGCTCTTGGCTTTTCCTCATATAGTAGAGAATACAACCACCACTCCTAAGATCTCTTCCATCTTAAACAGCTCTGACATTTTTGCAGGAGACAGAAGACCTTCCTCCACCAAGACACAAAGCACTGTAGTGCACTTTGTTCTTTTCTCCAACCTTGCTGACTTCATTGTAAACACAGTATAAACAAAAAGTTTCATCTCATCCCCTGGTGCAGCAGAACAACAGAGGATCCACATAACTAACTGAGCTGGGTGAATATCGGAAACCTGCTATAACACAGAGCATGCCTCTGGCAGGAGTCTCTCCCTCTTCCAACAACAGGACCTGAACCAAATCTGCAGTACCTTTTGTCCTGCATTGGGCTGACTTCTGTCACATCATACCTCCTGGCTGTCCCATGAAAAAGGTCTTCCTTTTCTGTTATTGCACAAGGAAAAGAGAGAATGGGCCGGGGTAGAGCTCAAAGGACAGCATAAACTTACAATTAAAAACATCTTCATCCTCTGTCAGCCAGGCAAGTGGGGCAGTGGAGCAGGACAGCTGTCTTTTAGTGCTTTCAAGATACATTTCAAGCTTTGCACAGCTGGAGCTATTCAGTAGCTCATGAAGGAACTCTGTACCCTTGCCAAGGCTTTGCAGCTGCCAAATCTGCCTTTATTGGCAGCAGCATTTCTTGTCTTCCATAGCTGAAGTCTGACATTATTTTTCATTCAACCTTCCCAAGCATGCTAATAAAATCACAATAATCATTTAGTGTGTATATGTGTGTTTTATAATTTTTTTTTCTTCCTGTTTTTGTGTATGCACCCACAGATGCACACATGCATGCACCCTAATAACAATCTGGATGCAGAGCCCTGCTAGAGGCACTGAATATCTCTTTCCTATTCTGGCCAGTTATATGCCTCAGCTACATTTAAACCTGTTGTTATTCATTATCTGTGAGCTCTCCCATGGACAGGTCTTTGTTTGGTCCATGCTGCTCTTTGTAGGTGGCATTCGCATCCATGCAGATGTCTGGAATAGCCCTTAAGTTCCACTTAAGTCCTATTTTAAGGATCTAAGTAGTTAATGAGTGCTCTCCATGCCTCTTATAGAGTGAGGTGAACTTAAGCTTGTGCAAATACCTGTCCTTTAGGAGTGAGCCAGGGTAACCGTATGTAAGTAAAATCAGTCTGTCTTCACTGTCTTCTGCTGTCCATTCAGGATTCATTGCTGATCACCTACCAAGGTTCAGATTTTAAAGTGTCTCTTCTGTCAGGGACCGGAAACAAACTGAGCTAACTTAGAAGCAAGTCATGCACTCCAAATGACTGGAACTCCATTACTTTTGGAGTGGGTCTTGGCACCTGAAACCTTTCAGACCAGTTTTCAAGTGGGCTTGATGTAATGGGACATGAGAAAGCATGAAAATCACCTCTTCTGGATAACACAAACTTCACAGACAAGTTACAAGCAACCCATAGCCTGTCTCAGCTCTCTAGGCAATAATTACAAGCACATTTTCTGGAGCTGTAATGTAATTACCAACAGCCGAGTATCATTTCTAAAACCTAGTTCCAGTGTTGCTCTTGCCATTTAGTAGCCATTTAATGTATTTAAATGACATTGGTCCTCTAAGGACCTGAAACACATTGGCAGACAATGATGGTGTGCACTACACAACTGTCACTGTGACTTGTTTCTTTTTTTTTCAGGTAGAAAAACTAGATCAGAGAATCCCCATAGCTGTCCCATCTCTGCTGGAGAAGTTTGCCTAAGAACTGGGAATACAGTAAAGATATTTTACTCCCTTGAACTAAGTAAATCATATTACGGAATCAAGGAAGCAGAATAATGTATGTTGGAAGAGATTTTTGAAAATTGCACAGTCTAACCACTTGCTTAAAAAAGAGCTAGCTTAGATCAGGTTGCTCAGGATTGACTCCAGCTGAATTTTGAAAATGTTCAATTACAGATATTGCAGAACCTTACTGGACAAATTGTTCAAATGTCTGGCTACCCTTGCTGGGATTTATTTTTTTTTCCCTAATATCTACCTGGAATTTCTACTCAAGTGAGTTGTTACCATGGGCCCTTGCCCACTGGACAACTCTAGGAAGAGTATGGCTCTGTCTTTATTATATTCTCATTTAAAAGAATTATGACCACGAATTTCACCACCTCATAAGTTCTTCAGTTTTATTGCCACATTTTTAATAGCTATGATAAAGTCTTCATTTTCTTAAAGATTACTTCTCATGACAGAGCTAAGTATGTTCCAGACACTACTGCAGAAGGAATTGTACTTGCTGTAGTCACTCACTTCAGTCGGTGAAGTGGAAAATCAGTGCAGCACGTACATCTTGTTAGGCTCTGCACTTGCTTATGAAGGTTTTCCTGATAAACTCTTGCCACACCAATACTTCACCTGAAAATAATTTGCACCATCATTCCTGAAAACAACATTTCTGTTGCTTTGGCTGATGTACTGGGTGTGGTTATGTGGCAGAAGGCCAACATTCGAGCATCACTGGTGTTTTTCTGTGGATCGTATGCCATCAGGCCATTAATACAAGCCAAGTTTTGCCCTGTGTCTTTTTAGCTCATCCTCCTAATGCAGGGAATTATTCTGACAAGTATTTCTGTGCCTGCTGTGGTGGTGTTCTCCCACTGCCTATATCCTGCTGTTCAAAATTAGTGACACAAAGAGAAAGAATAACTGCAACAAGCTGAACACTTTATAGGACAAGTTCATCTGAGCAAATGCTCTAGAGCTGCTTTTAATGGCAATGTCATTCTCTCCATAAAAAGCTCAGCAAGCTAAACACCTCTCAGATACTTGTAGCATAGTTGTCCTTTGCTATTTAATTTTTGAACATCTTTTCTTTGGTCAAAAAAAGTCATTTAATTTAACTGACAACCTTTTAAATAGGAATTAAATTCCATCAGATTTCAAATGAACTCTAATTACGTTGCAAAGAGGTGGAAAGAGTGTTTCTAAGTTTAGTACTACAGCTATGCAACCAGCCAAAGACCAAAGAGCGAGATAGATTTAATTTTAGACCGAGTGAGTATGGATTGTTTGGAGTGGTTTTATTATTTCATTTTACAGTTATTTCTAAAAAAAAAAAAAAAAAAAGAGAAAGANAAAAGAGAGAGAGAAAAAGAAAAATTCATAACAGCAAACAGCAAACACATCTGTGATGCATATTTTCCCTGTGTGGCACTGCAACAGCTTCCATCTACAAAAATTAAAGAACTGTAACAACGTAGCTGGAATTTATAGGCAGGGGTAGCACCAGAATCAGGAATCAGACAACATTACCTGATTGTAGAAAGATGCATATCACCTTTTCTCACTTATGTAACATTAAAAAGAAGGATATCACAGTGTCCTGTTTATAATGTAAGCATTAAATCCACACTTGTAGCATGTTGTAGTGCTCTGCTGCCCCTGCTAAAATGCACCAAACTGACTCCCTCCAATGATGACATGATTTTTCCTCAATTAATAAACATGAAAATTTATCCAAGAGTGTAGCTCACACAGAAGAAAGTTTGACATTAATTCAAATGATTTTAAAATGCAAGTCATAGATTGTGTGTAGCAGTCCCAGTGGTCTCATGCATTAGACATTCATCTCCCAATGTGCAATCATGGATTCTGGTCTCACAGGGGTAAGACATTTTTCTCCCAATAAAATCAGCACAAGAAAAGGGAACTTTTGACCTACAAAGAAGAACAAAGGTGTGTACTAAATGAGTGCCACACAAAAATATCATTTGTTGAGGAATGCAGTGGTGACTATGACAAGCTGTGGATTAAAATTAGATCAATGATTTATCAAGATATCTTTTCAGTCTTTTGAAGAAAAAGGACAAGGATACACTGCTCTAGGTTGTTCAGGTGTTTAGCACACATTCCATCACCAACAGGCTTTAAGAACAGGACAAGTAAACCTACGTGGAATGACTTGCTTTTAAATGATGCTGGACAGCAATATAATGGCTAGCTGAGTTCTTGAGGCCCTGCCCCACTGTGCAGTTCAACAGTTAAGGACCTCTCTAATCAATGTTTATTTTGAAATTTTTATACAGACATCAAAAGGTTAGTTTTTGTTTGCTGCATGAAGTTGGTAATAAGTCACAGAGACACAATTTTTAACACCTGCCCTGTAGAGTATTACTTTTTACCAGTGTGCTTTGTCCTGATCCATCCAGATACAGCAGCTCAGCGTGAATATCCATAGGACAGTAGGGCACGATATAGCAGAATGAGGTGTTCATTTTTATCAGACCAAATGGTACAGTAGGAAAACCTAAGCAAGGGTTTGGGTGCACAACCCCACCCTCCGGTCTGAAATAGAAGCAGCAGACTTCAAAGCTAAACAGAAATCAGCTACTCTTTCTTTACTGAATGTATCATAGGGCACTTATGCACTTACAGAGAGGAGATGTATAGCAAAGGAGCTTGAAGAACAGAGGTGATAAGGTAGCTATTTTCTATGAGCAAGGTGAAGAGATAACTTATAGCCCATGGGACATAAAGCAGCTGCAGGTGACAGGGCAGCGGTGCCTGCGTGCAGAAACTATAAATCACCACAGAGCCTACATCTCTCTTGAATCCATGGTTATTGGTATCCAATGAAGCTATGAGATTTAGCTGCAAGGTGCATCTTTGTCTGATGGTTTTGTAGGATCCCTTTGCAGCTCATGGAAATCTGTATAATGATTTTGAAATTCCCATAGCTGGGATTGCAGTGGGCACTCCAACAGATCTATGTCTATCCTATGCTGACGACTCCAGAACTGAACACAACGCTCCATGGGAGGTCTCACAAAAGCAGAGTAGAAGGGCAGAATCCCCTCCCTCAGCCTGCTGGTCACACTTCTTTTGAGGCAGCCCAGGATACGGTTGGCTTTCTGGCCTGCAAGTGCACATTGCCAGGTCTCATTGAGCTTCTCATCCACCAGCACCCCCAAGTCCTTGTCTTCAGGACTGATTTCAATCCATTCTCTGCCCAGCCTGTAATTGTCCTTGGGATTGTCCTGATCTAGGTGCATGACCTTGCAGTTGGCCTTGTGGCACTTCATGAAGTTAGCACAGGCCCAGCTCTCAAGCCTGTCAAGGTCCTTCTCAATGGCATCCCTTCCCTCCAGTGTGTCAAATGTGCCACACAATTTTGTGTTGTCAACAAGCTTGCCGAGGGTGCACTCAATCCCACTGTCTCATTTTACCAACGCCTTCTCTTTGGTCTCCTTTGTAGACTTGCTAACTTCAGTCACCTGTAGTGTCCTGCCTAATTTTGAGATTCATGGGACAGGCCCCAAGAATTAAGATTTGACAGTTCTCTCATATGGATTTAATTCAGTGTACTTTACAGAAATTAATGTTTCCTGTCAGCAGATCAGGAGCTTTGTGGGCCGCCAACAGCCATGAATAACCTGATCTACTGCTTTGGCCTCAAAAACCTTGTGTGTGGGCAAGAATCATGTTTTCCAAAATATTCCTAAAGGTTACAAGATGTTGATCATTTTGGTACTTTTTCCAATACAAATTAATTGATAACTTCTCTACTTGCCTTTTCACAACTGCATCTTACACTCAGGACTTTGGAACCCTTTGCTGCTGGACTCATTTGATTGCAAGAATAACTGATGTCAATTTGTTGTTTCAGAAAGCAGGGCAGCCTGACAAACTGATTTTAACGCTTTTAGATTCTCGCTTCTGCTGCAGCGCATAAAGTAATTTATTGATGAAATACGTGCAATGGCACTCATGATGCATTTACTGTTTTCCCAAAGTGTGCACGTGGATGAAAATACCAGGCCTTGGCAGGTTGGACAAACTCAAACATCTGCACTGTAGCTGCGTGCATGAGTATTTTATCCAGGAATCGTCCCTTTCAGATTTGACCCTTTGGATGCAAGAATGGCCCAAAGCACCAATTTGAGGTACTACAGGCAATGAAGAGGCACAAATATCTCTGAAAATAAAGATAGAAGACAAGGTATGGCAGCTCATGATAAAGTGTGTTTTGAACCATTTATCATCTCCTGGAATTGAGCATTGTTATCTCCTCAGCCAACTGAGGATGCATGATAGCAGATGATCTTCACCCTTCCTCAGGTCTCGTCTGCTGTGCAACAGGACATGGTAAAGATTTTTGTCATTATAATGACAGAGCAGAGGTCCATGGCTATGGCAAACCCTAGCTGGGAGGCTGATTGTTTTCAGGAGCACCTCACAATAATAAGCATCAAAAATGTCAAACAGGAAAAACATCAGTTATCTTATCCCCTAATGGCTCCTCTATATTCAATATTTCTATTAATTTTTTTTTCTTTTCTTTTTGCTAGTGGTAGGTTGTCACTTGGCTTGGGAGTAAAGCCACAACTACTTGATATTCACAGAGTTTTAATTTTTAAAAAATAGTTGTCAAGGCCCATAACTGAGACTTCCTGCCTTGCTCAATTAGCTGTTTGGCATCTGCCACAGCAAAAGTTGGTCCTAAGTGTCTGAGTCATGAAGACACCATTCGTCTGCAAGAAGATGGAGGACCAAAGGGCACCTTTTTTTTTAGTGAAGAATTTTAGCATATGCTTAATTCCCAATGAAGTGGAGCTAAGCACATGCTTATAGGCTTTTCTGAATAAGGACAGACATATGACCATGCTTAAGAGATTTCCTGAATCTTTCCATAAGGTGGCTTTTTACCGGGTTCAATAAGATTTGACTGGAAACCAGAAACCTTTTCCGAAGTTTTTGTGGGTTGTATATTTGTTCAAACTTTGCCAACAAGGGGGGGTAGAACGGTATTTGAACACGAAGAAAATGAATGAAACAAGATACCAATTGAAAACAGAGACCCCACTGCAGAGAAAATGGTCATTTAATTTTTCCTTCATATGTTATTATATTCAAGACAGCAATAAAGTAATAAAACCACCCAATTTCATTAGGTGGTTTAAATAAGTGTATATCATCAATGGAGATATTAGGTTGCACGAGTGTCATCACCAGGCTCTTTTAATGGCCTCCCATTACTAAAGGGCTGAGTGTTTTGTGCTGGGTGCGTAGCCTAAGCTCCGTTTAATTTCAGTGGACACGTGGTCTCCATCTGTGTGTCTGGGATACTTCCTATTGATTGCTTCAAAAAGGAACATTTCCCACACACGTTCTTCTGAGCTGTCAGAAACAGTCCTATAATTTATTGATCTGACCTGATCATGTTAAATGGGTTCAGCTCCCACCAAAGCAGTTTTAATAAAAGCTGGATAGGGCACAAGAGAAAATGTGCATGGAAGGCTCCTGAAATAAGGTGTGGAAGTAAAATGCTTCTGGCAATGTGTTCACACAGTTGCAAGCAAAAAGGACAGCACCTCTTAATGAAGTAGTGTTTGGAGTTGAGTTTCAGTAAGACTGTATGAACACTCTTGGCCCACTCTAGAGGCAAAGTAACATGTAGGAACAAGCAGCATATTCTCCTGTGGCTCAGCAAAGTTGAGGTGACTTGTTGAACTGAGCTAACTGGTACATTTGCAAAGATGCAAATGTTTCTAGACATTGACATTTGGCTGGATGCAGGGTAACTGTGCTTTGTGATTATGTATCTAACACTTAGAACTGACTTACTACTTTCTACAGTAAAAACACACATGGCAAGAAATTCACCCTGATGGGGAAGTTTGCAGCAGGCTGTAAGTGCTCTGCATAGTGGTTCTTTGTACATGGAGTGAAGTCTCATTTTAAGGCATTTGTTACAACATCTCTGTAACAAATGGAAAAGGTAATGTCTTGGTGGAGGACTGAATAGAGTGAGGATTTTCTAAAACCGTAAAGATTTATTTAGGAATTGAGACATATACATTACATATTCTCTTGATATATTTTGTCTGTACAGCTATGCAGTACAATATGTCTGTGCCACGGTAATATCCATGTCTAATTACTTAATATTTTCCTTGGGACCATTATACTATTAATTTCTTTCCTGACAAGTATGGAGCCTTGGGCATCAGTCTGGTATACCTGTCTGTTCAATTCTCAGTGCAATTTTGGAACGGTGCTTTGCTGTCTTTTAATTCAGTCCAGATTCAACTTGATCAAATTAAGTGTTTGTGAAATTAAATTTTGCTTCCATATTTCAAAGAGGCTATAGACTCAATGTAAACTTGGTGCCTTCTCTGACTTAGCTTTGGTGAAGTTACTCCATGATTACATTGAAGTGACGCAGCCTCAGGTAGGAAGTGGATATTTTATGCACTCTGATAGTAGCAAAAATCCTCAGGCCTAGGAAAGCAGTAAAGAAGATACTAAGGTGTAGAAAACACACGTAGACTGAAGTAAGCAGTGTGAGAGTCAGTGGTCTTAAGTTTTATTTGGAAATCTTCCTTGGCCAGAGGTCCTTCTCAGGAGCCACAAACTGACTGGCAGCAACTACAGCCCTGAGGAAAACTAACTAGCAAAGTCTTATCTTCCCATTCTTGGAGACAAGATATGGTCAGGGAGGCTGTCTCCAGGAAAATCATAAATAATAATGCCAGATGGAGGGTGAGAATTCCAAGCTCAGAAGACCAAGAAAAATCAAAGATGGCAGCATTGCGTGCATGGGGGGAAGCTACTGGATGAAAAATTATAAAATCAGAGAATCATAGAATCGTTAGGGTTGGAAGGGACCTTAAAGACCATCTAGTTCCAACCCTTCTGCCATGGGAGGGGACATCCCACTAGATCAGGCTGCCCAAGGCGTTATGTCAGCAAGGAGCACCCTCTGCCCTGGATTCCCTCTGCTCTGCAGCAATTGCTTGCCAAGGACTTTTGGGAAGCAAAGCGGCACTCAAATGTGCTAAAACTCTGCTGTTTGAGAATAAATCCGTCATGTTTTGCACCACATGGTGCTAAGGAAAGTTTGTGTGTGGAGATATTGAAACACCAAAAAAAGTAAACAAAAGCTCTGAGCAACCTTGGTGCCACCTGAGCTCTGCTCTTGCATTCACTTGGCAGCACCGAGCACCATAGAATGTGACCATGTGCTCAAATTCGCCCCCATGAAGTTAGTCACTTTAGGTTTGGCAGGAGCTGGGGAAATAGGTGTGGATAAATGAAAGAGTTTGCTTATTCTGGATCATGAAGTTGCTGACTTTGAGAGGAAAGTCCCAAATTGCTTTATATATCTTACCGAAGTGCCTAGTAGACTGATTAGTGGTTTGGTTGCCCAATATGGACCATCTGTAATTAAAGCAAAGATAGAGACAGACATCTTCGAATAGCAAATGTGTCCTCTGCACCTCACTGTTTTTATCAACCACAGAGAAAGCCTGAGATTATTACTATATTAGTGCAGACACCTCTCTGTGGATCAAAACCAGGTTAGAAATATGGAAAAAGTCTTTATCAACATCTGAGATATGCTGTTGAGACAGGTTTGGACTTTTGAGGTCTATAGAGAGTTGCTTTCAGGAATCATGTGTAACACAAAATGCAAAGTTGTTGAATTTAATAACTTACTGGCAGATATATTTACATTCTAAGCATTAGATTTATTTTTATTAATTAGTTCTCCCTATTGGCCCACAAGGAGATGATTGTCACTTTTATAGAGACATCAGTAAAAAATCTGCACATAACTAGTCAACATGATCAGAATTGACAGGCAGTGGTTGGGAGGTGCAGTCCTGTGATTATATTAGAGATAATCTGAGCCTGAATTATTGTAATTTTTTTCTATATGAATAGTTCATGAATATGATACTAATATTTGCTCTGTGATCTCATGGCAGAATTATTGTTCCTTCATTCTAGCAGCATTGCCAGTGTGCTCAGTTCTGTATATAGATGAAGCAGCACGTTGCTCTGGTCACTGAAAGTAACGTGAATTTTGAACACAGTCCACATTTTAAACACCCAAATTTGGTTTCAAAAAAGAGCTGCAGATTTGCTGTCAACAAACTTTCACGCTACTGTAGTTCAGCTGTTGAATATTCACAGAAAGTGACTGTGGTCAAGTCCAAATTAATTATTTAATCTAAATGAATGGAAAAGACTGTTTTCACTCCTTCCCCTGCCCTGCACATTCATGAATTCTGCATTTAAGCAACACACTCCCTCATCTACCTAATTTCCACTGAGTTTTAGATATGCACTCATGTTGAACAACTACTTTACATATGTTTTTCTTGAACAAGGGAGTAAAGCCTTGGCCCAAGAGCTGGGGAGGGTGCAGTCTGGGTGGAATTCCCAAAGTTTTCCTGCTGACAAATTTAGTACGCGGTCAGGATTGTGTTCACTTCATTGCCAACAGAAAGAGATGAACTCCTCAGACACAGGTACGTCACTTAACAGAGCAACTTCTGCATCTTGCTGCACCTACAGAAGGGGTTGAAGGAACTGGCTGAGAATCAACACCTGATTCACAAGGAAACTTAGTTTATGTGGATGAAGCCCACTCTACGTTCCTTTAGCACTCAAAGCAGAATAGGCTGTAAGCAGTATTCCAGCTCGAGCCCAGTTTGGATTGAAAGGCTATTTTTTCTGTTCAATTACATAATGAGAAAATACCAAAGTTGTAATGCTTATGTCTTACACTACCATTTCTGACTTCCGAAAGGGGTTTATTTTAAAAATCGTTGCTTATTCATGAAGCTTTTCATAGAAATGTACTATTTTATTTACCTGAGTTAAGTTCTGGATTCTGCCCAGGTTCTTCTCTTCAGCCTTGCTAACAGAGGGTTTCTGTCTGTTCCTACAATCCACCTGTGTTCTGCTCAGAGAAACGCCTTCCCAGAGCAAGCCCTGTGTTTGTGGAAGATCTTGCCTTTGGAATAGGGGCCCGTGATTTCTCATGGTCAGAATCAGTGATTAAGAGGGCATCTACTTCAGACCCACCTGTGGAAACAAACAATGCTGCAGCTGCAGGTTTGCTACTTGAAATGAAACATTGCACTCTCCAGGTTTATGGTGGAAGACAGGATAGTCATGATAACGCTTGGGGAATGTAGTTTCTTCTGTACAAGGAGTTCAAAATGCATTCTGAGTCCTCACTTACTAAACACATTCATGAGAAATGCACATGGGGAAATATCATGAATCTGCCCGTATCATGGGTACAGGGAAATCAAAGTTTTAAAGTTATATACGTGATTAAGCTGAAATCCCTCTCATACAGCCCTAGATACCTAAAGTCCTAGAGTTTCTGATCTGATTTTGATCTTATCTAGTATATTTTTTTATGTCCTTCTAAGGATAAAATTATTTACCACCTGAAGCTACCCATTTACCTCCAATTATCATTTGCTCAGGCTTGCACCTTTATTTTTCACACGCCCTGAAAATTTTCCCAATGGAGATACAACACTTTATAATGCCTGTTAGTTAGAGTCTGGGAACACTAAGTCAGCTTCATGCCAAATAAAGATCCATGGCTGGCTTGTTGATTTCTGCCTTGTCCATTATGCACATGCTTTCATCACAACCACAGTGCTCATTCAATGGTATTTGTAGCCTCAGTAGACTACTACCCTTGAGATAGTTTAGGTTCTGGGGTATTTTAAGGCTCCTATTCCCCTTTGTCTATGAAACAGAGAGATACACCAACAAGAAAAAAGTGTGGGCTTGCAACATGGGTTGTTACAGGAGTCCTTGTTTTCTATTTTTAACCTCCAAGGTTGCTCTGACTGCCCATGTTTGCTGTGTGTCTGTGATTTTCAGTCACTGTGTGACACAGCATTGCAGTAAGGTTCAGATAATGAGCTTTGTTAGGAAAATCAGTTTTGTATTTTTTGCAGTTTATCGAATGTGTGGTTTATTAATGAGTAGGTACACTACATGGAGAACACACAGTGTCTTCCATTTGGGCTTACTGAAGGCTTTAATTGTATATTTTGCTTTTACCACACTGGACATCATAAGCACATCCAAATGACAAATAAAAGTTAACCTTTCCTATATTTCAAAGACCTGATGAAACAATTGAGCTGGGAAAAAAAGAGCTTTTTTTGGTGACAATTAGTTCTTGTCTAATGTTTATATTAGGATTTTGCACCACCTCTTCTAGGATCTGAATTAGCTGATTCAAGATGAAATCAGTGAATACATGTATTTTGACTCAGGCTAACTGGTAAAGTCCAGTGAGCCATAACAGGGCTGTGTTTTATTAAGTACTTTTAATATATGTGGTTTCACTAACCTGGTTTTATAGCAAGTGAAGACAAATCTAGCCTGAGAATGTTCTCCCTGTGTCATAAAGTCGAGAGTCAAGGGGCAAGGGGATGCCCTGTTTGGAGGAAAACATCTTTATTTTCTTTGGGTGGCAAATACAAAAATATAAACCATCTTCTCAGAGGAAAGGCAGAATGTAGGGCTGCAAGCAAGTTCCAGGATTAGCCCTGTTCAAAATCAGGGCTTAATGGATGAACTGGTGAAAAATAAGTACTCCCTAGCTCATGCATCTAGGCAAAATAATAAAAGGACAGAAATAATTAGTAAAAGGTATTAACCGTGGAAAATGGCTAAGTTGCATACTGAAGGTCTGAGTGTGAATACTTTGTTAATCTGCTTTGAGATGCACTTCAGGGTTGGGCTGAACCACACAGAGACCCAAAGATGTCCACAATGTTGGAACAGCTGCATCTTAACTCTTATTCTTACGTTTACTTGAATAAATATCACCAGGGCTGAGACCTATCATAAAGGGCTTTAGAAAGCTGACAAAGTAACAAAGACACCTCACAAAATAGCTCTCAGGCTGAATGCCAGGCTAATATTCTCTAATCCTAAAGAACTTTTCAAACAAACATATCCCCACAGAGGTCTGTTTACTCAACAACTGGCATTTAAAATAGGTATATTACCAAGATCCAGCATTCTATGACTCTGTTTATATTCCAAAAATCAATATCACAAGAAGAGGAAAGAGTCTTTGGCTGCTATTATCCTTGTGACTTTACAATTCCTTCTCTCTCCATTCCCTCCTGAGATGTCTGTGAAAAGCTAGGAATGAATAATGTCTTAATTGTCCATGTATACTTAACTGCTAATATAAATACATACTTAGAATGAAGACTTCAGGCTACAGAATGTCTTATTATTTAAGAACTATAATTATTAACTAAGCAAGTAAATTAAATAAGATTTGCTTGGATTCTCAAACTTAAGATGGTATCAGATTGTTAATAGGAATAAATTAAATTTTACTTTGGTTTTAGTTTATCTCTTCCCTCTGATTCTCAGTGTGCTTGGTAAATGGAAAAGAAAGATCATGAAAGTAAAATAAATAAATACTATATTTCATCATATGACCTCTGAATCCTGGAAAGCAAAGCAGTAAGTCCATACATAAGTGTTAAGAGAAATAACTGAGTCACTCTTTCTTCTTTTCACTTTCCAGCCGATGGTCAAGAGTTCATCTCACACAGTTTTAGGCATTTGAAAATTTGGCTTTGAGTCTACACTTGTCTACCTCTTTCTCTTTTGGCAGGACACAATATCTCAGTGAGCCAGGGTGCACAAGACAGAGCAGTGTCCCAGTGTTGTGTCCCAGGAACCCCCAGGGGACTTTGGCTCCTGATTCCTGCCATACATTTGCCTTAGCTCCACAAAACCTGCTGTAGTCACAGGGAGCTGAACATGTATTTGTGTCTGATGGTCAGCACCAACAAGGCATCTGTATGCATCTTCTGATCTTCTTAGCACAGTCCTGTGGATAGTATCATTGCCATGTCCGTGAGGCAACACTGCTGTTGCTGATGTCCCACCAAGCCATGTGCCAGCAAGAACTCTTCTGCACCTCTTCCCAGCTTCCTCTCCCTTGGAAAGTATACAGATGCAAGCTGATCAGCAATCATGTGGTCTACTTCAGACTTCCAGAACATGGTTTTTCTCCAGTGTGAAAAGTGTATTTATGGGGACTTTGTTTTGATTTGTCTTACTCCAGGGATGTGTTTGAGCAACAGAACACTTTGCAACCATGCTATCCACTATTATCTATCTCTTCATGGCAGTAGTGTTCAAAGGAACTCACAGAGCTGGAAAGCATCGCCGTCTCTTGTTTTTGGTGAGTTTATGGAAACTGAAGCATGGTGATAACATCATTCAGCTCAAAAAAGACCATTCCCAATACAGTATCAGTTATTCTGTGTAATCCTGCAGAAACCAACAGCACAGTGTAGAAGAAAACCTCTTTACTAGTTCTGAAATTCTGCTGAAAAGCCCTCATTCAACTGATCTGACTGTATGTCGCACAAACTGAATCCACAAAGTAGTTCTATTCCAAATGACAGCCCCACAAAGCCTCTTTTATTGCAGGAAGATCTGGCGTTATGTACGTTTTCATTTAGTTCAAAAGCTAAGTGAAGCCAAAGAAACATTTCCACTGTGTTGAAATGTTGTTACGAGTATGAGATGTCAAGGTAACTCTGTCAGTTTACATGGTCAAGCCCCTGTATGTGTAACCTGACTGCAAGGGAAGAGATCATGCCAGAGATAACTAAGATAAACCAAGGATGTTCTGATGCATTAGATAAAGGGATAAGCTAACAACTTGAGTTGACAGGCAAAAGGCAGCATGGCAACAACGAGTTGGAGTCACTGAGCCCTAAAACTTCAAGTCTTGAGTACAAAGTTTGAAAGGCAGCAAACACATGAAGAACTACAGAACAAACCCATACGTTTTCATTTGCCGAAGTCACTCTCTATGGAGTCTGATGGCCCACAAGGCCATGCTGACAGAGCTGCATACATACAGGCAGATTCATTATGTGAAAAAATATATTTTTCTAGGCTTTCACTTCCAGAAGTGGAAAAGCTGTGTCTGTGGGACCATCAGGAGGTTAACTCCAAGAGCAGCCTAGTGTGGGGAACAAACAACAGTATAAGCCATCTCTTCTTATTCTGTGTGGATGTATGTAATTCTTTGTAACTCAAGATTATGTACACATCTTCATAATATGTTCCTCATAATAATGGGGGCTCTGTGGCTGCTGGTATCATGGGGGGATGAAAAAATTGCAAAAGTGTTGTCCCTTCATGTTGTTCCAAGATGATGTTCCAAAAATCTTACAGGAGAGTGAGTTCTGTTGTGTCTCATAGTTTCAAAGAGTCTGAAGTGAGGTTTTGATCTTCATTGTATGGATTAGAAGATTTCCCTGTAAATAAACAGTTCTTTGAAGACAGCATCCTCTCAGTTCAATTTATACACCCAATGTATGCTGAGGGTGGGCCTGACTTCTCCTCTGGCAAGATTAGACTTCCTCTCAAAATTAAATGTTGATGGGATAATTTCTTGCAGATACAGACTGTCCAGTGCAAGGATTTAGCAAGTGAAATAATGCAAAGGACCTGGCACAAGTACAGAAGATAGAAGCCCTCAAGTCTCCACCCACCTTGTCCTCTGTCCCAGTGCAGCAGTGGATACATTAATGCTGGTTGTTTTTCTTAAAACTTCCTTTACATTGGTAAAAAATTTAAAAAGTAAAATAGCAAGTGAATATGCTGTGAAAATTCAAAGCTTCCTTGATACAAAAAAATTTACAGGGTGGAAGTCAGATGCAGTTTTGTCTATGATGTTCTAATGTAAACATAATTTCAAAAATCACAGACTAGAAGATGAAAGATTTAGTAAGGAAAAAAAACCACTTTTTAATCATTTTCTTCAGTGGTAATGAAAGGGAGAAGAATAGTATATGAGTAACAAGTAATTATTTAATTGAAATCAGTAATATTCCCTAGAATGATACCAACCCAATATTTAATTGAAAATAAATTACTTTTATTTTTAAAATTTGTTTGAAACTTTGTGTTTTAAGTTTTATCATTAAAAACCCTAATTTTTAAATAACACTTAAGGAAAAATATGCACAACATCCTTCATGCAAGTAAAGAATATGAACATACTATCATGTTCTTTGAAGCATCCAGTCACTTGGAGTTTGCTGTTGTTAATATTTGGTTTTGTGCCATGGTGCCACACCAAAATCCTGCCTTAGATGTACACAACTACCCCCAAGCCTGCCTTGAGACAGGTTATACCATCCTCTCAGAATATCCCTGCACAGGTAGTGCAGATGTACCTAAAGATACTGATGGGGATGCAGTGGCAGGCAGCTGAAGCAAAGCTACAAAGCCTGTTTCATCCATCAGGGGTTTTGCTGGCAGCTGCTGGCGTGCAGCTCTTCTGCTATCACTGTAAGCAGGGAGCGATACCCCCCTGCCACACTTCATCCTGCTTTTTCAGGCACAGCTGAACAGAGTTGGCAATGTAATTTGTCCAAGGCCACCCAGAATGAGCACAGAACTTGGAATAGGATCCATGTCTCCTCACTCCCAAGATCAGGGGAGGAGGGGTCTGGCTTATTTTTTATAGAACAAGACCTTTCTTCCTGTAGGTTGCCGAGTACCCTGGCACCGGCCACAGCGAACACTTCTGGCTTTGGCTCTATACAAGAATGAACTGGGCACAATTTCCAAGCAATCCAAGGGCCGTCTGCTGGGACACAGGGAGAAATGCTTCCAATCCAAACAAAGTAGGGAAAGCATTATGCAAAGTTGCTTCTCCACCTCCTTCCTTCCCACTCATTCTCTTTGCATCATGTTGACAGGGGATGTTTCTCCTGGCTGTGGCCTGGCTGCTGGTACACCCTCTGCAGGGGCTTCTGCAGCCCCCAGGGGTAGAAGCTCTGTTTCATAGAAAGGTTCAGGATTTCATAAACTGCCTTCATTTCACATGGGCATGAAACCCAGCTTTCTCTTAAATTTTCCATAAAAGAAACTCCACCTCATTCAAATAAATAAATAAATAGACAGATAGATAAATAAGTATTTTCTGCAATAATTCTAAATTATTTGTTTCAAGATTATTGATATGTTTTTCTTTTAGATACTGAGAGTTTCTAAAAGCTCTGTCTGTGGCTGAAAGAGTTGAAGCTGTGCAACATTCATCTACCTACCCCAGTACTTCTCTATCAGCCATGTGGTAAAGATGCCATGGACAACTTCATGACAAAAGGAAGAGAAAATTTTAATCCAAAGTTACATCAAGAAGAAAACCCAAATCAAATTTAATTTCAAAACATCAAATTAGCACATTTTGACACTCTCAGATCTTATCTTCTCTTTCTCATATCACTGTGCAAAATTTTTAAGCTGAGGTGAAACTGAAATCTCTGAGAGAAAAGACATCCATCAAAGCTTTTCCAAGTACCTCCAAAGGAGATGTTTAATTTACTAAAGAAATACTTTTTCTAATGGATTAAATACTATTATCTTGATTTGTAAAACACAGTTCTGCAGAGGTGGACTAGAGAAAAGGGATTACTCCAGGTTCATACTTCCCTGAATCTGATCTATTGTAGTTTTGCCACTTGTTCTATTGTATTTAGTGATGTCCCTTGGCACAGCTGGTTTTTCCTGTGAGAAAACAGCAGAAACACTTTTTGCAAGATCCTTTTTATGGCAGATGGCACCAAGCTAACCAAAAAATACCTGTGCAATGTAGCTCACCCCTTAGCAGTACTGCAGTTACACTTGGCAGAGCACAACCAGAGATTTTACTCTGATTTTTTAATGTTGGGTTTTTTTGGAAGTCAGACACCATGAATGACTAGGAATACCAGGGACTTGAGATGTATAGAAGATATTTGACTTTTTGTAAGAGCTGTGAAACTGGTCTCAAAAATCAGTCCCTCCTCCAGGGTTTGAAAACTGGCATTGAAAAGAGCAGACCACTGTAAATTATTAGCCACTTCTAGAAACCTCACCCAGTTCTGCAGAAAATGGGAAAACCTTCTATTGGAAGTTAAAAGAACAATTCAAAAGTGGTTTTAAGAGCTACTGCGTGTCCCTGCTGTACTAAGTTATTTAACCTGAGACTAAGTTTCTTCCCAAGCTTCTAACCCAATATGGCATGTTTTCTCTGCTGGAGATTCAATTCTTGTACATCATGTAGTAAATATAAAAAAAGAGGTTTACAGCCCAGTGAATAGAGAAATCTCTTTCCAGGTCAATGCAAGAAATTATGGAGTATTGGAAAGCCCTAGTTTTATCTACTGCCAAAGGACGGATTAAGCTACAATGATTCCCAGGCCCAGGGTCTTTTTTTTCCTTTGCTTCTGCCTTCTTTGAGTGCAAATTGACAGAGACGAGTTCTCACTCCAAACAGCTGTCTGTTATTTGAATGGAGTCAGTTCCTAATCCCACACATGACTGCCATCAGAGGCTGCTGTAGTGGAAATGTTTCTAGTATCAAAACAAAGCCTCTGGCACAAAGATCTGTTTGAGAGGGCTCTGTGCATAACCTCTGCTTTCAAATACTATCTTTTCTCCGAAGGCACCGCTCTGCTGGCTACCAAACTAGTCATTAGCCATTTAATTAAGAAAAGATGCACTCTATTTTGCATAATTATAAAGAAGGCAAATCAATATGCAAGGCCCAAATGAAAATCAGTTGTTGGAATACTTCTATTTATTTTTTTCTTTTAATGTGTGTTTTCCCTCCCCCGATTTTCATTTGGAAATCAGAGCTTCAAGTGAAGTGGGCTGAAATAATGAATGAGATTGTTCTGAGAATTGTACTTCCCAAAGATCAATTACTGGAAATGCTCATACCAACCATTAATACTAAAATGTCTAGAACTTTAGGCAGAATAAACATTCCAGGTATTTCTCTAGTTACTTGCCAATCCATACTTGTTTTTCAAGAACACAAAAGGTCATGAACTGCTGATCTACATAACGTCTAATTCCAAATATTGTCATCTTTCCTTGCCTCAGAGTAAGGAGAAATATCCCAATAGGTGCAGTAATGCCACCCAGTTCAGGATATCATAGAAGAGCTGAGTTTTCTTGCTATCTCCATTGACAATTTCCTTCCTGAATTTTGGCAGAGGACCTCCTCCACTTACCTCATTCTCTATATGTAAGATCATGACAGCAACCCTTCTGTTGTTAAAAAGGCCTGGCAGGAACTGCTTCAGACTATGTGTTTGTACAGCAGCGAGGATGCCGCGTCTCGTCTTGTCCATGCTTATACCAAGAAGATTTGTCACTGAATTCCAAACATACAGAAGGAGACTGACCTTTCATTAGTGCCGCAGAGGACCTGCATGGCATGTTTCTGAATAGATCCTGAAACCAGCACTAAACTGGTCAAGATTAAATATCCAAATCTGCACATTTTTCGTTAGGAGAAGGGATTAAACTTATTTCTTCACACCACAGAGCAAGGTTCAGGGAACTCAAAATACTTGCTAAGAACTTTGCAGAGTCTCCAGATCAGGATTAGGGACAAGTATGTGTGTGGGTTCCAAATATGAGGCTGACATTTCTGCTAGAAATCACAGAAACAGGAAATGCATCTTTCACTGTCAGAACAACTCGAATGGGCTTCGGTGCCTTCATCTTCCTCAGAACATCCTTCATACTGAAATACAGCAGTGAGTACCATCTGTTGCTTTGGTTCAGAGTGGATCAGGAAGATCTCTATAGCCTTTCTCTGCTCTGTTTCAGCTGTGATGCTTGAAAGTTCAAGAAGATGTAGAGCCAAATGGCCAAATGGCAGGGAATAAATTCTGTGGAGAGATATCCAGATTTTTTTTTTTTTTTGTGGGGTAGGGAAGGAGGTTATCTAGTTTTGGGGGTGTTATTTCTTTTTATGAATGGCTTCTTCTCTGGATGACAGAATGTTAGGAATAAAAAGGATTGCTTCCCACATATTCTGGATCCTTCAGAGCACAGCCAGGCAAGGTGAAATGGGATGCAGCAACCAGCTCCAGAGAGACACACTACTGACAGCAAGGTGCTGAGCTCTAGGAATGCCTCAGTTTGCATGGGCAACTGAAACTGGGTGGTGGGTTCCCCAGGACAGCCCACAAAGCTTCATGTCATCTCTGCCGTACCAGAGGCTGAGGAAAGGACAAGAAAATGAAATTTTGATCTACTAGCCTAGTGTTGTACTGAGGTGCTGTGAGAACAGAAGGATATGAAGTTGGTATCATTTTCAGGGATGGAAGGGTTTGGGATAGGAGCAGTATCACAGTGAAGGAGGCAAGCAACTACGCTGAAGACAGACACTGCAAGGGAAAAGAGACCTGTGACAAGAATGTCGTACATGAATTGGCAAAACATGCACATTGGGAAGTGCTGGAGCTTGATGAGCTTTGACAGCACTAGCACAGCCCCTACAAAGGCACGTTGAGCGCTTTAGGTAATGAAAAGCTCAGTGCCGAAGCATGTCGCTCTAATTAATTACTGCATTTGGCACAGTAATCCCTCTCAAATTGACTTCATGATCTGTTCAAGAAGCACTGGAAACTTTGATAGGCTTGGCTCACCCTTTCTGTGGTTGAACTGGGACACTGAGGTGCCTGGCTGGCTCTTCCTGCCTGCCAGGGACAGAAAGCAGTTGGTGCCAGTCATACCACCATGATGAATGGGATGGTCTATTAAAGCAAAGAGCATGAAGAGAAGGCTCAGAGAGGTCAGTCAGCAAAAATGGCGTCCAACAAAGACAGTGGCTCACTGCTGTGGAACACTCTTGATTTAAAAGTGATGTTCCCTGCCTTCCTTCACCACAAACTCTCCGATCTCCTATTCTTCTTCACATGTCCCTGACAGGGGAGCACCAACAACTATAAAAAGGTTTCCATCCAGACTGAAAATCTGCTGTCAGGAGCCCAACAACAGCTAATGAGGAATAGTTTGGATCAGTCCCTTGGGAGGCTCCTGCAGGAGGTGGCAGCTGGATCAGAACCACAGATGTCTCCTGGGGGCTGCTTTTTGTCTGTTGTGGAGGCAAAAGGGAAGCAGTGTGGGGACAGATTTGGATCACAGGATCCAGAGTCTGTCCTTGGCCAAGATATCAATTGCACCAAACCACTGATCTGCAGTGCAAGTTCAAGGAGAAAGCCCCTCAGGGACAGCAGGATGCAGAAGGCAGAAGAGTTAAGGGAGGGATGTCTTCTGCGCAGCTTAAGCTGTGAATTTGTGTAAAGGCAGAGAGGCAATAAACCCAGAAATGTTTGTTTGATTGTAAATTCATTTAGGTGAACTGAAATTCCCCTTTTTAATGCTGAAATAACTGATCATCTTGGAGATAGGACCTATCCTTTTTTTCGAAACTCCCCAATTAACTTCAGTCCAACACTACTAAGAGTTTTGCTTCAGAGCTGGGGAATTTTACTCAGATCTCTGTCCTGTGTGACCTGAGATGGGACCTGAGGGTGGGCCAATGCAAACTGAGAAGTTCCCATCACTTTCTCTGACTCAGATGTTCATCTCTGCTTCCGCTCCAGCATATGGTAGGGACACTGTTTGGCTGCGCACCACCGCACCGGGTGAAAATATCAGCCTGTAGCTTTTTTCTGAAAGGATGTCTATAACCTCATTTCAATGACTTGCAGCATCTGCCCGCAGCTATCTGTCCTGACACGCTAGGAGCAGCAGAAAATGGTAGCACATGGGGAGGAATGAGTGGGATTGCTGGGAAACATGGACATCTCAGGACAACCTCTCCATAAAACATAGCATTTTATAAAACTGTGTATTTTTCTAGCCTAAGGGTATTCCCTCTTTCCTTTGTAAAGTGCAAATAAAACCCTTCTGCTTTTTGACAGATTTTGTCTGGATGGAGGTATTGATGTCTATCAATGGAAGATATTGAATTGCCTCAGATAGGTCACACCATCTCAAAAAGGTTATTGACATGTGTGTTTTCTCACAGTTTAGGACAAGGTGATAATGGTACAAGTTAATTTTGGGGACAAGGTAATGGGCAAGAGTCCTTGGATGGTAATAGAATCTTCAGACTAGCCACTAACACAACTGTAGAAATGGGACATTGTCTCTTATGAATGCTTTTTTAACCAACAGGAGTTTTTTCTTTCCAAGTAAGCTGCAATGTTGACTATGACAGTTTATTTTGGGAGTAGGCTTGGGAGGTTTTAATTTTTTAACATTTTTCAGAATTTTGGGGGAATGTTTTTTCAAAACTGGCAAAAAGGTTTGAAGAAGAAATTTAAATGAAAATGTGCTTTTGAACCTTTCCCCACTTCTTCCTCTAGACAAGACCTACCATAATCTATAGTGTTCCCAGATCAGAAAGTGAATGTCTTTTTGTATCACTTAGAACAGAAAATGGTCAAAGTCTTTTTGCAGAGGCACATAAAAACTGATCTATAGCAGTACTTGGCACTGGTGAGACCGCTCCTTGAATACTGTGTGCAGTTCTGGACCCCTCACCATAATAAGGATGTTGAGGCTCTGGAGCCAGTCCAGAGAAGAGCAACAAAACTGGTGAAGGGGCTCGAGAACAGGCCTTATGAGGAGCGGCTGAGAGAGCTGGGGTTGTTTAGCCTGGAGAAGAGGAGGCTGAGGNGATGATCCGATGGGTCTCTTCCAACCTGGTGATTCTGTGATTCTGTGATTCTGTGAAATCTTAATTTCACCACTGTAAGATATTGAAGAAGCATGCCCTATTCATCCAAGCCATAGACAGAAAGATTAGCTTATATTTTTATTTCCTGCCCAAGCAGCTTTGACAGCCTGTAAACTTCTACGTATTATGTTCAAAATGGTTGTAATTCATACACAGGTCAGTTTGTGGAGCGTAACCCAGGCTAAATCTGCTATTGTTTTGGAGGTTTTTGCCTTTCTTTGGCCTTGCCAGTAACAGAAATGTGGAGATGGAGGGTATAACATGAAATACTTTTAGCAAATGCTTTCATTAATGCACATCCCACAAGCCACAAATGCTACAGGGGACTGTAGCCAGGGGTTGTTTAAATCTCTTTTCTGAGAAACAGCCCCTCTTCGTCATCATCCTGGTCCCTCACAGAAAAATGAAGTGTTAGCGTGGACTGGGAGACACTGTGCTCCTAAGGATATGGGGAGGGAGGAAGATGAAGGACTGGAGATTGCTGCCGGGTCCCTGGATGGTTGTGCATGGAGGAGTGGGAGGACCCCATTCATTTCTGGACATGCAGTATGTGTGCACACAGAGGCACACATATGAGAGGCTGCCAGCAGGGACGTGTGGGAAAGCAGGTTTCTGCTGCAGGATCCTTCAGATAAGGATACTTTCCCCCACAACTATCAATTTGCTTCTCAGCCACAAGCCTCTCCCTTGCTTTCCCTGCTTGGAAACAAAAGGTCCGTTCACATAATGCCAAAGTGCAACTGCATAAAAATGAAAAAAAGCCATCATCTTTCCCTCTTTCCTCTTAGAGTGTCTGAAAGGGCATGTTCAGCACACAAAAAAACTTGCTGACTTTAAACTCTGCTGGAGAAGGCGATTTGAAACCAACAAAAATAATTGTCACTGTGTTTCGCCAGAGTCAATAAAAGCACTAAGGGCCTGGCATTGTCAAACCCAGGAGAAAATAAATTGCTAGTTCGTGAGCAATCCCTTCAGTGTATCTTGAAAAGAAGTTTTCTTTCCTTTTTCCTCAGAAAAGAAAACGGTGGGGAGACAGAGGGAGAGCTGAGAGAGGAGAGCCTGGCAATGCATATTTCATGTTTAATGATATTGTTTTAGCGGTGAGCAATAAACTGTGGGTTCTTGAATGATGGCATAGGAAAGAATAAATAAAAGCATGGCTTACACTGACTGCACGTTGCATAGTAAAGAAGTAAAGTGTCTTATCTGTAGGGACAGGCAAAAAAGTAGTGAAGCAGTAGAGCAATATGATCAATCTTTACCAAAATGCCTATGATTTTGGATGCCCAGCCTGAGATGCAGACGAGGGGCCTGATTTCAGAACGGGAAAGAGCTCAGCACAGCCTCTGAATTGCTAACATGTTTTAGCTCTCAAAAATGAAGATGCCTAGCGCTACAGCTATAAAGGATCAGACTCGTGGGGCTTTGTCTCCATAACCATGCCTCGTTTTACTCCCTAGCTGTGTCAATCCACCTAATAGCATTACCACCCCTCTTTACAAATCTAGCCTCACCTAAAGCCACCAGCCACTTTTGAAAATCAAAGCCAAAACCAGAGTTCTAATATTTTCAAGAGAGCATGAGGGAAAATCACATCCAGGTGATCTTTTATTGAATGTTTTAATAAAATTAAACACAAACCAGGAGAATATAGAGAAAAAAACACAGGCAGAAAATAAACAGTGCTATTTGTGCTTCCTTTTCTGTACTGTTTACCCTTACTGTGGTAGCCTCCTTCTATTTTAGCCTTTCTCGTCTTAACAATGTTAGGTGCATGAAATGAAGGACTTAATCTTTAACACAAAGCAAAGTCCTGGATGATGTCAGACACCCATGCAGACCGTACACATTCATGGTATTTATGGGTTCACCTTTGAATACCCAGCTCAGTGCATGAAAGACGTCTTTAGGAAGGACAGCTCCCCAGTGATATTTACCTGTGTCATCTTTTAATTGCGTTAAGGAAAAAATGCTCAGTCAGTCCAGAGTGATCTAGAGGGCATGGAGTCGGCAGCTAACATAGAGAGTTGAGGAGCTCTGGAGGAAAATTGACAGCACGCAACCGAAGAGGTGGGGTTGGAATGAGGCAGCCAGGGACCACTTTGTCTTTGGAAACATCCCAATGAGTAGAAAGTGCTGGCCAGCAAGCAGGGAAGGGAGATGGGATTATGTGTCACTTTGGTCCCTCTGTCATAAACAAACAGGTGTAGAAATAACATCTTCCCTCTCATTGAACAAGAGGCCTACGTTGCTTTGACAAGCTGGCCACTATTTGCACCCTTGGGGTGGATCTGTTCAGTCTTCTTTTGAAGAAGATTTAACCAAAAAGCAGGTTGTTTTTCCCCTGTTCACATCTGCCATTCCTTGGCTAACAACCCAGCTGAGTTTCACAAAGACAGAATGAGTTTTCATGGAGAAAAGCAAAAGCCTGAACACACAGCTGCTCAGCACTGGAAAATACCCGCTGCTGCATGCAAAGCCTTATACCATGTTTTTAATTAGATGTGACAGCTCAGGGTTCAAGCATGTGAGGAATTCCAGGCTGGATGAAAAGGCACTGGGCAGAGATCAATAGGGATAAGAGGTAGTGATAAGGAGAAGGACCTGCTTAATCTTGTTTTTATCTCTGTTTATTTATCCTCTGTCAGCAGTGCTCTCCTGATCAAACACACAGGCATGTAGAATCCAGCGCGCTTACTCCTTACGACATGACAATAACAACAGAGCCAGTGCTCACATCCCTGTCCACCTTGTCCCTTGGCAAACAAGTTTTCTGCTGGCTGACATGCAGCCATTGCTGCCCATGTTTGCTCTCTGGTGCTCATCATCTTGTCAAGGCACTCAACTCTGTCGTGTCTCCTTTCCCTCCCCTTGCAGCTGATAGCAAGTGTCTCTCCTCTTCCACACCTTCACACTTGACAACTTGCATAGAGGCTGGAGATCAATAAAGCGAGTCCATGAGGTGTTGGAGAATGGAGATACTTGGCTCTTGCTTCCTGCCACCTCAAGGAACCCTGATCTCCTCAAGCTATTTTTACCCCACATCTCATTTTATTTTTTAAGGCGTAGGATCACAATTTGCATAGCCCTTCTGCAAAGGGACTCCACAGACAAGAGGGCAATGATCCAGGAAGCTCAATGGGACAGCAGTGCATGTAAGTCAAGACAGGACTGGACATTCATTCATTAAACCTCCTTGTCACGTTTAAGTGGGGATTTCATCTCTGATTTACACCCTTTCTGACTGCTCTGCTGTATGTCAACTCCAAATATGAGCCCAAATTTACTTCCCTGCTGTTTGGGGTTTCACCAGCCTGTTTAGACAAAGCAGAAGTGCTGGGCAACCTTTTCAGTAGAGAAACTTGTAGGGAAATGTGCCTGGGATTTTCATGAGACGTGGAGTCCAATATTCCTGTCTGTATCAGAGCTCTTTACACTGCCTGAATACACAATCAAACTAAGCCCCAGGGCAGTTGCTTGATTTAGAGCAGTTTAGGGTATAGCTGGATTTTTTGAGAGCACAGATGCTGTGACTTCAGAGGAGAAACTGGTCTCTAAAGTAGAAAATATATGGCAGCTCATACTTAGCCAGATATTCTATGGGCTATTTCCACCCTGGCAGGCTTGTTGAATAAACCTAACTCAAGCAAGACTATTTTAACATATCATTGCATCTATTTCCAGCCTGATTTATCTGCCAAAAGTGTAACATGCTTTGCCTCCCATACAAGGCTTTTCTACTGAAGATTGCACAAGGTGAAATATTTCCAGCACCGCCATAGTCACCAGCAATCCCTACCTGTAAATTAGCAATTTCTGTAAGGCACCAGAAAATATTAACCATCATAACTGCTACCTCATCATAGATTTATCTTCCAGTCTAGGTCAATGTAAAGGGAAGATGTTGATGGTGTATTTAAGCACTTACATTGGCAATGACACTACTGAGAAGTAAATGCAGCAACTTCAGAAACGCAGATTTATTTCTTTCTAAACTTAGATATTTCATTCAGGGCAGCCTGATCTAGTGAGATGTCCCAGCCCATGGCAGGGGGTTTGGAACTAGGTGATCCTTAAGGTCCCTTCCAACCCAAACTATTCTATGATTCATTGAAACACATATTGTAGTTAGTTTACATTGTTGTTGTAGTCTGTTAAAGTTACCCAGAAAGCAAGCTGGTCTGTCTTGCATCTTCTGCTGCTGCCTCATTCTTTCTGTTGCTTAAGGAGGACACCTTGAGTGATAGTGTCCCTTGCTTAAATAACTGCACTTGTAACAGATGACACTTTTACAAATGACTCATTAACCCCCTCAGCACCTTTGAGATGCACAAAGGCCACACAGGTGTCCTATACCGAAAAATAAATGCTCTTTGCTTTACACAGTCCCCAGCATCTATCAGGAACAGAGGGTGTCTGAGATGGGACAGCTGGGATGTTGTTGTTTATCCGTCCAAGATGAGTTTAGAAAATATGTCAGCATCACTAGCCAACAAACAGCAGCCTGTTTGAGCAACAAAAATCTCCAAAGATTACTTTTATAGATTAGGCTTGCAGTTGACCCATCTGTAACTATTGTGTTGCTATCCAGGATGTGTCTGCTCTATTAGCACAACTACTGCACTGCAAACTCCACCACTTGCCCTCATCTTCCTCTTATGAAAGCAAAAGACCATGGGGCAGGTTAGGTCTCTCTACGTGTCTCCTCACGTAGGTCCTGCACACAAAGTCATACTGCCTCTAACTGCAGCCCTTCCAGAAAAGCTCATTAAGCATTAAGGTAAGCCACTCTCTGCAGGGTCACTGCTGCTTGATGGGAGGAACGTGTCAAGGCTTGGCTCTAGACCAGCTCCTGCATCAACTGCAGGCAGATTGCAAATCCTCATCCCCTTTGTGGGCCCAGAGACAAACTGCTACAGCAGTCTCCTGAGGTTAGCTCAGTAAGAACTTACTTAAGAAGAATATATGAAAAAAAAAAAGATGCCTGGGACTTGTGCGTCTCTAGAAGGAGATTAAAACTTCCTTGTTTGACATACCTTCAAAGATTCTCCAAGTGATGGGAGGTAAAAATCCTCAAATTACCAATTGTTTTTCACCTATGCATCCAGTTTCTTGTTAACAGGCTTTCATTTTTTTATGATGTGTTCGCACCAGGAAGAAAAACCTGTGTGTCCCCTTCAAATCCTTCTCTAACCCTCACCCTTATCATGACCCTTGTCATGACCCATGCAACTATCAGGGAACTGTTGACCACTCTTTATCATATCAGTCATAGTTATCTTAATACCAACTTGCTTCTCTTTGTCTAATTAGCTATCTCCATTCTCCTGCAGGTAGGCACAAGAATACGATTGTTTAGATACTGCCCTGACACAGATAGCAATTACTGGTTTAAGTGTGTTTGGAGCTTGCAGGGGCTGCAGCCATAAACAGGGTGAGAACTATCATTCCAACCTGATGAGCTACCTGGGATCCGGATGCACTTGATAGGAGCTGGGGAATTATGACTGGGACTATCCCTCACCAAGCTACCCTTCCTTTCATTGGAAAAAAATCAGATTAATTATTTTTTAGTATTATTTCACTCTGATTAGAACCAGACATGGCATTGATCCCCAGCACACAGGATGAGATCTACTCTGTATCTGCCTGCAGTCTGAGGATACTTTCATCCAGAATCATGAGTTAAAAACCAGAGAGGCAAATTGTGAAATATGGATCCGTGTTCAGATTCAGAGCCCAAACTCTGAGTATATTCAGATCCAAAATATACAGAATAGGAAATTATATTGCTTTTGCTATTTCCAAAATCAAGAGAAACCAGAAAATAAAAAGGACAGTTGAAATGAAGGAAAGGAAAATTAAAAAAATGAGGGTGGGGAAATCCTTACTACATTCTGAAGAAGGAAAGGCAAAGTACTTTACTAAATGCTAATGATGTAAATTTTTGTCTGAACCTTTATTTTGAATTTCTCTTCTTTATTTTTCCATTGTTCAATTAAGCTATCTCTCAGTCTGCTACAGAAATATATCTTCTTACTATTCTGTAAATTTAAGGTGCCACAAGCAATTCCTACCAACTATTTCTGGTCTAACTGGTAACCACAATCTGGGCCCCTGTTAGCATTTTCTCCTCTCTGTGTCTTCATCCATGGCTAACACCTATGAATGTGTCAAGCAAGAGAAGTGTGGACTCTTACCCTCATACACTAGCACTTCTTGTCCCAGACACTCCATGGCCAGTTCTATTTTCTGATCTGGCCTAATTTCTGATGTCTTGGCCAGTCTGGAGCAGGCAACAGCCTTTCATCACAGGCAAGTGATGGTACAATATTTTCAGAACAGAACAGGCAAGGGTGTACATGACCATCTCTCCCATGGAACTACTGCCAAACTGGGACTAAGGAGGTCTTTTGAGAAGTGTGTTTGTATTACTAATAAGCCTTTAGAAGAAAGGATTATTCTGTCCCATTTCTTCTGCTGAATTCTGCCTGCCTTGCATTGCACAGGCTTGATGAGCATGGAGGCAGGGTGTTTGATTTTCATCCAGTTGCACAAGAGCACCTGCAGGCAGGAGGAGCCTATAACTCTGCAGCTGCATATGGGTTTTGGAGAACTCATTTCCTTGTTTTCCTGAGAGGTCATGCTCTTTTTGCTGCTCACCTGTGTAAATGGAGGAAGGGATTTTGTTGGTTTGGGGTTTTTAGAGATTATTCTGCTAGCCCGATGCCCTCAATGAACACAGTTTTATCGACTAGTTCCTGAGAATCAGACCTGCTGATTGCCCATCAGGACTGAATTCACCTGCATCTATCAAAATGCTTCCACTCACAGTCATGATTTCCACACTGGAAAGTGAGCATCCATGTTCACACTTATGTGGTTGGACCATAGATGCTCCCATATGGGAGTAATGAGCAGTTGATGCATGAACCTGGTTTCTTCATTTTAACACTCACCAGAAGAATCCTAAAGCAAGTGTACTTATATTAATATGCTGAAGTTTCTCCAGGATAAAGGAGAGCTGAAAGTATGAACTTTCATTTGTAGACTTATGTGGGTGCTCTGAAGATTGTTTCTACTGTAAAACATCTCAAATTAAACTGGTCTGGAATTTAGGAGACCTGATTCTTCAGTTGCTACTGTCTTCCCACCATATACATCTAGGACTGTTCCTCCAAGACAGGTTCCCCCAAGTCCAGCTCCTAGACTTGACAAGTACACTGCCTGGTGCTTCTTGGACAGGAAAAGTGACCCTATGGCAGAAATCTCTTATAAGGAGGGGTATCAATGTTATTTTAAGATGTGACATATCTTACTGAGCATGGTTCATATGCTGTCACATAGGCTTTTTTAAAAGATGCTCCAGATCTGTCTTTGAACCATAAATTAAGCCAAGGATGTGTAACTAGCTCATTAGGCATAGGAATTTCTAATGCAGACATCTAAGGGAAAATAAGATTCTTCTCCTCCTAAGCCCATGACTGTTACTCTGATTAAATATCTGATGATATTCAGATTTTAAATTCCCAAGGTAGTGTTTGTAGGTGTGTTCTGTATCTAATTAGCATCAGCACCCGACAGGGATCAGATATTTATAGCAGGATGCTACAAACACATTACAGATTATATAAAGAAGGATTAAATGTGTTGTTCATTTTACTGTGTTCTTTTTAAATTTCTTACTTTATTTTGAGGTAGCTTTATGGTCAGTGAACTACCTTTGTTTTCTCTTGTCCCGTCACTGAAGCTGAAGGTAGTTCTTGAAATTACTGAAATTGAGGGGCCAGACTACCCAGACATGTAAACTGGGCATAGCACTCTGATAGCAGTGGTGCCTCAGCAAGCAGACTGATCTTGATGAAGTGAACTGAAACAGGGTGAGTTTAAGAACTTTACAATAAAGATAAGGAAGGATCTGCACATTATTCAATAAATCTCAAATGCCTGTGATCCAGATGGTCCCTTTGCTCTTTTACGGATGTGCTATCATTAACAGAGATGTGTAGCCCATCAGTAAATCAACCTAAATACTTTGTTATAATAGTCCTCATTACAGAACATTGATAGATTAACTGTGCTCCATTTCAGTTTATGAGCGAAGCTCTTTGCTCTCCTTGGCAGTGTGATTAATGTGAGGTTCACATACTTAACATTAGAGACCAGTATTTATGGCCTTAAAAACATCAAGAAAAAAAGCAAAATGTCTGCTGTGACAGCATATATAGTACAAGTGTCAAATCTTATCAAGGATCCCCTCATCCATTATAGCTTCAAGAGGTGCTATCATTTACCAGCCTGACCTGGCAGACCTCGGGCCTCATTGTAACATTCTTTGTATGGTAATCCAGTTACAAGCAAAATGTAGGATAAGTGAGATGTAGCTTAATACTCAGTAAAATCATTACTGGGAAAGAAATCATCAGCAAGCCAGCTGAAATCATTCTTCTCCAAGGAGGAAGGATGGAGTCAAACTTAGCCAAATGAAGTGATTTTCTCACTTCTTTGCTGTAAAAATTCTGAGTAGTGGTGCCACTACTGTTGGGTGGATGGTGTAGATTTAGGGGAGGACCATAGGGTAGGGTTTAGGCATGGTCCAAGTCAAACAGTTACACCAAGCTTTCCAATGATTAGAGTTGGTTTTAGTGATGTTGTTCTTTATCCAAGTGGGTTGAAACTTAGCAGGGGCTTGTGAAAGAGTTACAATGGGTTTACCTGCAATGCAGCTTGAAATTGTGAGGCAGCAAACCCCCCATTTATGATGAACTGAAGGATTTTGTGGGCCTCAGAATGCAAAATCCTGGTTGAGGGAAAGAGATCTAATAATCTCAAGTTTGGACATCCTGTAACAAAGTCAGTTTTCTCAAAATGACCTGGATTACCCTCCACCTCCCACACATCAGGGAAGTGCCTGTAATAGGCACAATAGTCTCGAGAAGCAACACTGCTCAGTGGTTGCCATCACAACATGTTTCACAGATGAGCTCAGAGACAATTTGACAGGGTTGATTTATTAATATGTCCCTGTAATACGACAGGTGTTACCTAGTGACTAATACTGACCCTATTCAAGATAACAGTGAAGCACTCAGAGGCTCTTATATGTGCACATAATCACAGAAACAGCTTGCTATTATTGACTTCAAGGAGACACCAACATGCAGTCAGTGCCACGCAATATGCTTGAGTACTTTCATGAATCAGGGCCATCATTTGATTAAACTACTTGTATTTGTGAAAATATTGACAGAATACAAAAGTTTTATTGACATAAAATTGAGTGATCCTTTGCCCAGAAATGTGAGGGTCTATCATTTACCTTTCTCCCTTTGTCTGAACTGGTTCAAAAGGCATGTCTCTCGTGTGCTGAAGGTAATTGCAAAGGTTTGATCTCAGTGTGCATTTCAGTGGGGTTAAGGCACACAATGACAAGGTGGTTCAGAGACTGTAATTTCTGGCCATGTTTTGCTATGTCTAAACCCAAAGAAACCATATGCAGGATCAGGTTATGAAACAATAAGGCAGAAATTAAAGATATGACTAAATATGGAAGGAAGCTGAGTTGCATTTATTCAACCAGCTTTATCCACAGGCCTGTGCGCAAAGTAAACAGATTGTTTCTTAAAGGGGTTACATTAACTGGCATCATAATATACTACCCAGCTTCCATCCAACAGTACATCCCATGCAAAAGCCAGCGGACAGTATTTTTTCACATCCCTTCCAAAATTTGTGGGTTAAAATGCTGTCTACCACTAGCTGGGAAAAGGTTTTGGACGCTTTCTGGTTCAGAGAAGTTTCTTTTTAATGATAAATAGCTCTCTAATTCATCTGTGAATTCTAGTTAAATCACTGCCTTTAAATGCCTAGAGTCAATGGCGTCTTTCCTGAACTGTGTTAAGACTGGCATTTACAAAATGTTTCCATTCAATATAAAGTGGAAGGCTTGACGAGGAGCTCACATTTACCCAGAGATTTATTAGGGGAGAGGGCAGGCTTGCACTAGACTTGAAAGAGAACATGTTTCTTTGAGATAAATTCATTTTCATGTTTATTTATCTAGAGTAGAAAAACGGTCCTGCCTAGTAGAGCATATGCTGAGCATAATGAAAGACAAACGTCAGCTTTTGAAAGAAAACACCCATTCATCAAAGGACACGGAAGAACAACCAGCTTGTTCATTAAGACACAATTGAAAGGTGGTTGCTCCTCTTCATTCCACCTGCTTTTCCAAGTTGGGGGTTGCTTGGAAAACTGCTGATCTCCTCACTTTCAACTTACTGTCTGTCTTGGAGCAGGTGAAAGTTTTTTTCCCATCTGAGAGACAGGCAAAAAAACCCCCAAAACCTACAAACCTGCATCCACATATTTCTTCACCCAGTTTGGAGGTGGTCATATCTGCAGTCAGTCTGAGTCAGCTGTGATGGATCCTGAGTGAAGGACTAAGTCAATACCTGNCAGGCTTGCACTAGACTTGAAAGAGAACATGTTTCTTTGAGATAAATTCATTTTCATGTTTATTTATCTAGAGTAGAAAAACGGTCCTGCCTAGTAGAGCATATGCTGAGCATAATGAAAGACAAACGTCAGCTTTTGAAAGAAAACACCCATTCATCAAAGGACACGGAACAACAACCAGCTTGTTCATTAAGACACAATTGAAAGGTGGTTGCTCCTCTTCATTCCACCTGCTTTTCCAAGTTGGGGGTTGCATGGAAAACTGCTGATCTCCTCACTTTCAACTTACTCTCTGTCTTGGAGCAGGTGAAAGTTTTTTTTCCCATCTCAGAGACAGGCAAAAAAAAACAAACCCTACAAACCTGCATCCACATATTTCTTCACCCAGTTTGGAGGTGGTCATATCTGCAGTCAGTCTGAGTCAGCTGTGATGGATCCTGAGTGAAGGACTAAGTCAATACCTGGGCCAAATTCTAGAAGGCACTCGGTGTGCTCTGTGTAACTCCCCGTAGCAGCCACTAGTGTCTGGTAATATGATACATCCCAAGGATTCCTCTGAATAGGAGGAAGCAATCAAAATCTTCTAAGTTTTCCCAGGATGGGAAAGCAATTTCCTCCTCCAGCTGTAAGAACGAAGCAGATTAAAAGGTCTTGGGAAAAGTAATTATTGCTCTTTGATGATTCGATAAGGAAGGTGAGACTGGCTCATTGGTGTGAATAAACATTTTTTGTTTTGACCTAATTGTTTATGTAAATCCAACAACAAGAAATCATCAACTTAGTGTGTTTAGCATTTATATCACTGCATGTAATGTTAGTTTCTCTCGTTTAGTATCACACAGATACGTGGACATGAATAAGTAACAAGTAAAAAAATAAAGAAAATAGCCAACTCATGTGGCAGCTCTCTCAGATAAATTCACCAAGATTTGAACTCTGGCTGGTGTATATTGTTTCCCACTGCTCTGTTTGTTCTCTGTGATTTTTTTGCTAGTCCTCAGTGAGGCTTTTTATTATGTCTTTCACAAATATTGGTCATCTGCATCTCTGGAAACCATAATTAATTAATTTCAGTAAAAGCATGGAATATGACAGGGAAGTATAAGTGTTGCTATGGCTGTCCTTGGATTGTCTTTTATTGTGGCATCACAAATCTTGAGATCAGAAAGTTACTGAATCGCTGGTAGATTTTTTGACACTTTTAATATGAAGTCACATTTAAGTTCAGTCCTTTAAAAAGGGGTCAGCTAAGCCCAAAAGATCATGTTTACAGTTCCCAGTTGTCAGTGATTACTTGCTGCTTAAAAAAGGGGGAGACTTTGAGACTCCTCTTTTAGTGCAGATTACATATTTTAAAAAAAAAAAAAGATTGGAAGAAAAAAATCTGCTCTGTGCTTGAAATTTGTAAACTGGACCTGAGAAGGAACAATACAGCTTCAATCTGGGAACACCTTGTAAAGCCAAAGCCCAGAAAAATATGCGTAGGTGAAATTACTCACCATCCTGATCGCAAAACATCAGTGTTGACGTTTCTTTGGATGTAATTGGAAACTTATTAACGATGATCCACTTTAGCTGGCGATTTTCTTAACCTATAAAGTTCAAGTAGCTGTTTCTTCTCCCCAGACCACTGATCTGGCTTTGCTGACTCTGAGACTAAATAGACGCCTTGTGCAAGTGACCTTATTGACAACACTTGGCATATACAGTTTTATTTTCAAAGAGTGAGCAAGCAGACACTCAGGTTTAACTTGTGACCTATTAATATATGAAGCTGGGACACAGAAATGCCACAGGCATCCTAAATTGTACATTAGTTTGTTTGAATAGCATACTAGTTTTTGCCCACGCACAGCCCAAGCCTGGGAGTTTTGTGGCCCAGGAGGGAGGGGCAGTATAAGCTGAGCTGCCTGGGGAAGAGCTCGGACATGAGGGGTAATCTGGTTCCTCCTCTCCTCTCCTTTCCTCTCCTCTCCTCCCAAAATAGATTTGATTTCCAAGGCAGGGATATAAGATTTGATTGTGTTTCTGCTAGTTGCCAAGAGTACTGGAGCAAAGCACACAGTGCTGAGACAGCTGAATGGTTCTTGCACTGCAGTGAAGTTGGATGCTGCTCCAAAGTGAACCAGGCACCTGCTATAATCCTTAGGGGTAAACTACATTAGCTGAATTCTCCAGCAGCAGAATCAGTACAAGTGCCTTTCCACTCCCATTAACACCCACTTATCCCAGGCTAGAGGAGGCATTGGGAAACGCTCATATTGGCTCAGTCAAGTGGAGCTGAGATGAAAGGTGGGCAAGTTCACAAAATATGTTGGATCAGGTTTCTTACCTTAGCTGAACTTCTGAGATCTGGCCATTATTGATGAAGAAGCAAATCTCCAAAGATTTATTTGGCCTTTTGGCAAGATATGATCCCCTTGGCTTAAGGTTTAGTTAAACTGCAGATCTGTGCCTTTAAGTAGCCTATCTTGACTTGAAGAACTGACAGTGTTCCGCATGGGTTCTCAAATGGACATGCATCTGCTCTGCATCCACAGGAACAAGTCTGTCCCACCTGGGCCTGAGAATGAATGCAAATTCTAAGAATAACAAAAAAGAGAAAAACATAGTGAAAAAAATGGTTATTCATAGTATCAATATTATTGGACCAGAATGTGTGTGTATGTATATGAGTGTATATATACACACCCAATTAGGACTTAGGCCATAGGAACTCTTTCTATAGAGCCTTTAATTTCAACAACAGTCTGTCTGTTCCAAATTCCTTGGGCTGCTTTTTTAAAATATAAAATAATAAAAACCCCTTTCTTCTTGCTTTTGAAAAGAAGTAATTTTGGCACACAGCCATGCACTTCACAGGACACAAGATTTTCTCCCTTATCATCTGTGCAGCACTTTGGGTTTTCACAGGCAGAAAGATCCATTATTGTTTTGATGTAAAACAGTATTGTCACATTTTAGTTTCTTCCTCCAGCTGGGAAGTGCCACAGCCAGTATGAAGATATGACAAAAGTGCAACAAAGGTGGCGTTTTTTGACTATTTCCACGTGAGTGCCTCAGGCCACTTCACAGGTCTCCATAACATCTCTCCTTGCTCATCACTAAGAGCATTGCAGTAAGGAGAGGTTGAGGATTTGTCCCATGGGAAATGAATGATGAAGCAAGGCTAGAGACTAGGCCTTCTCCAGGGCTATTTTGCTCCTTAGCTTTTGTGCTCCCTCCTTTCATTGCACCACAATATTTGCAAACATGGAGACAAATACATTTTCTGCAATAATCCTTGGCCACTGATAAGCAATTCTCTGTGTGTTTCCTATAATGGCAAGCTAGAGCTTCCTGGGGTGTTAAGAAATAAACCCCTCTCCTCCCATCCACAATGCTGGGGTTTGTTTTGTGAGCTCAAAGAGAGCTCCAACTCAGTATTTTCAATATAGAGTTTAACATACACAACTGGCCTCAATTCATAAAGTAAAAAATGTATGGAATGAAACTAGAACCATTTAAAAAATGTGAAAAATATACATTCAACTAAAGCAGATTGAGATTATTTATTTGTGCAGTAGCATTGATAGTATATGTTGGGGAATTTTGCAATAGAGTTCATCTTGCTTCTAGAGGTAAATCTGAGTCACAATGCTTGGATTTCAAAGTAAACTTTCCCAGAAATTAGGACAAAGACTTTAGATATTATAAGGGAGCATTCACTTAAGTCTGCAAAGTTGTTTTTGGGTTTGTTTTCATTTTCAAATTAGTTTACCATCTTGAAACACCATAGACAGGTCCATGCAGTCTCCTACACGAGTTCCCAGGTGGTCTCAGTGCTCTCTCCTCACTCTTTGTCCTGTTGTACTAGAGAAGGACAAAAGAAGCTGAAAGAAGTTGCTGCTTGTCCCACAGAGAGAGAGGGCTTGACTCTCTCGCCTTTCTCCCTGCATGGTCCGTTACCACTAGCCACCCTTACCACAGAGGATTTAGAAGATCTCCTCACCATCCTGGTCTTTGTTGGTGTCAGTGAAAGTGGGTGTGGAGCAAGAGAGAACTTATCTCTTCTGCATCAAGCAGTCCAGGTATTCACACCCTTTCAGCAAACTTCTCTACTTGAGTCGAACATATCTAAGCCTGCAGATAGAGACTTGACCATTGGGTGCATTCTCCAACCACCCTGTCTTCTCTAATTGAAGCCATCTCCCCACTTCCCATTTTTTTCCAACGGGAGTGTGCAACCTATTTATTTCAAAGACACTTTCAAATCATGTAACGCAGTCTGCTTTTCTCATTTCCATCTTCCAGACATTTCATCCATCAGCCACAGGCATAGAGCACCAGATAGTTACCATGAGAAATTCTACATCAGGTAAGATTTGTTTTGGCTTAGCATGTGTTTGTTGAAATGTTAAAATCTGAACCTGCACTTTATTTTAACCTCTCTTGTTATTTGCCCATAAATACTTCTACCCTGTTTAACATCACGCTTCTTAGGACTTCAGGAAACAAAGCAAACTGTGCTATGTGGGTTCTGCTGGAATGATTTAATGGAGAATACTTTAAATCACATGTGAACACACCATTCACAGGCTGTAGCTTCTCGTAAGCCTATGCCAATGTGGTGCCAAGCACAACCTGAACTTTGAAGACAACCTTACGTGTATGTCAAGTCAGGGAGTTGGACTCAACGATCTTTGAGTCCCTTCCAACTCAAGATACTTCATGATACTATAATTCTATGATTTGTAAAGCATTGTTGACCAAAAGAAATATTCATACCCTTGCAAGATTTTGCCATTTAATAGGAAATGCACTACATCAGGATGAACAAGAAGTCATTCAGAGCACAAGCAGCACTTTATCTGCAGAATAAGCTTTACCTTGCCATAAGAGTAGTGTTATGGGATGCAGGATCCCAGGACACAATCTCTGCCTGATTTGACCAAAGGTGTACAAACTAATCCCACATTTCCCGTCTTCTCTCTAAGTGTCTGGTCACTGAAAGTCTACAATGGATGAACTATTCTGCCTATTATATAAATAACCAAACATTCAGTGGACAAGAGTAAAATGCTTCCAAAGCCCAGAAACAGAGCAGTCAAAGTAGAATAGACGGGTTGAGATTAAGAGCCTGGTGAAGATTAAGAGCAAAGCAGACTTGAATGTAACTTGATACATCTCACACAGATGCTTAATTGCTAGGCTACTGTGTGAGGGGTAAGTATGTCTCTCTTTATTCTAGGATATAGGTGAAAGTCTCACCCTTTTCCCGCTGACCCAAAATTCCATTCCGTGTACATTCCCATGAAATGTTCAACAATCTGATGTTTTCATAAAGAAAGAGATCTGAAGCTGTCCAGTAAACTCCATTAAAAACCTTCAAATATAAGTAAATTATTAGTGTCTGTGCTCAGGATTTGAATATTTCACTTTCTGGCTGCAAATATTTTTGTTTAAATTGTACTTTTGCAAGATGTGAAATACAGTTTCTGGACTCCCAATTGTGTTTTCTTCTACTTTTAAGTGTAGAATGGGATTTCAAAGAAAGCCTTTTGCTTTTTCTACCTACTATAGCCAGAAGGCAGTAATAAGAAAAAGAAAAATATGGACAATTTTTTAAAAACACCTTTTTTTTTTCAATCTTCTGATCATATAGGCATAGTGATCATTATATGGTGACCAAAATGATGGTATCATTGTCATAATTGTTACTACTACCAGACCATCACAAGCAGCTTTAAAGAAATCTCTTAGCATCATTAACCATACTTAGGCAGAGAAAGAGAGGCAATGAAGGAGATGTGACTTGTCCCAGTCTGCTCAACAGTAATGGCTGACAATAGTGTCCACGTCTTTTAAAGCTTGCATTAAAAATTCCCTCACCCTAAAAAGGAATGGATTTGACCATTTGGTGCTAAGGACCCAACACCTAAACTTGAGGAGGTTTTATTCTGTTGCAGTTCCAGTACAAGCCTGAGGACTGAATTCTCTTTTGTTGCAGCAGCACATGAAGGGCACTCCTGACCCACAACTTGCCAAGCCATGCCCAGCATTTAAGCAAAATGCAGCTCATCACCAGGGCTGTGTTAGAGTTGCTATAAGTTACGAAGGCTGAGAGAGCATTTTGTACTGTCTCCAGTGTGGTATTTGGGTTTTTTTGGCTTTTGTTGTTTTTCTGTTGCTTTTTGCTTCTTGTGTTTCTTGAAAGCCCTGCCTATGGGCTGTGGCAACTGCCACAATAGTTTGTATATTTGGAGGCAGGGGGAGCTCCTGGGAAAATATGGTGCGTGTCACGAGTACCAAGAAATGTCTTTAGGGGCACAGGGCTCAGCAACACCTCTGTGCTGTGGGAAGGGCAGGATAGGAGTTTTCCTCAGGAAACCCAAAGGAGATCAATCCAGTTGTGAGATACAGTTGTTTGTGTTTCATTGGTGAACATCATATAGAAAAAGATTGTTGAGTCTGGTCTGTGCTATTTTCACTGTTTTTTCCCAATAACTGCACTATCTGAATTTGCAACCCCAGCTACATAAGCTTAAAGTAAAAAAGCCCGTGTCTGCCTACCCATAAATAAATAATCAAGTAATCTAAAAGCAGCCTTGATGTACACAGCAAAGACCAATTATCGGAGGGTTCTCCGTACAAGTTGCATGCTGCTATAACTTCAGGCTAAACAAGTCTGAACCAAAAAGTGTTTTTTTCCCAAGTCTGTATATTTTAGGGGAAGCTGATGCTTATTTTCCGTGGGAAACTAATTTTCCAAAGGACAGTTTAGGCTTGGCAGCTCAGCACAGTGTTGCTGTGACAAGCTGCTCTTTCAGCAGCTCTGTCAGATATTTTTGAGAAATATTTATTTTTTCAGCTAAGTCATGAGGCCAGTGGCAGGTACATAGTGGAATGCAACAGATTATAGGGAAGCACGCAAGAAAACATGGAAGTTGGAGCACAACCTTTTTCACTGACATAGAGAGATAGGACACAGGTTGAAGGCACATTTGCATACCTCTCAGTAGAAAGGCATTAATTATGGCATTGTTCAAGTTTTCTGACCAAACTAAAGGACCTGAATGGAAAATTTTGTGCCAGGTAGACTCAAAAGTTGTTTTGAATTATTTCTGTCAATATGTAAGATGTAAATAATTTTGTCAGACCCACGTGTTGTAAATATTTTTGATCCAGACCCACATATTTTTGGTAAAAAAATATTAACCAATAGAAAAATACACTTTGTCTCCAGTGCTGACCTTGATGAGAAAGAAAAGTGTGATGCCAGTGAAAAAAATGTTTCTGTTTAGGTCTTAACCAGATTGACAGCTCTGAAGTCTTAGTGTATCTTATGAGAAAGTGTTAAGTAGAAAGCAATCCAGAAAGACACAAAGGCACAGTTCCCCCAAATTAAGTGTCTTCTGGTGTTAGTGTCTTTCAAAGTGTCTTTCTTCTTTCAAATAAGAAATTGAGACATCTGAGCCTGGACAGTTAATGAAAGTATTGTCTAATAAAATGTATTTCTCAGATGAATCAAGCCATGAATATTGTGTAAAGCATAGAGAGATATTTTGATTCCTGCCCTTTCAGTCTCCCCAGGCAGGTATTGCGAGACGTCAGCCAGTGCCAGGTGCAGTGATATTCTCTGGTGGCTGCAAATCCCAGTGGACTTTTTTGCAGAGGACTTCCAAGCAAATGGCCATCAGTCACTGAAAGCTGCCCAGAGTAAACAGAAAACGGATACAAAGTGTGCCCAATCACAAAGATCAACTTCAGAAAATCAGCTCAACTCAAATCCTTTCCCACAAGCCACCAGTGACCTGAATCGTTATTCCCTTCCAAAATTCTTCCTTGTGGATGGAAACTGGCATATATTTTCTTCTTCTTGCTTTGTTACTGAATACAGCCAATTCACCCACAGAACTCTTCGTGGGCATAAGCTAATTATATCCAATGTTATACTTCCCTCATGCTCTGAGGATTATTTCAGCACTGAAAAGAGTCCAGCCATAACCTCAAACCCTCAGGGAACAGAATTGAAGAGGTACCCAATGATCATGGATCTCTAGAAACAGAGCTGGATTTTGAATTATTGGCTTGCAAGCAGGTGGTTTGTTTAAAGAGAAAAAAAGAATCTTTTAAAAACCTTTTCCTGTGAGTGAATATTTATAACAATAGTGATGTAGTCTTTTCTAATCAGAAATTTCCTTAAATTTCTAGAAGTTATGCAAAGGCAGTTACTTGCCAAACTAGGCAAATGCTTGGATGTAGGACTGTCTATGAGAGCTGACAATTTTAACAGCTAAAGTAGTGATCATGTCAAGTGGTAGCTGGTCCATTGATTCATACCACACTGTATCAACTTCATAAAGCTGTTGCTTAGAAAGTCAGCTATGAGGCACTGCTAGAACTGTTACCAAACTTTCTTATATGTGTACTTACTGCTGCCTTTCACAGGCTTCTAGTCCTTGTATGGCAAAACCAATAAACATTGCAGACAATGGTCATCCCAGAGCGTAGAGTCGACCAGGACCACCTCTTCCACAGCAAAAATAGGACACTCTCCTAAAAGCAAGTTTTGAATGAGATACTCCCTAGCAAATATTTATTGTGTTATCAGAGCAATTACACCCTCAGCATGTAGTTGCCTCTGCCAGAGCTGATGGTATGGCTGGTCTCCATCATGAAGAGACAAAGGCTAGTTTGATATTTTGTGTACCATCTTCTTTTCTGCAATTATGCTCTCTGCCTCAAAATATTCCCTTCTTTCTCTCATTTTGTTCTCTTTCTTCTGCTCAATATCAAGAGTCTGTGGTGTTGCTTATCTTGGTTAAAACAAGAATAACCTCATACACAACTTTCCAAAAGGTTTGTGCTGGTTTTCACTTCCCATTCAAATAACTGATGAATTTGGGAAACTGCCTGGCAGGTGCTAAGAGGGAGAGATAGCTCTAGGCAAGCAGATGTGAAGGCAGGTAAAACATGTCAAAGAAAAATTATTGTTCGTCTTTAGTTTCTTCCTACATGTACATAGTTTCTGTGTCCTTTAGGGGACAACATGGAGCAAACACTATAGTTCAGTTTATTATCAAACCATCAGGGAAAGAGAAGCAGTGAAGGTCATCACAGTGAGCAATGTCATGGTTGAAAGTCTGAAGATCCAATTTTGAGACAACTCTCGAAACCTTCTTACACTCTTCCTGTACAGCCATCAATGAGTTCAGTGAGGGCACCTGGAGGAAAGGAATGAAAACCAGGTGAACGACAACAAACAGAGAACATCACTACGTAAACCAGATGCAAGGGAGTTACTCTCACTCAGAGCATTCTGGATTACCGGCTCCTGCAGGGCCTGACCTCGTGCTCTACACTTTCACAGTTGGGAAGTGATGCACTGTTGTGGCAGCTACAGCATCTTGTTTCAGCCACGGCGATAAGCAGTGCTGTGTTCACCCCTGAGTACTTGGCAAATCGAACTTTTTTCATGGAGATATAATATAGTAACACAAGTATTGCCTGCTGAAATATTAATTGACTAAAAGACTATCTCTTCTTTAAATGAAGATAGAAATATTGTTTGCCTGAACAATTTGATAAATAAGCAACTTTTAAATAGAGATCGCAGTCTCATAATAAAAGTGCATGTGATCAGAAGACACTAAAATCTCGGCACTCGTGGATGTGGTATATGCTGAATATTACACATAAGAGCACATTTTTTCTCCATTCTAGTCTTATTCCTTAATAACTTTACTAAGAGACCTCTTTAATATGTAATAACACATATTGAATTTCTTCTGACTCCGAGCCAGGACGTAGGATGCCTTCATCTGGCTTCCCCCCGCCAAACTGCTTTAAAGCCCATTAAATCCGTGACTGTTTCCTTTCTGAAGCCTCAGAGGATTTGGAATTACTTCACAACTTCTAGAACCCAGAGCCCTCAGCATGGCTGACGGAGAGCCAAGATCAGAGCAGAGTTACTGAAATTGGGAAGTGAAACAAAAATAGTCCCCTGCAAAGAAGAAAAGCACAATAACAAAAGTGAGTCCCATTTGGTATTGCAGCATGATGATATCAGACATCACGGAAAAATCTACATTTGCTCTGTAACTGCACTTGATGCAGTCATGGGCCAATGCAATCTAGTTTTGTCATTGTAGAGTCAGCAGTTCCTTACTTATCAATAAATCATGTTTCAGCTTTGATTTTATATACTGTCATTTAAAAAAAAAGCCACTTACTTCCCCTTCATTTTTATTACTATGGCGTGATCCATGCCATATTAAGCTCCACTTTTGTCATAAGTTTTACCTAGCATCCCACCTCTCGCTTTGTGGTTCATTTTCATATGAATTTATAAGCCCAGGCTAAGGGAAGAAACAAGCCACCTGTGTTTGCATGGCTTTGTGACTGCAATACTCAGTGCAGTATGAAGAGTTTCTCTTTCCAACAGTGAAAGAACAGGGTTTTTGCTGCTTTCCCCCACAACTTTCTAACAAGGGAGAAATAAAAACAGCATGTTTGGCCACCCTTTCTATTATATTAACTTAAGGATCAAAGCGCATTTGCATAGATCCAATGTCTGTGCAAAACCACCTGCTTCAGTTCCCCATGCAGGGAATTTCCAAGGGCAGCAGCTGTTACTTTCGGATATTTCTGTGCATAGTAAAAGAGAAGGAGCTCAGGCAAAGTGTGTGGCAAGATCCCCATGTATGTGCCCTAATGGTCCGGGTTTTCTTTAGAGCTTATAGCACTGTGTGTTTGCAGACAGACTATTAAGATGACAGAAGATTTTTGTGGTGTGCTAAACTGATTGATGCTTCTGATTCACATCAGAAAGAAATGGAGGTGGTCTTCATTTAGATTGTAAAATGTGACAGAGGTGATGACAAAGATCTTGGGTGTTGCAGAATGCAGGCAGTGGCTCCACCAATATTAGAAAGTACCCTAGGACTGTGTCACCTCTTCATACGCTGATCTGTTACAGTAAGATTTGTGGCTATGTCACTTTAGAGTCTTTTCAAACATTTCAAGGCCTCACTGCCTACCCAGAAGATGCTGCAGAGACAGCCTATATCCCACAGTCGTAGTCACCAAGTTTAGCTCTGCAACCCTTTCATAGAATCATAGAATCACCAGGTTGGAAGAGACCCACAGGATCATTGAGTCCAACCATTCCTATCAAGCACTAAACTATGCCCCTCAGGACCTTGTCCACCCGTGCCTTAAACACCTCCAGGGAAGGTGAATCAATCTCCTCTCTGGGTAGCCTGTTGCAGTGCCCAGTTCCCTGTTCTGTGAAAACTTTTTTCCTA